>CM034536.1:50240130-50732630 GCA_020002185.1 Paraescarpia echinospica
AGGCATAATATTTGGCATCAGTAGATCATGTTGTGATAAATAATGTCCAGTAGTTAAATATGTTTCGTTTGTTGTCGTAACGTATAGTTAGAGTACATAATTATAAGTTGCTGTTTCAGATTTGTGATCAAATAAAAGAGTAAGTCACGTGACTTGTGGAGCGTGGAGCGGAAACTATGTTACGACAGATAATTGTTTATGTCTCTGGGATATTTTATCATTTATACATATATCAACATATATACACATACATAACGCCCGGATAAATGAAAGCGCGACAGTCGTAGCTAGTATTAAACATATTCCCATAGATACGTGCACGCGCAGGAACGTCACCCGGATATTATTTTACGCCCGGATAAATGTAAGCACAAGGGCTAATGAGGAAACTAGACTGGTAACAGTCCACCATGTGGCGCCACTTTTATAAAATATTAACTGACGGAATGTGGTTGGTGGATGACCCACCATGTGGCGCCGCTTTTGTCATACGGAGTACGAAGAAGGTGGACTGCGGTCTGGGAGTGATTGGAGGTTATCGGACGTGCGTGGTTGATTGATGCTGAAAAAACACTGCCATCCTACAGGTTAAAGTACATCGCAGGTCTGACTCGGAAATGTAAGGATTATTGATGACTGATACAGTGATAGCGTTGTTTTGTAGTTGTTTATTGGGAAGCTGATCGATGCTCTCCAAAAAACTTCTGTTTGCACTCCTTCCGAAAAGGCCCGATCCCCGAGGCTTGCCAGAAATACCTCATCGAAGCTGTCCAAAAACCTCAAATTGCACCCCTCCTTTGAAGGCATGAAGCTTGCCAAAACACCTTCAAGCGAGAGCTCGAAAAACGTAAACGCTGATCGCATTGTGAAACTCTGAATTTAAGCTCAGCCTATGTCTATGAAATCGCTCACTAGATCAGTGGTTGGCGGCAAGTCAGGTGGTCATAATAAAACTAATTTCAACCAACCGTGGCTCGTGTTACATGCAATGTTAAGGAAGTCGAAGCAATTATTCGAATACACAATACCGCTCCGCTGCTCGTGCTAATGGGCGAACGGGTCATTGTATATTGGGATTCCCAGAAGTCGTTTATCCGTCTTCAAATTGGGGCGGGTATTTGCGCTGTTCTCACGGGTGACGCAGTCGCAATTGGCGAAGTCAGTTACTAGTTTGACTCAGCTAACTTCCGCACTTCGCGTAGGAGATCTGCAAGGGCTAGTTTTGCATGGCAAACAGCCCTAGCTTGCAAGGATGCCCCCCAAGTCTCACCAACAAACCCACCTTTAGCTAGGCTCCCTACAAACATAAACTTGCATCCACCAAGGCTGGTCAAGCCTCAAGGCTGACCAAAATCCTCAAATTGCACCACAAAAGCCACTAACGTACCTTCCCAAAATATTGGGGGGGGGAGCTAATGAGCCGTCAATCCTATCTTCAGCCCCCCACCTAAATTATTGGGGCCTGAGCCTAGAAGGCCTAGCCTCCCCGGTTCCAACGCCTATTAGTATGTGGTGTAAATACCTATGCATGAAATTGTCAGTTTCCATTCTCTATGAAAACACCACCTAATGGAAGCTGTGCATTGTGATTTAGAACACCATCTTTAATTTGTTATAATTACCTACTCGAGAACTTTAATTAATAACAATTATTTGCATCTTGTCAATGAAACTTTTTAAACGTGTAACATAACATCTTCTAAAGATGCAGCTTGGTTTGTCCAAATATGTAACCTACCACAGAAAACTGGGTATTAAGTTGCAAAATGGCGTTTTGTACATTTTTGTATTCCACAGATCATGGCCGGGGTTTAAAACGATACATCATTTGTTGATATATTACCTTCAGTAGTTTTTTATTTATTGCTAAAATTGAAGCAAACTTTTAAAAAGCAATGTTTTGAGAAACGGGATAATTTTGAGTGATATTGTCTATTGTTTTCTAGAATTGTTTTTAATATGTGGAATCACAAATGCATGTATTTTATTAGTTTTGGATTGCTCGTTGAGGAAAATCAACTGGACATTGAAAGATGATGGAACATGACGTTGACAGCTATTTTTGCCTCGTGTGCAAAATAGGCCTGTGCAGCTTTATACCCGGTTCGCTGGGGCGGGTCACACATCATCAGTATCGCATTCTCGTTGTTCTTAAACCAATGTACATTTTGTACAGTGGCTTCATCCATAAGAGATGTGTAGTCTGTGTGTACTCTCCATGTCTGCAGATGACAGCCAGCTGTGGTACAGCCGTGGCAGATGTGATAACTCCGTGTCTACTTGTGGACATTGACAAGGTTAAACGAAATGCCAACAACATGATAGAACGGTGATGTAAGTTCGGCGTGAAGCTTCGACCACATATGAAAACACACAAATGTCTGTAAGTTAACCAATTAAATACATTTACCTACTTATAGTGAAGAAGAAACGTGGCTCCATTTCCGATGTTTCGGTAAAATTATGTTGGTACAGAGGTCATGGTTGGGCCCAATTATACTTACATAATGTGTAGTTACAGTATATAATTACAATTATAATATATTATAATAATTAATAACAATTACTGTGTGATTGTAATTGATTGTGTAGATCACTGTATTAATAATTATAATTGAGTTTTTGTGATGCTGTCTTGTTGTAGTTGATGATTGTAATACTTCATTGTAATAAGATATCGTGACATAGGTTCTATAGGCTGTTACAGCGCGACACGCCTGTACCGTACCTCTCCATTAGAATCCCTAATAATGCACAGCCAAACCAAATAGACGACGTGAACAAAAACTAGATTTCCAACTTACAAAAAAACAAAGTAATGTGTCAAAACAGTGGTCATCAAATATGTTAAATTCGCAGACAAGTAGTAGGTATATACTGTTCTCTGTCAGAAGAGATCAAATGCTAGGATCAATCCAAGCGTGTGGAATGTCGTGTGCAAGGATTTGGCTGAAAACGAATGCTAGACAGACAAAGGTCATGGCTTACAACTACCATTACGTATTAATATCATTACTAGGGATGATCTGTTTTGGAACAGGTCGATGATTTGAAAGTCCTTTGCTCCTGCGTCAGCACTGCAAGACTAGGAAGGCAATAACATGGAGGACATTCATCCAACTTGGCAAAATGTGGAAGTCTGCCTAATTAGAACTATTCGTGGCTGTGCTCTTCTGCAGACGTGAATCATGAGCAATAATAACAACAATCGAACGACATCTATATGGATTTGCACAAGAAGGCTGCAAATCACGTCGACCATCTACTGGCAACAACAAGTGACAAACATACAGCTCTACAGCGGAGTGGATATAGTTGCAGACATGAGATGCAGGAATGGAGGCTGAGGTTTGATGGCCACAACTCCAGATGGAATGACGAAATGGCATCTAGAATCACCCAGTGGCATCCAACACATGAAAGAGTGTGTCAGGAGAGGCATGCGCTACATTTTTGACTCTCTAAAGAATGATGTAAGACTAGAACCTGGAGAGGTACACATGTGACTGCTATAGGAGGTATAGAGATGTCAGGAAACAGATGGTTGGAACCAGCAGAGTTCAGTACCAGCGGCCGACATGATGAGGATGATGATGATGATGATGATCATCATCATCATCGTTGTTGTTGTGGTGAAGAAGGTGGAGCAGTAGTGTGTGTTCGTGTGTGCGTGCGTGCGTGCGTGAATGCATGTGTACGTATGTATGAATGTATATATATATAAAGTATGTATGAATGTATGTACGGTCTATGTATGTATATATGTTTGTATGTACTTGCGTACGTACGCGTGTACATACGTATGTACTTACGTATGTATGTACATGCGTACGCACGGACGTAACTACGTTCGTAGGTTCGTAAGTACGTATGAATGTATGGATATATATATATGTATGTATGTATGTGTGTATGTGTGTATGTATGTATGTATGTATGTAAGTATGTATGTATGTATGCATGTATGCAAGCAAGTATGTATGTATGTATGTATGTGTGTATGTATGTATGTGTGTATGTGTGTATGTGTGTATGTATGTGTGTATGTGTGTATGTATGTATGTATGTATGTGTGTATGTGTGTATGTGTGTATGTATGTATGTATGTATGTATGTATGTATGTATGTATGTATGTATGTATGTATGTATGTATGTATGCATGTATGCATGCAAGTATGTATGTATGTGTGTATGTGTGTATGTATGTATGCATGTATGTATGTATGTATGTATGTATGTATGTATGTATGTATGTATGTATGCATGCATGTATGTATATATGTATGCATGTATGCATGTATGCATGTATGCATGTATGCATGTATGTATGCATGTATGCATGTATGTATGTATGTATGTATGTATGTATGCATGCATGTATGTATATATGTATGCATGTATGCATGTATGTATGTATGTATGCATGTATGTATGTATGTATGTATGTATGTATTCATGTATGTATGCATGTATGCATGTATGCATGTACGCATGTATGCATGTATGTATGTATGCATATATACATACATACATTTGTGTGTGTACTTATTTGCTTGCCAGCAAAAAGCAATTAATGTTCAATCAAACTGCAGTATCTGGCTTCATCTGCATATCCATCCATCTCGTAATTCTTTTTCCCGACATCGCGTCATCATAGCAACGCCGTTGCAGAGATTTTCATCTCGGTTATTGCTATGGAGCACCTAGATCCAAACAAGTATCTGCCCTGAAAGATCGATTAGCGAGTCTGCAAGTTCGTTTTAATAAGCGTCATGTTTCGTGTAGACGTTTTTTCATTAGGTGTGTGTTAATGCAGTTTAGTTACGATCTAGTTTCAATACGTTCTCAGAAACGATATTGCGGATGGAGACGGATTTAAATTCAGCGCCACAATAGTGTTGGGTGGTTAAAGGATAGGTCGACCTGGCGAAAGTTACAATTTCGGTCAGATTGCTGATAACAATTTACTGACCGTTCATAACATTAGTGTCGTTCAAATTGGTTTACACACGTTAGCTACTGCATCGAGGCAACTCTAATATCACTGTGAACTGTTGTCCCTCGACATTGTATATTCCCATACGTGATGTAAAATAGGCCTGCATCAGACACTAAGTCTCCCTGTAAGCTGATGTTTAGCTTATTAGAGATGGCGTCTACGTTGAAAACTGGAGTAAACCACAAAATAATACATCCGCTGTTACCACCTAAAATCTGACACTGCAGTCTGATGTGGTCTGATGTGGTCTGATATAGTCTGGTTTGATCTAATCTGGTCAGGTCGGGCAAAAAGTGCCAGTGTATCCAGGCCTTTAGAACGCCTCAGATTTCACAACCGACAGAGAAAACACCCGACGTAATATTTATTGGGTCGTCGTAAGGAGCTTACAGTGAAAGATGACCGGTCGTTTTGGTGAAGATCCGGTTTGCCGACATCATTTCGCTGACGGATGACAAGAGATATAACGACATCCATACCTAGGATGTACCAAATCGTCGGCAATAAAAGATTCTCAGGGGGATACAATGTCAATATATTGTCGATGCTTCTTCACTTCGTCTCTACACTGCTCCAGCTCTCTGTCACTCGGTCAACATCACTGACTCGTCAGTCCAGCCGCTTGAAGGCACGTCGCTCCGTTGCTCCGGTGAAAACCAGGTATCAGTATGCGTGAAACTTCAACGTGGGCAACGTTGTTTGGTTCTCCTCGTTCCTTCATTCAATGCTGATTCTGTAACCTCTGTTTTGGTTTTCCATCAGATCTTGTACTAGTTTCAAGATCTGTATAAATACCCAACAAATACTCTCGTCAAAATATCTGCATATTTGCATTACCTGCTCACTTCTGTTTCAAAGCCCGGACGGTGTCGAGTGTCTAATTCTGATCTACATTTTGTTCACTCGGTTGACATAATCATGTATTGAAATTAGGGGTTTTCTCACCAACAACACAACCCAAATTAGGTCAAATTAGGTTACACACGCACACTCACGCACACACACACACACACACACACACACACACACACACACACACACACACACACACACACACACACACACACACACACACACACACACACACACACACACACACACACACACACACACACACACGCACACACACACACACACACACACACACACACACACACACACACACACACACACACACACACACACACACACACACATCTGTAGTGCTCAGCTTGGATTCGTTTACTACCTTCACTGTCTGGTGAGGTAGTTAGTGTCATATACAAGGCTAACTAAAAATGTCAATGAAGTTATGGATAAACGGCGATTAGTTCATGAGTCTGTTGCTGCCTCATAGAACACTTAACCTTTTTGACGATGATAAGAGGCCACATTACTACTTTGAGGCTTGCACGAAAACATCCGCTACATTTTTTGTATGTTTTTACTACGTCATCGACAGAAAGTTTCTGTTATAACGTGCTTTCGTGTTAGCGTTGAATCATACAAGGCTGTAAATGTATCCGTAGGTTTCGTTCTTAAAGAAACCATTCATTTGGTCTCCATCAATTGGTTTGTGCTTAGTATGGAAATAGCACAGATAATTGAGTGATAAGAGATGCGCCCCTGGTTCGGATAGAAGAAGGCTGATCAAAAATATTCTTGACCAGGCCCGTAGGCTGGGTGTGCGATGGATGCATACACCCCCACCCCACCCCACCCCACCACACCCCACCCCACCCCACCACACCCCACCCCATCCCATCAGCTCCCCGCTGAGGCAAACTTTACCGTTCGAGCATCAAGGGGGTGCAATTGGATGTATCAATAGGGGTACAGATGAAGGTTTTGGGGAGCCTTCGATAAATGTAACCCCCCAACCTAACCACGCTACGTACGAGCAGCGTATCTAACCCTACAAAAAGACGGACTCCGCCCATGTTAGGGCGCGGTAAAAATCCAGACGCCGCCTACGAAAAGAAATGGATCAATCCTTCACCAAAAACTAATTTACTGTGGCCATGTCAAACGAATATCGCGTCTGGCAAAAGTCATCATGCTGGGAATGTCTGAGGGAAACGGAAAAGAGGACGACCCAGAACCAGGTGGCTAGACGAAATTAAAAAAGAAATAAGCATGACGCTAGGACAGCCCGGACAGAAAACATCAGACCGGGAATGGAGGAGGCTATGCTGGATAGTCGCCACCTAGATGTCCGAAAGTCCGCGCTGAGTAACGACAGCGGAATAGTGGTGAAGCTCCGGCGGAAAATCCTCAACAGTACCCCCTCACCTCCTTCCGATGTCAAGTTCCGACAAAGGAGTCGTGCAGAAGCTACGACTCAGCCCACCCAATATGAATTTGGTTCAGCCGCCATTGATTTTTGCAGCCTCAGTGGGGTGGCTCAGAAATGTAATTTCAAAGTGCAGCATTAAAAATCGGGACGATCGGCAAAACATGATAATTTAATTATTACAATCTTAGATATACATAAGTTCTCTAGAGGTCCTGTAATTCTCCTGTGTCCACTTTTTCGTATGGTGTCGCGCTTACATTTATCCGGGCGTTAAATTTTATCCGGGTGATGTTTATGTACATAATGTAAGGCATAATATTTGGCATCAGTAGATCATGTTGTGATAAATAATGTCCAGTAGTTAAATATGTTTCGTTTGTTGTCGTAACGTATAGTTAGAGTACATAATTATAAGTTGCTGTTTCAGATTTGTGATCAAATAAAAGAGTAAGTCACGTGACGTGTGGAGCGTGGAGCGGAAACTATGTTACGACAGATAATTGTTTATGTCTCTGGGATATTTTATAATTTATACATATATAAACATATATACACATACATAACGCCCGGATAAATGAAAGCGCGACAGTCGTAGCTAGTATTAAACATATTCCCATAGATACGTGCACGCGCAGGAACGTCACCCGGATATTATTTTACGCCCGGATAAATGTAAGCACAAGGGCTAACGAGGAAACTAGACTGGTAACAGTCCACCATGTGGCGCCACTTTTATAAAATATTAACTGACGGAATGTGGTTGGTGGATGACCCACCATGTGGCGCCGCATTTGTCATACGGAGCACGAAGAAGGTGGACTTCGGTCTGGGAGTGATTGGAGGTTATCGGACGTGCGTGGTTGATTGATGCTGAAAAAACACTGCCATCCTACAGGTTAAAGTACATCGCAGGTCTAACTCGGAAATGTAAGGATTATTGATGACTGATACAGTGATAGCGTTGTTTTGTAGTTGTTTATTGGGAAGCTGATCGATGCTCTCCAAAAAACTTCTGTTTGCACTCCTTCCGAAAAGGCCCGATCCCCGAGGCTTGCCAGAAATACCTCATCGAAGCTGTCCAAAAACCTCAAATTGCACCCCTCCTTTGAAGGCATGAAGCTTGCCAAAACACCTTCAAGCGAGAGCTCGAAAAACGTAAACGCTGATCGCATTGTGAAACTCTGAATTTAAGCTCAGCCTATGAAATCGCTCACTAGATCAGTGGTTGGCGGCAAGTCAGGTGGTCATAATAAAACTAATTTCAACCAACCGTGGCTCGTGTTACATGCAATGTTAAGGAAGTCGAAGCAATTATTCGAATACACAATACCGCTCCGCTGCTCGTGCTAATGGGCGAACGGGTCATTGTATATTGGGATTCCCAGAAGTCGTTTATCCGTCTTCAAATTGGGGCGGGTATTTGCGCTGTTCTCACGGGTGACGCAGTCGCAATTGGCGAAGTCAGTTACTAGTTTGACTCAGCTAACTTCCGCACTTCGCGTAGGAGATCTGCAAGGGCTAGTTTTGCATGGCAAACAGCCCTAGCTTGCAAGGATGCCCCCCAAGTCTCACCAACAAACCCACCTTTAGCTAGGCTCCCTACAAACATAAACTTGCATCCACCAAGGCTGGTCAAGCCTCAAGGCTGACCAAAATCCTCAAATTGCACCACAAAAGCCACTAACGTATCTTCCCAAAATATTGGGGGGGGGGAGCTAATGAGCCGTCAATCCTATCTTCAGCCCCCCACCTGAATTATTGGGGCCTGAGCCTAGAAGGCCTAGCCTCCCCGGTTCCAACGCCTATTAGTATGTGGTATAAATACTTATGCATGAAATTGTCAGTTTCCATTCTCTATGAAAACACCACCTAATGGAAGCTGTGCATTGTGATTTAGAACACCATCTTTAATTTGTTATAATTACCTACTCGAGAACTTTAATTAATACAAATAATTTGCCTCTTGTCAATGAAACTTTTTAAACGTGTAACATAACATCTTCTAAAGATGCAGCTTGGTTTGTCCAAATATGTAACCTGCCACAGAAAACTGGGTATTAAGTTGCAAAATTGTGAAATGGCGTTTTGTACATTTTTGTATTCCACAGATCATGGCCGGGGTTTAAAACGATACATCATTTGTTGATATATTACCTTCAGTAGTTTTTTATTTATTGTTAAAATTGAAGCAAACTTTTAAAAAGCAATGTTTTGAGAAACGGGATAATTTTGAGTGATATTGTTTATTGTTTTCTAGAATTGTTTTTAATATGTGGATTCACAAATGCATGTATTTTATTAGTTTTGGATTGCTCGTTGAGGAAAATCAACTGGACATTGAAAGATGATGGAACATGACGTTGACATCTATTTTTGCCTCGTGTGCAAAATAGGCCTGTGCAGCTTTATACCCAGTTCGCTGGGGCGGGTCACACATCATCAATATCGCATTCTCGTTGTTCTTAAATCAATGTACACTTTATACAATGGCTTCATCCATGAGAGATGTGTAGTCTGTTTTTCTCCATGTCTGCAGATGACAGCCAGCTGTGGTACAGCCGTGGCAGATGTGATAACTCCGTGTCTACTTGTGGACATTGACAAGGTTAAACGAAATGCCAACAACATGATAGAACGGTGTCGTAAGCTCGGCGTGAAGCTTCGACCACATATGAAAACACACAAATGTCTGTAAGTTAACCAATTAAGTACATTTACCTACTTATAGTGAAGAAGAAACGTGGCTCCATTTCCGATGTTTCGGTAAAATTATGTTGGTACAGAGGTCATGGTTGTGCCCAGTTATAATTACATAATGTGTAGTTACAGTATATAATTACAATTATAATATATAATAATAATTAATAACAATTACTGTGTGATTGTAATTGATTGTGTAGATCACTGTATTGATAATTATAATTGAGTTTTTGTGATGCTGTCTTGTTGTAGTTGATGATTGTAATACTTCATTGTAATAAGATATTAATATGACATAATGACTCGTATTTTAAAACACATCCTAACACTAATTTGATCTTGTTTAAAATGTATTTGGTTACTGGTATATCTAGCACATGCAGCTGTCGGAAGTAATGTATATTTATTTCTTATTTACATCATGCCACAGCATATAGATTATTATATTTCCACTTGAGATAATATGAGCAATGCTAGATCTAAATTAATAATTATATTCCAGTAAAGTTTCTTACTAACATTTTAACTAGAATTGCTGTTATTATAGGTGATGGCTCCTCTACGAAGATGCTGACATTAATATGACCACATTTGAACACATTTTTTCACATACACCGTATTCGTTCTATTAAGTGTACATGCCCTAATTAGCGTACACCCCCTTTTTAGCAGCATCCGACGCCATGACAGTGATCTCAATGCCAACCTTGACTGTTGAACCCATCATTGTGTTTTAATTTCTAACAATATTACACTAGATTCAAATCTTGGTGATGAAACAACATCGAAATGTCCACCTAAATTATCAGATTTTTACAGTGTACTCGTATCCTGTTGCTCATATGTGAGATGCATAGATCGCTTGTCAGTCATGTCTGCTGAGATGGCTGTAAACCAAAGGAACAACAGGAACCAAAGAAAATGGGTGCACACCCCTGTACGCTTATTGGAACACAAAATTTGACATATTTCCATGTCTCAAATATTTGCTAAGCGTACTGTACGCTTAATAGAACGACTACGGTATTTATATATATATATATATATTTTAGAAGCCAGATATTAGGTTTTATCTGTTTAGTTTTTAGTAATTCTACTAATCAGTGTGTTTGTTTACAGGCAGATTGGTGAGCTTTCCACTGGTGGGACAAAAGCATGTATTGCAGTGGCAACACTTACAGAGGCAGAATTTTTTGAAAGAGGTGGCTTCGAAGATATTCTCTGCACTGCTTTATTTACTGCTGACAAAATCAACAGGTGCACCGGTGTATTATATCTTTAAGTTGTGGCGAAACATAAGCCTGTTAGACACATTCTATGTATAATTATAGAAGTGTGTGTATGCATGCATCACATGTGCATGTTTTGTGTGTGTGTGTGTGTGTATCTTTGCGTGCATGCACACGTGCGTGTGTTGTGTGTGTGCGTGTGAGCTTCTGTGTGTGCATGCATGTGTGTAATACATAATTATAATTATGTATAATAAGTATAATTATGTTTAGTGTATGAATATGTACACTCTATATACGCTTGTATAGTGTGTCTCGGTTTAATTATGCATAGTAGGAAACACAGACAGATTTATTATTATGCATAATTGTTTCAACTTATTCCGGTTTGACTGAATACAAACAAGTTGGGGTATACCGGGTTCCCCTGTGTTGAGAGCTATGTGAATTATGCCCAAAGAAATATTTGTTTTGTGACATTTGCTATGATTTAATGGGTCAACATAAATATATGTATATCATGAGGAGGTCTAGTATCTTTGTTGTCGTAAACAAATAGACTGTATATTTAATCCCAAAAGGATGAAGAAACTGAGCGAGCAGCTGAAGTTATTTCATGTCATGGTGGACTGTGGTTATGCCATCTCGCTGCTGGAAGACCCTCCGTCTACAGATAAACTCTGGTCGGTGTACCTTAAGGTCGACTGTGGCAATAACAGAGGTACAGTGTACTGTGAATGGCTTCTAGCTAATTTGCTCCTCTGGTCCATCTCAAGATAACCACCATTGCACTTTAACTAATTAATATTATTTTCTGTAACATTATATAATTTGGTACTGTGAATGCTGGTTAACAGTAATAGACTAGATGCTACTCTAAAAAAGTTTAATCCGAGTACTTTTCAAATTTTAATGCTGGACTGTTGCTGATCAGTAATAATACTTTGCTAATAACAATAATGATAACAAACTTGTCATTATTTGATGATGAAAATATTGCTTTGCAACTATGCACAGTAGTAATATTTTGCTATGCTGACCAATAGTATTACTTTGCTATGTTTAATACTGGTCAGCCTAAAATAATAATAATGAATTTTGTATGATTAATAGTAATGCTTTCTTACTGTGTTTAGCCATAATATTGTGTACTTTGAATGCTGGTTGACAACCACAAAGTAATGTCAATCACGCTAACTAAGAAAACAAATTTGCAATACCGCACACATTTAAGTGCACATGTTCTGTTAACAAACTTCACAAAGGAATAACTTCCTGGTACTTCCAGGCGGTGTCAGATGGGACGACACAGCGGAGGCTCTGTCGCTTGCAAAGGCAATGACGGAGAGTTCTCGCAGCATCAGTTTCCAGGGTCTCTATTGCCATGATGGTAACTCATACGGCTGTCGAGGGGTCAACGAAATAAAGACTACTGGTGACACGTCAACAGAAAGACTCCTGCAGCTGGCAGACAAGTAGGTGACAAGTATGTGACAAGGCGCAGTGTTGTAAAATGTCAACGTGGTTTTAAAAGACATCATGGTATAAATCTGCAATCATTCCCAAAGTTGTGGTCACCATATTGGTCATTCCCCTCTTAAATGTCATGCCTTATTTTGAATACTGACCAATGTTCCAAGGAACATATAGTCAGGGTTGTGTTTTTGCTAAATCAGTTTATTTTATGTGTGTATTGTTGTTTCCAGGTAACATTAATATTTCTATGCACAGTGGAACCTCACTATTAAAGTCACACTCGGGACTGGGCAGAAGTGACCTGAATAGTGAGGTGACCTTATTAGCGAGACTAACTTCCTATACCTCACTGTTACAGAAATAGTGTGGGACTGTCCTAGAGTGACCTTAATTGCGATGTGGCTGTATTAGCGAGGTGAAATTATGTTTGCCTGCAGTATACTTGCTACTAAAATACCAGTACTTTTGCACACCATATAAGATATATGTACTTTCAGTTCAATGAATCCATTGACAATGCAACAATTCACCATTCTAGTATTAGTGTCTGTGTTTTAGGTTGAGAGCTAGTGGTATCTGGGTACCGATTGTTCTAGTATTAGTTTCTGTGTTGTAGGTTGAGAGCTAGTGGTATCTGGGTACCGATTGTTCTAGTATTAGTGTCTGTGTTGTAGGTTGAGAGCTAGTGGTATCTGGGTACCAATTGTTCTAGTATTAGTGTCTGTGTTGTAGGTTGAGAGCTGGTGGTATCTGGGTACCGATTGTTCTAGTATTAATGTCTGTGTTATAGGTTGAGAGCTGGTGGTATCTGGGTACCGATTGTTCTAGTATTAGTGTCTGTTGTACGTTCAGAGCTGATGGTATCTGGGTACCGATTGTTCTAGTATTAGTGTCTGTGTTGTAGGTTGAGAGTTGGTGGTATCTGGGTACCGATTGTTCTAGTATAAGTGTCTGTGTTGTAGGTTGAGAGCTGGTGGTATCTGGGTACCGATTGTTCTAGTATTAGTGTCTGTGTTGTAGGTTGAGAGCTGGTGGTATCTGGGTACCGATTGTTCTAGTATTAGTGTCTGTGTTGTAGGTTGAGAGCTGGTGGTATCTGGGTACCGATTGTTCTAGTATTAGTGTCTGTGTTGTAGGTTGAGAGCTGGTGGTATCTGGGTACCGATTGTTCTAGTATTAGTGTCTGTGTTGTAGGTTGAGAGCTGGTGGTATCTGGGTACCGATTGTTCTAGTATTAGTGTCTGTGTTGTAGGTTGAGAGCTGGTGGTATCTGGGTACCGATTGTTCTAGTATTAGTGTCTGTGTTGTAGGTTGAGAGCTGGTGGTATCTGGGTACCGATTGTTCTAGTATTAGTGTCTGTGTTGTAGGTTGAGAGCTGGTGGTATCTGGGTACCGATTGTTCTAGTATTAGTGTCTGTGTTGTAGGTTGAGAGCTGGTGGTATCTGGGTACCGATTGTTCTAGTATTAGTGTCTGTGTTGTAGGTTGAGAGCTGGTGGTATCTGGGTACCGATTGTTCTAGTATTAGTGTCTGTGTTGTAGGTTGAGAGCTGGTGGTATCTGGGTACCGATTGTTCTAGTATTAGTGTCTGTGTTGTAGGTTGAGAGCTGGTGGTATCTGGGTACCGATTGTTCTAGTATTAGTGTCTGTGTTGTAGGTTGAGAGCTGGTGGTATCTGGGTACCGATTGTTCTAGTATTAGTGTCTGTGTTGTAGGTTGAGAGCTGGTGGTATCTGGGTACCGATTGTTCTAGTATTAGTGTCTGTGTTGTAGGTTGAGAGCTGGTGGTATCTGGGTACCGATTGTTCTAGTATTAGTGTCTGTGTTGTAGGTTGAGAGCTGGTGGTATCTGGGTACCGATTGTTCTAGTATTAGTGTCTGTGTTGTAGGTTGAGAGCTGGTGGTATCTGGGTACCGATTGTTCTAGTATTAGTGTCTGTGTTGTAGGTTGAGAGCTGGTGGTATCTGGGTACCGATTGTTCTAGTATTAGTGTCTGTGTTGTAGGTTGAGAGCTGGTGGTATCTGGGTACCGATTGTTCTAGTATTAGTGTCTGTGTTGTAGGTTGAGAGCTAGTGGTATCTGGGTACCGATTGTTCTAGTATTAGTGTCTGTGTTGTAGGTTGAGAGCTGGTGGTATCTGGGTACCGATTGTTCTAGTATTAGTGTCTGTGTTGTAGGTTGAGAGCTGGTGGTATCTGGGTACCGATTGTTCTAGTATTAGTGTCTGTGTTGTAGGTTGAGAGCTGGTGGTATCTGGGTACCGATTGTTCTAGTATTAGTGTCTGTGTTGTAGGTTGAGAGCTGGTGGTATCTGGGTACCGATTGTTCTAGTATTAGTGTCTGTGTTGTAGGTTGAGAGCTGGTGGTATCTGGGTACCGATTGTTCTAGTATTAGTGTCTGTGTTGTAGGTTGAGAGCTGGTGGTATCTGGGTACCGATTGTTCTAGTATTAGTGTCTGTGTTGTAGGTTGAAAGCTGGTGGTATCTGGGTACCGATTGTTCTAGTATTAGTGTCTGTGTTGTAGGTTGAAAGCTGGTGGTATCTGGGTACCGATTGTTCTAGTATTAGTGTCTGTGTTGTAGGTTGAGAGCTGGTGGTATCTGGGTACCGATTGTTCTAGTATTAGTGTCTGTGTTGTAGGTTGAGAGCTGGTGGTATCTGGGTACCGATTGTTCTAGTATTAGTGTCTGTGTTGTAGGTTGAGAGCTGGTGGTATCTGGGTACCGATTGTTCTAGTATTAATGTCTGTGTTGTAGGTTGAGAGCTGGTGGTATCTGGGTACCGATTGTTCTAGTATTAGTGTCTGTGTTGTAGGTTGAGAGCTGGTGGTATCTGGGTACCGATTGTTCTAGTATTAGTGTCTGTGTTGTAGGTTGAGAGCTGGTGGTATCTGGGTACCGATTGTTCTAGTATTAGTGTCTGTGTTGTAGGTTGAGAGCTGGTGGTATCTGGGTACCGATTGTTCTAGTATTAGTGTCTGTGTTGTAGGTTGAGAGCTGGTGGTATCTGGGTACCGATTGTTCTAGTATTAGTGTCTGTGTTGTAGGTTGAGAGCTGGTGGTATCTGGGTACCGATTGTTCTAGTATTAGTGTCTGTGTTGTAGGTTGAGAGCTAGTGGTATCTGGGTACCGATTGTTCTAGTATTAGTGTCTGTGTTGTAGGTTGAGAGCTGGTGGTATCTGGGTACCGATTGTTCTAGTATTAGTGTCTGTGTTGTAGGTTGAGAGCTGGTGGTATCTGGGTACCGATTGTTCTAGTATTAGTGTCTGTGTTGTAGGTTGAAAGCTGGTGGTATCTGGGTACCGATTGTTCTAGTATTAGTGTCTGTGTTGTAGGTTGAGAGCTGGTGGTATCTGGGTACCGATTGTTCTAGTATTAGTGTCTGTGTTGTAGGTTGAGAGCTGGTGGCATCTGTGTACCGATTGTGGGTTTGGGTTCCACCCCTACTTCCAGCCACCCAACAGAAGCCATGCAAAAGCTCTCGGAACTGCACCCTGGGAATTATATCTTTTATGGTAGGATCACTTCTCTAATTTCAGAAACTATTTGAATTATTCACAGTTCATATGAAATATTACGTTTTCCTTCTGAAAATAGGTTTGCAGTTCATTGGTGATTGTTTGAAACAGATGGTTACTAAACATACTGAATACAACAGAAAAGAGGCCATCACATAAAAACCAGCCACAAAACTACAGTTTGGTTGTAGTTTTTCATTGTTAAGTTGTTAAGCTAATTCTATAAAGTGTCCACCACACTGCTCTGCCCACTTATAAGTCTGCAATGGTAAATTCACGCACAGAATACGTCATTTCAGAATAACAAACGAACACAATGTATGCCAAAACTTAAAACAATCTGCCAATTCTTTGAATGTAGTGAGGATCCGGTTTCTTGGTTATTCATGTTGGGTATATTTACCTCTCAAGAAACTTTTGTTTTTTCTTAATATGATTTTGACTGCATCTTGCGGTCTACTTCAAACTGAATCTACGGTCATGTCACCTGACCTACATCATGTGACACAAACTGGAGCAAGTTTTTTCTACACTGTTTTATTATGCATTATTTTTTTATATTTCAAAAAATACAATACTCGACACCTCTGAATTATAATACTTTTATACATGTACACGTGTGGACACATGTTTGCCAGATCTCCACGTAGGTATATCTGACCAACCTCAGCAATCAGGCCACTCCTTTAATCAGGCCACTTTGCTTCAGTCACTTGGGCAGACACTTTCTATTGTATTTTATATCTGCATTCTACATCTTGTCTCTTACCGTGTCTTCAGATGTTGTACAAAGTGTGATTGGTTCATGCAGCATCGAAGACATTGCGGTTAAGGTCGCAACGAGGGTCATAGGTCATTACCCTCACAGGAACCAGATGCTGGTAGATGCGGGGTTCGCAGCTGTGAGTCATGATGGTAAAGGGGCACTTCCTAATCGCTCTACATGTGTCGTACAAGACCATCCAGAACTAAGGTAAAACAACATTGGTACTTACGCTTAGTTGAACTTAGGTGAAATAACAATGATATTTATTCTTATGGCCATTTAAGAATATTCCATATTTCTTAACATTGCACACATTTGAAAATAGGTGCCGCAAAACCTTTTGAAATTTTGTTTTTAATTATGATCCAGTTGGTGGCAAATTAATTCGTTTACAGCTTTGCCAGAAGAAATAAACATGATACACTTCTGATGTTGTTTATGATTTAGCGCCGCCCCATTGATAGTCACAAACACCGTCATCAAGAGAAAACATACTGTTTTACTGAGGAGAAACCAGAAAAACCATCACTTGGCAGTTTACCATGGAGTTTGTGTGACAACATCTTTCTGCTTTATTATGGTTTTGGAGCCTGTATGAACACAGAATGGAACCTTGAACTATGACCTTGGAATATCTTCTGTGTAAATTGTGTGTCTGGATATTCAGCAGTGGCTATTCGGACTCTTAATCGGAACCCTCGAATATGTTGGTGCTGTACGAATTCATTGGTGGAATATGAATACATATTAACTGAAGTATGGCTGAATGCTTCCCAGAGAAGTCGAGATGGTGTTCGATTGAACAGGTCTGCCGGGAGTGAAGTGTAAAGCGCTTTGATCAGTCCTGAGGACTGGATACTGTGCTATATAAGAACTTACCTTTTATATATTCCTATTAGGTCTTTCATAATAATAATGTTTGCATTTCTAGTTACCTGACCAACTATCTTAATTCTAGCAGACCCTATTGAAGTTCTAATTACATAACAAAGAACATGCACCATTTATTTGCGATCCTATTTAAATATGTCCATGCACATGGAATAACCAAAATCTTTGCCACCTGACACAATTTTAAGCTGTAACAATACTGGAAATATATTTTTCTCATATTGGTCTAAAGAAGTTGTGGGTGATATTTTGAAAAAAAATCCTCGAATGCCTGTCTAGCATGAAATATTTTCCCATGAAAATAATAAACTACCCTAACATTTGAGAGCATCTTAGCAGAAACACAAATATTATTCTGAAGGGCCTAATCTAATTTCTCAGACATCTGCTTCAAATCTCTTACAGTATGATTTATTATTTGGTTTAATTAAAGATGTGCAACAATATTTCCATCTAATAATGGACATCATTATAGTCCAACAGCAAATATTCTTTCTTCTAACCTAACCCCTTTTAATGTTGCATAAATGTTCATCAATTGTAAAATGGCTTACAATTTCTTGAGAAGTAAATTTCTTACATCCTGCTGTACAAACATAAACTTTATTTGTCCATGCCAAAGCCCAAATTCTGTAGATCTCCACAAACCTAATACTGTAACGAGAATGAACCTCGCCTAATACCAAACAGACGTGAAACAGTATTACAACCATGAGAAATGGCAGCTTCTATTAAACAAATTAGTCTTGCATTTTGGTGATGTTACTCATATTTGTGTGGATTTGATGGTGTTGCAGTCTTGTGCCACAGCCATGATGCATCCCCACTACCTGGTCTGTACCGGGGACAGAGTCATTGATGTGTGGAACAAATGCGATGGACCATGGTAATCATGGTTGATGGTACAAGTGACCAGCGCAGGACAAGACACAGAGCTTGCTTCCTGGACCTACAAACCAAATTTTAGGTCATTGTGACCTTTCCAGAGATAGAGGTCATAAAAGTTTGACCTGACCTTGAAACCATGACGACCTTCCAGGTGTCATAACTCCTCTCCTAGGGGACCTACAGATGTGATGTTGGTGTCATTTTAAAGGTATTAGAATTGTCTATCTGTGTAGACAATGAATCACATATCAGCATTTGACAAATTTGCCCTCCGACAGCTTCACGATGACACGTCATATTTTAATTTAATCGGCTTCCAGATTTAGCCTTTTTTATAATTTCTCGACGGATTTATCCTTCACTTATCCGAGACTTATCTTCACACAGACCAACGCCGTGTCTGTGCACACGCGCGCCCATTGTCCCACAATAACCCTCAGCCTCAAGACATTTGGAGACCTCTCGGAAGACGCCCTCGCCTTCTTATTGAATTCCAAGGGAATGATAGAACAAGAACGCTTCCTTAAAGTCTCCGTCTTTGGAGCAAAGCGCGAGCACGAGTTGCACACAAGATGGCGAAATCTTTACTTTCAGCTAACCCTTCGTGTACCCCTTGGAAAACCTCTCGTGTACCCCCGGGTGTACGCGTATCCCAGTTTGGGAACAGCTGATGTACATGATACCTTGATTAGCGTGTGCCTAATATATGGCATTGTGTGTGCACTGTTAAAATCTTAATCTAACTTCTAATTACAGTGATTTATATTCCATCATTTTGCTATTCATATTTCTATATGAAACACTTGTCTTAGCAGCACTTGTGTATATATCCACACACCAACACATGCAGATAATGATCTAAATCGGCAGAGAATAATGGAGATAACAAAACAGCAAATTCTAGGAAGGCAGCCTCTATTTCAGTGAAATCGGAGGTTACATGTTTTTTGCTAGGTCGGGTCAAAGGTCAAACTTTTAAATATACATTTTTTTTATTTTGATGTGTGGTTCATTGTCTATACAGATAGACAATTGTAAGACCTTTAAAATAACAACAACAACATCACATCTGTAGGTCCCCTAGGAGAGGAGTTATGACACCTGGAAAGTCGTCAAGTATCAAGGTCGGGTCAACCTTTGATGACCTCTATCTCTGGAAAGGAAGGTCAGATTGACCTATAATTTGGTGTTGTAACAAACTCATGAACACAAACCAACACACCAAGTTTCGTCAAAATCGAAGACGGACATGTAAATTCTTGATTGATTTGATATGGAATGCCCCTAACTTGTATGTTAAACGGAACGAGTCCGATCCTCTACCCAGAATTAGCCAGCATCGTAATTTGTAACAGTAAGTCTGCTGTGTTGAACGTGGGAAAATGGAAAATCGTTGAACATTATGAGAAACTGGGAACAGCATGCCACCCTTTAGAATTGTTAATCACACATCTGATTGCTATTTAGATTACCTGCTTCATGATCGTTTGCCTCTGTTGAAATTGTTTGACAAGATTTAACAAAGCTTCAGACTCTAGCTGCATCACATGTGGACAAAGAAGTATTTGTAGGTCTAACATTTCGACGTTTACGTATAGCCCATCTGTCCATTGTTATGTATTCTTTATTTGTTATGAACTATGCAAGCTCATGTAATGGATACTGGATAATACCCCAATACGAAAACGAATACATTTATTTTAGGCATAAACCCACATGCAATTGGTACATATAAATAAAAAGTACATACCTTTTTTAAAGTAGATAGACACATAATATATAATAGATAAAAAAAATTAAATAAGGAATAAGTTAAATAAAGTTAATAAATAAGTATTAAAAGATTATAAAAAATAATTAAATAAACATGTAAAACATGATATAAAATCACCGTTTCACAATATACAGAGATTCAGCCCAGCTAGACCACATTAACAATGTTTGTACAATCACACATACACTTTATCAGATCATTGTTAGTATTGAGAATCCGGTTTCTAAAACCGTAAACATTCTTACGCAATATGGCGTCAAAAGTATCAATAGCATTATTAATAAACATGCTACTCGCAATGTACCAATGAATATTGATGTGCATTTAATTTATTTGAAATGTGATAGCTGCAAAGGAATATTTGTTGACACGGTTTTATGATCTGCATCCATAAAAATATCCTTACATTCACGAATCTGTAATATATTGATGTGTGATGCTAATTTATTATACGCGTCATTGTCTTCTTGTGTAACCAATGTGTTATAGCCAATTGTTTCAATCTTATCAAACTTAAATGAATACATTTTTTTACCCATTGATGTCCTTTGCTTGTTATCTTTTAGAACATTAATTTTGTTATACCTATTTGTATGTATTAAGGATGTTCACCTGAAATAAATGTATTCATACAGGTATTAATTTTTCAATAATGTTTCAATGTACAGAACCCTGTGTACAGTTCTCATCTGGATTATAAGCACCAAACACATGGGCGAATCCATACCTAGAAAAACAGGGTTGCCCAGTTTCCTGCAAAAGCCACCAGGTGGCTAGATGTACATAGGGGAAGGTGGGGTAAGATGGCCCATCATCTAAGACAGTCGTCCTTATATCTCATCTGTACAGTGTTGTTGCGTTTTGCTAATCAGATGCAACACTTCCAACTTTGGTCTAAGTTGCCCACAATAATGACATTCCACCCCAGCAATGTTAGTTGTCGGAAAAATGGAAATATCGAGTTTACTCCTCGCTGTACTAAAGTGAATGTTATCACTTGGTAAGCCGTCATGAGGGGGCTGTTTTACCCTTAGTAATAAATAAAACAACCCCCGGTAATGAGAATATTGTTTTTGTAAAATACATTTGTTGATCAAGGACGTTCAGTATCACATATATTGTTCACAAAGACGAACTCTGTAGTTTAGAGCAGTTTTCTGTTTCCTACATGTGCATTATTTTGTCCTAAACCTTTTTTTGTGAGGTTGGCCATCTTACCCCACTTTCCCCTACGTGTGTACATACGCATAGATGCATTCACCCCACTCGTATGCATTGATCCACGCAGGCATATGCGCGTGTAAACACTAACTCTGTGACTGTTCATTTCTGTTTCCAACTTATTGTATATAATTATGTGTAATCTGTCCCTCTGATAGTTGTCTGTTTCGTTTTTCAACATATTCACGCCGAACAATATCTCCCATTTTATATTTAATAACCATGTTCGCGTGACCTGTGTATAGGTATTTAGCCCTCCCAAAATTAAATAGCATCTGCCATTTTTCAGACGATTTGTTTAATAAATCTAGAATGTATTAGTAGGACCCCGGGTGCTTGGGGTCTGAGCTCCTCAATATTTTGGATGTGGCTGAAGATATGATTAGCCCCGCAATATTTCGGCAAATGGGCGCAATAGAGGTTTTTGTGAGCGTCAGCTCAATGTTGTCTATGAGGGATATATTTAGGATTAGATCAATGAGAGGCTCATCAACCCATCACCCCTTAAAGTTCACCAACACCTCCAACTGTATCTCCGTTGAGGCTCAGAAAGAACTTCAAACTACACCCTCCATGAGGGCGAAATTAGGAGAGTGCAACACACACACACACACACACACACACACACACACACACACACACACACACACACACAGGCGAATCTCCTATGCGACGTCAGACGGCTGCCGGTAGCGTCGTTGTCGTGTGGTAGACAGTTTCCATCTTCGATGAGCCGCGGTCGTTCCATCTGCTTGTAATTGCTCTACTCGTGTCGGGTGTGGGACCACGACGAACAAGTATTCGCATGACTTGGTTATTTCGGAAATTAATGGTGCTTCACCACAGGCAGAAATCAATCAGTGATATCCATCTTCTTCGCACGATCCCATATCTTCTGTATAGGGTTGTGAAAGTGGGATACATACCTACGTCAGACATTGTAATATAACTATATGAAATCCGATTGGTGATGACGTGAAATGTACGGACTCCTCTGCAAAATCCGGATTCAACGAGCTAGATTTTCAAGCTACACTTCAACTGATCAGCAAGTTTGACAATTATGCATTTGGAAAGAGAATGTATACCAAATAATTAATGCGACATGCGTTGGGAAAGTTCGTGTTACATGAACCAGACGTCCCGTAAAGGAAGCCAACGACAACATCGTAGGAGTTGGAATGGTTTCAAAGCTTCAATCCAATCTGTGGAGGCTTACGTTCAGTTACTCGCGCCGACACACACACACTCACTCACACACATACGCACGCATGCACGCACACGCACGCCCGCACACACACGCACGCACGCACATACAGGCGCACGCATACGCTCGCGCATATACACATACATACACACGCACAAACACACACACAAACATAGACACGCACACACATAGACACACACACACACACACACACACACACACACACACACACACACACACACACACACACACACACACACACACACACACACACACACACACACACACACACACACACACACACACACACACACACACACACACACACAGGCGAATCTCCTATGCGACGTCAGACGGCAGCCAGTAGCGTCGTTGTCGTGTGGTAGACAGTTTCCATCTTCGATGAGCCGCGGTCGTTCCATCTGCTTGTAATTGCTCTACTCGTGTCGGGTGTGGGACCACGACGAACAAGTGTTCGCATGATTTGGTTATTTCGTAAATTAATGCAGCATCACCACAGGCAGAAATCAATCAGTGATATATATATCCATCTTCTTTGCATGATCCCATCTGCTCTGTATAGGGTTGTGAAAGTGGAATACATACCTACGTCAAACATTGTAGGGGAGGCTTGGGAGAGTTGGGCCACTTTTTATATTTTGACATATTGTGCTCTCTCTATTCATGGCATAGTACCATTTCCTGCGGTTGTGATATGTACAGACCACAATATACAATCTGTGTCAGCTGATTCAAAATGCAGGCACACATGTAGAAAGAGGAGGTGATTGTTGAAAGGTGTCATCCCGGCCCAACTCTCCCTGGGAGTGGTGAGAGTTGGGCCATATCCAGGGAGACTTGGGCAATAGCTGAGGACAGCTGGGCCACAAAATCGGAGACTTGGGACAGACATGTAACAACTACCCAGTGAAGGAAAATGTGAACAATTTAATTCCAAACTTAAAATAACCATTAATAGATATTAAGAACATGGTCCAGTAGCACTCCACTAGAAAAAGTTAACCTTGATCAGCAAAATATTCCAGTTCTAACTTTTTTAATGATGTCACTGATTATTTGGTCATAGGCCCCTATATCAAATCCTAAAATGGAATTGTGCCGTGTTTTAACACATTTTAAAATGACTGTGATATTGAGGCACACTTTCACACTCGTCCCAATCAACAAAGTCAACCTGTGCTATGTGATGCACAATACGTGATAGGTTCGATGATGCCTAATAAAGAGACGAGTGGAAATCCCATCGTGTGAAGTCACAAGGAAATGTAAATTGTCCTGCTCGACGAGCTGTGCCACCAAACTGTTGAGGCTCAGGTAGCTTCTTGATGATGTCCTT
Source organism: Paraescarpia echinospica (assembly GCA_020002185.1). Lineage (NCBI taxonomy): Eukaryota > Metazoa > Annelida > Polychaeta > Sabellida > Siboglinidae > Paraescarpia > Paraescarpia echinospica. The sequence goes on from CM034536.1 coordinate 50,264,438, forward strand.
CTTAGGGAATGATGCTTCATCTTTATCATTGATCATGAATGTAGATATTGTCTGATGATGACTGAATTCTCGTCGAAGAAAAACACCTTCACACTCGTCTCCATCAATAACGTCAACCCGCGCTATATAATGGACAATGTGTGATTTGGCCAACAAAAATTTTACAACTGCAAAATCACCTTCAATGACTTGGTAATCTGGCTCATCAGCATAACTTTCACCACTTTCCATGAATGGCACAACTTCGGTATCACTTTCTGATGAAGATGATGGAGTGGGAGATTTCCTTGCTCGGGTTTTGAATAAGGACTTTTTAGTTCTATGTTTGACTGGTTGATTTGACTTTCGTTTTTTAGTGTGCTTAGCAGCTAGTGCGTCTGCTATGCTATTACGTACTGGAGTATCGGTTAGAATCTTTGTATCCCCTCTCTTGCGACCTCTGTCGGTAACCTTTCGTGGACCAGCTTTTGGAAGCGGAACAGTATCAGCAGGCGATACATAATGGTTACTTGGCCTTGGCTGAGCCGGAGCTGGTGTTGCAGTAGAACTCGGTTCTGGCTGGGGAACCGGTGTTGCAGTAGAACTGGGTTCTGGCTGGGGAGCTGGTAGTTGTTCAGCAGGAATTGGATCATTTCTCTCCAACTCCTCTGGAAGATCTCGCTCAGTAACTGTGGCTGGCGAAAAGTCTGTTTCGTCGAACAAATCCCGGTTGTAAGGGGAAATGCCGGTACTTTGAAATGCTGACAAAATGTTTTTTGCAGTGAGGCCATGCGACTGAGCATGGGCAACAAATTCAGGTATTTCATATATCAGATTGGGACTGACAGGATATGTAATGTTTAGGAAAGATAGAATAGGAAGAAGGGGAGGTGGAGTTATTTTATATATTAAAGAATCTATCCAGGCTTATGAAATAAAATTAGACAGAGAAGCAGATTGCAAAGAAGCTGTTTGGTGTAACATAGTTACAGGAAACTCAACGTTAACGGTTGGATTAGTTTATCGAAGTCCAAACATAAGCATAGAAGAGAATGAAAAAATACAAAACGCTATAAGGGAAGTGAGCAAACGGGACTGTGTTATTATGGGGGATTTTAACCATGGGCATATAAAATGGAAATCTCTACAGAGTATGGGTAGTGAGGATCACAAGTTTTTAGTTTTAGTACAAGATAGTTTCCTTTCTCAACATGTGCTAGAACCAACCAGGGGAGAGAATGTGTTAGACTTAATTTTGTCCTCACAGAATGAATTAGTTGACAATGTTAAATTATGTGAGCCTCTGGGAAGAAGTGATCACAACCAGATACATTTTACCATCAAAGTAAAATCAGAAATAAATAATAAAAAGCAGTTCAGGAGAAATTTCCACAAAGGAAGATATAAGGAAATGAGGAAATATTTAGCAAAGATAGACTGGAATAATACACTGAAGAATAAGACAGCAACAGAATGCTGGAATATCTTAAAAAATGAAATAGAGTGCATCGTAGATAAATTTGTTCCCTTCAAAAAACAAGGGAAACGGACCAGAAAGAAATACTTATCGAAAGAAGCCATTAGAAAAATTAAGTATAAACAAATGATGTGGAAGTCATATAGACGTACTGGCAATGACGAAGACTACAACATTTATAAAGAAGCACTAAACCAAGCTACAGCTGAAATTAGAAATTCAAAGAGAAGCTATGAACATAAATTAGCTTGTAATATAAAACATGACAGCAAGAGTTTTTATGCGTATGTTCGAAGCAAACAGAAAGTTCAGGATAAGGTCGGTCCTCTAGAAGATAGTGCTGGAAATATAATATCAGAAGGATTCTTAATGGCTGAAGACCTAAATGAGTATTTTAGTTCAGTGTTTACCAGAGAAGACACTAGTTCACTGCCAGTACCAGAGGCTAAGTTCAAGGTGGCAGAATCAGACTATTTAAGACAGTTAATTGTAACCCCAGAAATGGTAGCTAAGAAAATTAGGGCTTTGAAGGAAAATAAATCACCTGGAGTGGATGGTATTCCACCCAAACTACTACTGAAAATTGTAGAACAAATTAGCATACCGCTTGCAACAGTTTTCAACTTGTCATTAGAAGAGGGAGTGGTTCCTTTAGAATGGAAAGAAGCAAACATTATACCGTTATTTAAAAAGGTTCGAGAAACAAGTCAGAGAACTATAGACCAGTGAGTTTAACATCAGTGATTTGTAAATTATTAGAAAGACTAATTAAAGATCACATGGTGGATTTTCTTGTTAAACATAACTTGATAAACCCATCTCAACATGGGTTTCTAAAAGCGAGGTCATGCTTAACAAATATGTTATGTTTTTTGGAAGATATCACTAAGTGGGTAGATGATGGATCACCAGTAGATATCATCTACTTAGATTTTCAAAAAGCTTTCGACAAAGTGCCACATCAGAGATTACTGCTTAAACTAAAGGCCCATGGCATAGGAAATGGTATAATTAACTGGATAGAAAAATGGCTGATTGACAGAAGACAACGGGTAGTTGTTGATGGGGAGGCTTCAAACTGGAAATCAGTTTTGAGTGGGGTTCCACAGGGATCAGTACTGGGACCTATATTATTCTTAATATATATAAACGATTTGGACGATGATATAGCTAGCAAGGTGTTGAAATTTGCAGATGATACAAAAATGTTTAGAAGGATTAAAAGTGATGGAGATAGACAGCATTTACAAGATGATCTTGACAGGTTGATCAAATGGTCTGAAAAGTGGCAAATGTTGTTCAATTTTGGGAAATGTAAATGCCTTCACACAGGACATGGGAACAAATATGTAGAATATACAATGGGGGGAACTGTACTAAGTACTACTGTAAAAGAAAAAGACTTAGGGCTGACAATTAGTGCTGACATGAAGGTTTCAGAGCAGTGTGGAATTGCAGCTTCAAAGGGAAATCAAATCCTTGGATTGATTAGGCGAAATATAGCATATAAAGAAAAAGAACTAATAATACCGCTGTACAAAACAATAGTTAGGCCTCATTTAGAATATTGTATACAAGCATGGAGGCTATACCGCAAGAAGGTCATAGATATGCTAGAAAGAGTACAGAGGAGAGCGACTAAAATGATACAAAAACTGAGGGATCTTAGTTATGAAAAACGCCTAAAAGAATGTGGTTTAACAACACTAGAGACCAGGAGATTGAGAGGAGATCAGATAGAAGTGTTTAAAATATTGAATGGTTATGAAAATATTGATAGAAATATGTTTTTTTTCAGTTAAGAAAGATAGAAAGACTAGAGGACATGAAGTTACATTAGTAAAGGAGCAGTGTAGATTAGACGTGAGAAAGTTCTCATTTTCACAAAGGACTGTGAATGAATGGAACAGATTATCTGATGATTGTGTGGGTGCTAGTAGTGTGAATATGTTTAAAAATAAAATCGACACATACCTCAGAAGGGCTGGATATATGTAGATAAAAGGGTTGGACTCTAGATAAGCCAAAGGGCTTCCTTGTCCACCTGCCATCTAGAGTTAATTCTCTGGATGGCAATCTTGTTAAATCTTGTTAAATCTTGTAATTGTTTTGCCAGGATTTGATCGCATCCAGTTTTCCATAGCTTGAGCATATGCCGTCTTGAAAGGTTTGAAACAGCACACATCGAGAGGTTGAAGCCTATGACTGGTATGTGGTGGCATTGTCAGTAACACTACACCATTTTCTTTAGCCAAGTCAATGGCAGCCAGAGAAATGTGGGCCTCATGGTTATCTAAAATAAGAAGAACTTTAGTTTCCTTGCTGCATCGCGTGTGGCGAATGAAATGGTTCAGGTAGTCCAGGAATAAGTCCTCGTTGACCCAACCACTTGAATTTGCACCCCCAATACACCCTGGGGGGCCACCTTTGGTGAAATGCTCACGGACGTTTTTCCGTGGGAATATTAGCATAGGTGGAACGACACTACCAACTGCATTGATGCCGTACACTGCAGTGACAAGTTGCCCCCTTTCAGCAGATATGATTGACCCCACTTGCTTCACTCCTTTTCCAGCTACAATGTTTTCGGGTGCCGAAACCGTCGTGCATCCCGTCTCATCAACGTTATAGATAGCATGACATTCAAACTTGTGCAGGTCCATAATGCTTCCGAGGTTGTCATAGAATTTGCCCACGGTATACCGGTTGAAGGCACTACCCCTAGCAAGAGATGTTGCCTCTGGTGTTCGGATTGCAAGACGGTTTCTTTCTTTAAATGATATCCAAAAGTGTTCACCAGTCATTCCATTTTCTTTCCATGAATTAGGCACAGTCACATTGTTTTTCAAAGCATATTCCACAATCAATGCACGACATTTGTTTCTAGTCATACCATGAAATTGTTCAGCCAAAGTTTTAATATGTGTTGCCAAGTCAGTTTCCATCTGTGGAGAAAGAATCATGTTTTTCAGTCGACAGTTTCCGTAGCCAAACACCTTATTTCGTTCATCATTTTGTCCATTTTCTCCATCATGCTTGTTGATGTATCTCTTGAGAGTCATTCTTGCTATATCAAAGTCCTTAGCAGCTGCACGGATGCTACATCCTCCCCTGACTTGTTCCATTGCTTTCTGTAGAACATCTTCTGGTGCACCTCGATTTGATCTTCTTTGGTATTTTCGTGGCATCTGGAAAAATTATGACATCACTAAGACAAACTTAGATTAATATTTCGAAAGATGCAGTCTGCAGTTACCAACCAGACCTACAGTAATTCTGCTGCCCACTAACAACTAATGATATAAAATATAAAATATTTACTTTATAAATCAATTAATTAAATTTAATTAATACATTTATAAATATATTGATATATTTATATTAAGATTTACATATAAAATTCATAAGTTTAGCATCATGGTCTATGTCGGCTGGTGCATTCAGCCTCGGTGACATCAGATATCAGATGCGATTAATGCATACGCCCACACCACCACCCCACACCAGCCCCACCCCTATCCGCTGCCGGGTGGGGTACCCGAGTAGGGATAAAGGTCGGACTCTGCAAGATTGCCTATCTGGACCCGGCGGGGGGAGCCGTCAGTCCTAGTCACCCCCAGGGTCTCTCCCCCGCTCCGCAGCCAACGGAGTGGGGCCCGTCGCCCCATTGGAACGGAAAACGAAAAACCAACATAAAATAAAACCCCTGGGGGACGGCGGGAGTTGGAATAGGCCCCGGGAAGGTGGGCGCCCACCGAGAGCGACTCATCACCTATCCCTTGCCGGGGGTAGCCAATAGTCGCGAGACAGCCCAAAATTGGTCGTCCCTAGAGTTCTTCTGGGGGCGGCCGGAGCAGCAGCCCTGCTCACCGGGGCCTAAAAACCCCAGGTTTAGTTGCCCCGTAGATGTCCGACAGCGCGGCGGTTGAGTAACGACAGCGGAGTGGAGGTGAAGCTCCGGCGGAAAATCTTCAACAGCACCCCTCCCCCAGTCCTTCCGATGTCAAGTTCCAACAAAGGGGTTATGTTCTAGTTAGACTTTTACGAAGAAAAGTGCAGTGTATTTTTTAGAAATGATTTTTTTAAAACAAAATTCACATGTTCTGACATAAGTGCATTTGAGTAGGCAGATTTTCATGTGTGATTGTAGAAGGTGTTGACTATAAACTGGTGGATTTCTACATGATTTGAATAAGCGGAAAGATATTTGGCAGCAATTTGCCTGTGTGACCTGTTTGCGGATTAATGCTTGCCGGCATTTGTAAATATTGACGGGTGTCACACATACAGGCATTTTACGAGAGCTAGAAGTATGACATTTTTTATCTATCAGCATGTCAATGAGATGATGATAACAGCAGTTGAGAAGTTTAAGACATTTGTAGGTCACGTTTTCTTATAATCAGACAAAACGTTAACATGGTCGCCATGGCGTTAGTTTAACGTTACACTGGTTAGAAATGAAACGTTATATTAACGTTAAAGAAACGAGCAAAGTAACGGTAAACGAACGTTCCAATTCAACGTTAAACTAACGTTTCTGCAACGGTTACATTAACGTTACATATTTGTTAGATTGACGTTAAAGAAACGCACAAAATAACATTAAACTAACGTTTGCATTAAACGTTAAATTAACGTTTCTGCAACGGTTACATTAACGTTAGTTTAACGTTTTGTTTTGGTTAGATATTAAACGTTAGATTAACATTAAAAAAACGAGCAAACTAACGCAAAATTAACGTTTGCATTAAACGTTAAACAAACGTTTCTGCACACGTTACATTAACGTCATATTAACGTTTGCATGCTATCTGGGCAATGGGAAAACCAACTGTGTATTGACCCCTGAAGCTCCGACTCGGCCCACCTAATATGAATTTGGTACGGTCGCCAGTGGTTTTTGCATCTTCAGTGGGGTGACTCAGAAATGTCATTTCAACGTGCAACATTAAAAATCGGGACTATCGGCAAAACATGATAATTTAATTATTATAATCTTAGATACACATAAGTCTAGTGTAGAGGTCCTGAAATTCTTCTGTGTCCACTTTTTCGTACGGCTAATGAGGAAAATAGATTGATCACAGTCCACCACGTGGCGCCACTCTTATAAAATAATAACTGACGAATGTGGTTATTGGATGACCCACCATGTGGCGCCACATTTGTCATATTGCGCACGAAGAAGATGGACTTTGGTCTCGGAAAGATGGGAGGCTATCGTATGTCACTATGTGCATGATTGATTGATGCTGAAAAACGCTGCCATCCTACACTACAGGTTAAAGTATATCGCAGGACACAGGTCTGACTCGGAAATGTAAGGATTATTGACGACTGATACAATGATAGCGTTGTTTTATAGTTTGGCGATCTTTTACTTTCTGACCTAACCATGTTTGGCATGAAAACGACCACCTGCAGCCGCCAAACTTCACCTCACATATCTTACATACATATACACACACTACGTTACAAAAAAAATTCTCTTGCAGTTACATTCCTATATAATGCTTAAAATTCACAAAATAAACTCAAGTAAAACTCGACTTCGTCGGCGGCGACGTACAGTGGCGCTATCATTACTGTACGCGTGTTCGCGCGCGATATTTACATATAATATATATATATATATATAAATGACTTTCCCAGCTTAACAAAATGCCCAATTTAACAAAATGTTCACCTAAATATATATGATTCATCCTAAGTCTGAATGCCCCCTACAACTGTGCCACTCGTTGGAGCACCGACTCCCCAGCTAACAAAATAACGTGGTGGCAACTCTGGTGGTGACCACGTTACCTTAATGTGATGGTAACGTTACTTTTCCACGTGGTCACCACGTGGTATCTGTAAGAGGTTGGAACGTGGTAACCACGTGGTGAGATAACGTTGTAAAATAACATTCCTACCACAATTCCATCTTTTTCAAATGCTCATTGTTGTTCTTGAAATTAGTGTACATATACTTCCAGGCACAGTTCATCCAATACAGTTAAAACAGTAAACGATCATAACTTTTGAAGATTTTATTCAGATACATACAGTGTACATCGTGATGGACAACAACACACAATAAACCATTCGCCCCATTTTCTTTGCTTACATAAAAATGTACTTGTTTATATTATGTTTGTGAATAGTAACAGCTGGAATCGCGCCGAAAACAAACTGAGATTATGTACTGGCCACATATACAGTATATGTTACGTACCTTGTATTTTGGTCCCCCTTGATGTTTGGGAGCATACGTTAAGGTTTCAGAAATCGTTTCTTCGATGTGTATGACTTCACCTTTTGGCCGATTCCTCAGGTATGATTCTGGATAAAAATACAACCACAGTCACATAAAATAACAACATAAAAATAATAATGTCTATCATATAGCTGAATTGTTTCACAAAATACAACTATTGTCTGGCATATATCAATGGGCAAGAATTTTTATTGAATAATGTTCTAACTTACTGATGAGAATATACTAGTCTAAACAGGATGACTGATTTATTTCAATAATATACTCTAATAAAAAATAATAAGCTAAATAAGCAGTAATAAATAGGGCATAATAATTAATTAATAGTATAATTTAACTTAATTTAACTTACTATAATTATAGAAGACATGGGTCTCAGACTTCTTTTTGTTATTTCTTATCTTAGAGAACTGAAAGTTGTGAGTTGGGTTAGTTTTGTTAAAAAATAGGCTGTGCATATTTTTCTGATTTTTAGAGGGTATTCCTCCCCCCGAACGGCAGCCATCTTGGATATAAATGTCAGTTCTTTACACAATTTTTTAAAGCATAATCAGTGGACCAATTTCAACCAAACAACACACACTGTTAGAGTAGACTACCCTACAGGTAATAACAGTCTTTGTTTTTTGGTTTAGAAGATACTTTTTTTTAAATAATGTTTTTACTACGTGGGTGTATTTGAGACCAGAATTATTGGCGGTAATTTGTAGCCATGGGATATTGCAACAATACTGTGTAGGATTTCTTACAAATGCTTCTGTCATTACCTACACAATACTATTACCTAACAACTTGAGAAGTTTCAAGCATATCTGTTGAGAAATAGCCGAGAAAAAGTCGTTTGAACACAGTGCTTATGCCAAAAATGTATAATTGCGAAAATGGCATTCATATCAAATACATAGCATACATGACTGAAATAATTCACACAACTAACTAACTGATCTCTCTTACACAGGCTGCGAAATAAGGCCGGTCCGATCGTCCCGGACGAGTAGTTTCAGTGATCGGACTAGTCCATGTTTAGTGGAGCAGTCCCATCGGACTAGCTGTTATTATGTAAATTAATTTACGCTATGTATACGCTAGTTGGGTGTTGTGATGGAATAAAACAAAATCAGACAGTAAGGTAGCATTTTATCACAGGCAGCTAAATATTCCGTACGACTGTCAGATTGGAAACTTGCTGAACGCAGTGAATGTAAATGGCGGCTGTTTACATCCGGTTAGCGTAGGATAGGTAGTGCCACCTAGCGACTATGAGTGATGAGCGATATGGACAAACATACATGCGCGGGTTACAGACATCGTATCTGTATCTGTATTTTGACTGGCAAAATGTCCTATGGACACATCACGCCAGTAACGACGGGATCGTTACGTGCTATCCCGTCGTGATGGTAGTTGCGTTATTCCTGCATTGGGTGATTATTTTAGCAAATTACCAAACGCCAGCAATGTTACTGATTGTTTAGTTGGCTTCGGGAAAGAAAACGCTAATGAAAAGTATAGGACAAATGATGCAACTTAGTCCGACAATGTCGGTCCTTTGTCGCCGTTAGGCTTCAAATTCTGCTGGCATCGCCTTGTCCACGACTCCTGTTTGCTGCCCCTGATTAAACTAGTCATTTCCTCTGATAACTTTGCAATTGGATATACGAAATCACATGTATTTGTTTTTATTAATGACACATTTAGTTGAACGTTTAATTGAAATGGGAAACGGCTTGTTTTCTTTATGAAAAAAGCCACTTTTACTATGTGCCATAACTGTCACACATATATGATACAACAGTATGATTGATTTTTAAGGACTAGTAAAACAATATGAGGACTAGTTGTTTCTGAGTCAGCTAGTCCGACGGACTACCTGTCAACTAAATCCACCGTGCACCCTGCTTACATAATCTCCAATATAAATCATGTAATTCAATGATGCATAGTATAAAGTGTGAATGTAGCTAATATATATTCGGGAAAAACGTGATACATAGTTGATGTACATACTTCTAGTAGCATAGCAATAACAAAATACCAGAGATTTTCTTGAAATGTTGAAATCCTTAGATAATACTAACATAATGTACTGTATAAAGTTCCAAGCACATCAGTTCAGATATAACTGAAAAAACTATTTCTGAACATTTACAAAATATCTGTAACTGAAAAAACGTATTCAAAATGAACTTGTATTTACACTGTGTGGACACATTCCTATGCATGTCTCACACCCAACTAATGTTCACAGGGTCAATGTCCACAGACACTCTAATAAAATGCCCCTCGTGCATAATCCAATGCACTAGCACTCGCAGCTTCCACCTGGTAGATCCTGCGTGCTCGTCTCGCTTCTTTCGTTCTTTTCTTTTTATCGACAATGGCTTGACTGTGGACGGCAAAGATGGTCTGGTTGACTGCATTCATGTCCAGGTATCTGCACAGCTTCACAGCTGCCAAAAAACCTCAAATTGCACCCCTCCCTTGAAGGCATGAAACTTGAGAAAAAACACCTTCACGCTAGAGCTCGAAAAACGTAAAATTACACACACCCCAAGTCTCACCATCAAACCCACCTTCAGCTATGCTCTCCATAAACATAAACTTGCATCCACTAAGGCGGGTCAAGGCTGACCAAAATCCTCAAATTTAATTACAAAAGCCACCAACGTACCTTCCCAAAATATTGGGGAGCTAATCCTATCTCCAGCCCCCCACCTAAATTGTTGGGGCCTGAACCCCCAAGGCCAAGCCTCCCCGGTTCCAATGCTTATGAATATGTGGTATAAATACCTATGCATGAAATTGTCAGTTTCCATTCTCTATGAAAACACCACCTAATGGAAGCTGTGCATTGTGATTTAGAACACCATCTTTAATTTGTTATAATTACCTACTCGAGAACTTTAGTTAATAACAATTATTTGCATCTTGTCAATGAAACTTTTTAAACGTGTAACATAACATCTTCTAAAGATGCAGCTTGGTTTATCCAAATATGTGACATGTCACAAAAAACTCGGTATTAAGTTGCAAAATTGTGAAATGGCATTTTGTACATTTGTGTATGCCAAAGATCATGGCCGGGGTTTAAAACAATACATCATTTGTTGATTTATTACCTTCAGTAGTTTTTTATATATTGATATAATTGAGGCAAACTTTTAAAAAGCAATGTTTTGAGAAACGGGATAATTTTGAGGGATATTGTCTATTGTTTTCTAGTATTATTTTTAATATGTGGGTTCATGAATGCATGTATTTTATTAGTTTTGGATTGCTCGTTGAGGAAAATCAACTGGACATTGCAAGATGACAACATAAGTAATGCATTTCTGCCAAAACCACAGTTGATGGAACATGATTGACAGCTATTTTTGCCTCGTGTGCAAAATAGGCCTGTGCAACTTTATACCCAGTTCGCTGGGGCGGGTCACACATCATCAGTATCGCATTCTCGTTGTTCTTAAATCAATGTACATTTTGTACAGTGGCTTCATCCATGAGAGATGTGTAGTCTGTGTGTATTCTCCATGTCTACAGATGACAGCCAGCTGTGGTACAGCTGTGGCAGATGTGATAACTCCGTGTCTACTTGTGGACATTGACAAGGTTAAACGAAATGCCAACAACATGATAGAACGGTGTTGTAAGCTCGGCGTGAAGCTTCGACCACATATGAAAACACACAAATGTCTGTAAGTTAACCAATTAAGTACATTTACCTACTTATAGTGAAGAAGAAACGTGGCTCCATTTCCGATGTTTAGATAAAATTATGTTGATACAGAGTCCATGGTTGTGCCCAGTTATAATTACATAATGTGTAGTTACAGTATATCATTTAAATTATAATATATAATAATAATTAATAACAGTTACTGTGTGATTGTAATTTATTATGTAGATCATTGTATTGATAATCGTAATTCAGTTTTTGTGAGGCTGTATAGTTTTAGTGGATTTAGTGACTGTAATGGTTAATTGTAATAAGATATTAATATGACTCATATTATAAAACACATCCGAACACTAATTTGATCTTGTATTAAATGTATTTGATTACTGGTATATCTAGCACAAAGATGAGAACAGCAGCTGTCGGAAGTAATGTATATTTATTTCTTATTTACATCATGCCACAGCATATAGATTATTATATGTCCACTTGAGATAATATGAGCAATGCTAGATCTAAACTAGTAATTACATTCCGGTAAAGTTTCATACTAACATTTTAACTAGAATTACTGTTATTATAGGTGATGGCTCCTCTACGAAGATGCTGACATTAATATGACCACATTCGAACATATATTTTCGCCTAAGTCAGATTCAATCGGACCGAGTGATTTAATCCGAGTTACACGAAAATCCGACTTAACCGAAGGTGATATATCCCAGCACTAACACCAAAGGCCGCCTTCTAAAAGCCCTTAGACACATGTGAATAACGCTTGAAAGGTGACTGGATACTGCAGTAATTATACATAATATGTTGATGTCCACAAGCAACACACAACATTACGCACTATTGGAACAGTTCTGTGCTTCATTTTGGCAAGAATCTCTATCGTTATAGAATTAATCATTATTATTGATTGTGTCAGTCATTTTGCTCTACGTAAGTCTTTGTTGTGACTGTCTCATGGGAATGGCCTCAGACCTGTCGGTCAACTCTTCGGTCTCACTGTTGCCGAACGTCGAGTGTCACTGAGTTTTGATGTCTTATTGTTAGACATCGAAACTTTGACGCCTTCATCATCGCTCAATAAATCATCCATCGTACATACAGCATCTCGATGCATATTGCGGAGTTTGTTCCATACATCACCATCGTCTTGACGTTGAACACCTTCGATGAATATCGCTTTTTGTAACAGTTTAGAATTGTTTCCGGTTTCACTTTGTTCCACGCTAACTTCAGGGCAATGACGACGTCCAAAATAGTCATTTTTTGATAAAACAACATAATCCGATTTAGACGAATATTTGTATGGGAAATACATTACAAATCAACCGTTTCTCAGAATTCTGTCCGAGTTGAGCGAAGATCCGACTTAGGCGAATCCGACTTAGGGAAGGTTTATTGTATATATATTTTAGAATCCATATATTTTTATCTGTTTAATTGTTATTAATTCTACTAATCAGTGTGTTTGTTTACAGACAGATTGGTGAGTTTTCCACTGGTGGGACGAAAGCGTGTATTGCAGTGGCAACACTTACAGAGGCAGAATTTTTTGCAAGAGGTGGCTTCGAAGATATTCTCTGCACTGCCTTATTTACTGCTGACAAAATCGACAGGTGCACCGGTGTATTATATCTTTAAGTTGTGGCGAAACATAAGCCTGCTAGACACATTCTATAATAATAGTATAATTATAGAAGTGTGTGTGTGTATGCGTGTTGCATACGTGTGTGTGTTGTGTGTGTGTGTGAGCCCCTGTGTGTGCATGCATGTGTGTAATACATAATTATAATTATGTATAATAATTATGTTTAATGTATGAATATATACACACTATATATGCATGTACACTGTGTACAATGTGTTCCGGTTTAAAGTAGGAAACACAGGCATATTTATTATTGTGCATAATTGTTTCAACTTATTTCTGTTTGACGAATACAAACAAGTTGGGGTATACCGGGTTCCCCTGTGTTGAGAGCTATGTGAATTATGCCCAAAGAAATATTTGTTTTGTGACTTTTGTTATGATTTAATGGGTCAACATAAATATATGTATATCATGAGGAGGTCTAGTATCTTTGTTGTCGTAAACAAATAGACTGTATATTTAATCCCAAAAGGATGAAGAAACTGAGCGAGCAGCTGAAGTTATTTCATGTCATGGTGGACAGTGGTTATGCCATCTCGCTGCTGGAAGACCCTCCGTCTACAGATAAACTCTGGTCGGTGTACCTTAAGGTCGACTGTGGCTGTAACAGAGGTACAGTGTACTGTGAATGGCTTCTAATTTGCTCCTCTGGTCCATCTCAAGATAATCACCATTGCGCTTTAACTAATGAATATTTTCTGTAACATTTTATATAATTTGGTACTGTGAATGCTGGTTAACAGTAATAGACTAGCTGCTACTCTAAAAAAAGTTTAATCCAAGAACATTTCAAATTGCTGATCAGTAATAATACTTTGCTAAAAACAATAATGATAATAAACTTGTAATTATTTTATGTTAATAATATTATAGTACTGCTTTGCAAATATGCACAGTAGTAATATTTTGTAGTTTGAAAACTACACACACAATAACCTTTGAGTTCTGCACATGCATTGTCTCTGATCTATCAATGCATTTCAGAAACACTTATTTTTAGTTATTTACTTATGGTTTTGATATGCATGGCAATTCTAGAGGGCTTTTCTCCTAAAAAAAATTGACAGGTGGTAAGTCAGTTCACCAGATGGCACCAGTGGTTTGTTGCTCCATCGTTGGGTCTAGGCTAATAGCAATTAAATACGTAATATTATGTTCCGGTAACTTTTAAAATTAATGTATATTTTCTGTGTATTGCTACTGTAAAATATTGTTAAAGTGATAGACTGCTACAGATTTAATCAAAGTATAATATTTATTATTCTGTTATGAATGTAGAACTATTGCTGATCAATAGCCATAATATTGTGTACTTTGAATGCTGGTTAACAACCACAACGAAATGTCTATCATGCTAACTAAGAAAAAAAATTCCAATTACCACACACATTTAAGTGCATATGTTCTGTTAACAAACATCACAAAGGAATAACTTCCTGGTACTTCCAGGCGGTGTCAGATGGGACGACACAGCGGAGGCTCTGTCGCTTGCAAAGGCAATGACGGAGAGTTCTCGCTGCATCAGTTTCCAGGGTCTCTATTGCTATGATGGTAACTCATACGATTGTCAAGGGGTCAACGAAATAAAGACTACTGGTGACACGTCAACAGAAAGACTCCTGCAGCTGGCAGACAAGTAGGTGACAAGTATGTGACAAGTATGTGACAAGGCGCAGTGTTGTAAAATGTCAACGTGGTTTCAAAAGACATCATGGTATAAATCTGCAATCATTCCCAAAGTTGTGGTCACCATATTGGTCATTCCCCTCTTAAATGTAATGCCTTATTTTGAATACTAAACAATGTTCCAAGGAACATATGGTCAGGGTTGTGTTTTTGCTTAATCAGTTTATTTTATGTGTGTATTGTTGTTTCCAGGTAACATTAATATTTCTATGCACAGTGGAACTTCTCTATTAAAGTCACACTCGGGACTGGGCAGAAGTGACCTGAATAGTGAGGTGACCTTATTAGCGAGACTAACTTCCTATACCTCACTGTTATAGAAATAATGTGGGACTATCCAGAGTGACCTTAATTGCTGAGGTGACCATAAATATATAAATATTTATGTGTTTAATTGAATAGTTATAATCTGTGATAGAATGCTTACCATTTTATAATGTTTACCATTTTATAATGTATTTACTCTGACCCCATGCAGTAGCTTGATTATTTACAGTACTACTTGTATGATAGACATTCTCCTCCTGTGGTTTACTTGTTTACTTATTTACTTATCTACTTATCTATTGTGGTTTACTTATCTATATGTATGTGATCTATACTATATCCTATTGTGCATGTGAGATGAATATTATGTGATAACCTTGCTCTTAGTATCTTAACCTTGCATACATACATATGTAAGTTAACTTCTTACTCAATGTTTTTACTCATTATATAAACAAGCCTAAAGGAAATTTTCTGTAACCCAACAGACAATAAAGTTATTGTATTGTATTGTAAAGCAAACTTCCACTGTACTGCAAACTATTAAATAAAAATGAAAATGTTTAGTCTTGTAGCAATAGTGTAGCTTTTATTAGACTGTTCTCTGGACTATAGATATGGTTACAAATTATGTTTGCCTGCAGTATACTTGATAGTAAAATACCAGTACTTTTGCACACCATATAAGATGTATGTACTTTCAGTTCAATTAATCCATTGACAATGCAACAATTCACCACAGATCAAACTGAAAGCAAACAGTTATGAAAAGGATCACTGTATTGTTAACTGATTCCAAGAATTGTGGCACACATTGGAAGTAGGGCTGTCTTGATCGTTGCACCGTTTCTTTGAAATCCACTTATTTTTTATTATAATAGTGTACTTTCAGTAGTAAACATAATAAAATTGTGTCACTTTGTATGTGTGTTGTAGGTTGAGAGCTGGTGGTATCTGGGTACTGATTGTTCTAGTAACTGTGTTGTAGGTTGAGAGCTGGGTACCGATTGTTCTAGTATTAGTGTCTGTGTTGTAGGTTGAGAGCTGGTGGTATCTGGGTACCGATTGTTCTAGTATTAGTGTCTGTGTTGTAGGTTGAGAGCTAGTGGTATCTGGGTACCGATTGTTCTAGTATTAGTGTCTGTGTTGTAGGTTGAGAGCTGGTGGTATCTGGGTACCGATTGTTCTAGTATTAGTGTCTGTGTTGTAGGTTGAGAGCTGGTGGTATCTGGGTACCGATTGTTCTAGTATTAGTGTCTGTGTTGTAGGTTGAGAGCTGGTGGTATCTGGGTACCGATTGTTCTAGTATTAGTGTCTGTGTTGTAGGTTGAGAGCTGGTGGTATCTGGGTACCGATTGTTCTAGTATTAGTGTCTGTGTTGTAGGTTGAAAGCTGGTGGTATCTGTGTACCGATTGTTCTAGTATTAGTGTCTGTGTTGTAGGTTGAGAGCTAGTGGTATCTGGGTACCGATTGTTCTAGTATTAGTGTCTGTGTTGTAGGTTGAGAGCTGGTGGTATCTGGGTACCGATTGTTCTAGTAACTGTGTTGTAGGTTGAAAGCTGGTGGTATCTGGGTACCGATTGTTCTAGTATTAGTGTCTATGTTGTAGGTTGAAAGCTGGTGGTATCTGTGTACCGATTGTGGGTTTGGGTTCCACCCCTACTTCCAGCCACCCAACAGAAGCCATGCAAAAGCTCTCGGAACTGCACCCTGGGAATTATATCTTTTATGGTAGGATCACTTCTCTAATTTCATAAACTATTTGGATTATTCACAGTTCATATGAAATATTACATTTTCCTTCTGAAAATAGGTTTGCAATTCATTGGTGATTGTTTGTAACAGATGGTTACTAAACATACTGAATACAACAGAAAAGAGGCCATCACATAAAAACCAGCCACAAAACTACAGTTTGGTTGTAGTTTTTCATTGTTAAGTTGTTAAGCTAATTCTGTAAAGTGTCCACCACACTGCTCTGCCCACTTATAAGTCTGCAATGGTGAATTCACGCACAGAATACGTCATTTCAGAATAACAAACGAACACAATGTATGCCAAAACTTAAAACAATCTGCCACTTCTTTGAATGTAGTGAGGATCCGGTTTCTTGGTTATTCATGTTGGGTATATTTACCTCAAGAAACTTTTTTGTTTTTTCTTAATATAATTTTGACCGTATCTTGAGGCCATCTTCAACTCACTGAATTTACGGTCGTGTCATATGACCTACATCATGTGACACAAGCTGGAGCATGACTGGATCTGCCACTTGATAAAAACAGGAAATTATCACGTTTTTTCTACACTGTTTTATTATGCATTATTTTAAACAAAAATATTTAAGAAAATACAATACTCGACACCTCTGCATTATAATACTTTTTATACATGTACACGTGTGGACAAATGTTTGCCTGATCTCAACGTTGATATATTTGACCAACCTCAGCAATCAGGCCACTCCTTTAATCAGGTCACTTGCTTCAGTCACTTGTGCGAACACTTTCTATTGTATTTTATATCTGCATTCTACATCTTGTCTCTTACCGTGTCTTCAGATGTGGAACAAAGTGTGATTGGTTCATGCAGCATCGAAGACATTGCGGTTAAGGTCGCAACGAGGGTCATAGGTCATTACCCTCACAGGAACCAGATGCTGGTAGATGCGGGGTTCGCAGCTGTGAGTCATGATGGTAAAGGGGCACTTCCTAATCGCTCTATGTGTGTCATACAAGACCATCCAGAACTAAGGTAAAACAACATTGGTACTTACGCTTAGTTGAACTTAGGTGAAATAACAACGATATTTATGTTTATGGCCATTTAAGAATATTCCATATTTCTTAACATTGCACACATTTGAAAGTAGGTGCCGCAAAACCTTTTGAAATTTTGTTTTTAAAATTGTTCCTCTGTACACCTGTTCCCCGTGGAATAATTATGGTCCAGTTGGTGGCAAATTAATTCGTTTACAGCTTTGCCAGAAGAAATAAACATGATACACTTCTGATTTTGTTAATGGGTTAGCGCTGCCCCATTGATAGTCACAAACATCGTCATCAAGAGAAGTATAGTAAACAAAAACATCATTCGTTTACCGTCTGAGGAGAAACCAGAAATGATATGACCTAATAGTAAAAAATTCACAGTATTATTTTGGCTTTAGTGGAATACATTTAATTGAATATCAACCATGCACACTTACTATGTGTGAATTTTAAATAACGTTGGCTACATTGCAATGATACTTTCTTTATTGTGGCATCATAACTTGTAGTGATTACACTGTATGGTTTTGAATTTATTTTCAGTCTGTTTAATATGAATCAAGAGGTTGGATTTATTGAGGCAGTCAATGGAACCTTGAACTACGCAGACTTCCCCCTTGGATCATTGCTGTATCTTCTGCCATATCATGTAAGCTGCTCTTATTGTGTGTCTGGATACTTAACTATGTGGAGCAGTGGCTAGCTGCTAGAGCATCGGACTCTTAATCGAGAGAACCCGGGTTCGATTCCTGTGCTGCCATGTTGAACCCTGGGCAAGTTTGTTCACTCCATGTTGGTCCAATTCACTCAGCTGTATGAATGAGCACCTGGCTATAGACAGTGGTGGATATTTGTGTACGAAATATCTTTGCGCATTAATGGCAGTATGGCTGAATGCTTCCAAGAGACGTCGAGATGGTGTTCGATTGAACAGGTCTGCCGGGAGAGAAGTGTAAAGCGCTTTGATCAGTCCTGAGGACTGGATACTGTGCTATATAAGAACTTACCTTTTATATATTCCTATTAGGTATTTCATAATAATAATGTTTGCATTTCTAGTTACCTGACCAACTATCTTAATTCTAGCAGACCCTATTGAAGTTCTAATTACATAACAAAGAACATGCACCATTTATTTGCGATCCTATTTAAATATGTCCATAGAATAACCAAAATCTTTGCCACCTGACACAATTTTAAGCTGTAACAATACTGGAAATATATTTTTCTTATATTGGTCTAAAGAAATTGTGGGTGATATTTTGAAAAAAATCCTAGAATGCCTGTCTAGCATAAAATATTTTCCCATTAAAATAATAAAGGAAACAATTAAGTCCTTATGCCTTCCTAGCCTAACATTTGAGAGCATCTTAGTAGAAACGCTAATATTATTCTAAAGGGCCTAATCTGATTTGTCAGACATCTGCTTCAGATCTCTTACAGTATGATTTATTATATAACAATTTGGTCTAATTAAAGATGTGCAACAATATTTCCATCTAATAATGGACATCATTATAGTCCAACAGCAAATATTCTTTCTTCTAACCTAGCCCCTTTTAATATTGCATAAATGTTCATCAATTGTAAAATGGCTTACAATTTCTTGAGAAGTAAATTTCTTACATCCTGCTGTACAAACATGAACTTTATTTGTCCATGCCAAAGCCCAATTTCAGTAGATCTCCACAAACTTAATACTGTAGCGAGAATGAACCTTCGCCTAATACCAAACAGACGTGAAACAGTATTACAACCATGAGAAATGGCCGCTTCTATTAAACAAATTAGTCTTGCATTTTGGTGATGTTACTCATATTTGTGTGGATTTGATGGATTTGCAGTCGTGTGCCACAGTCATGATGCATCCCCACTACCTGGTCTGTACCGGGGACAGAGTCATTGATGTGTGGAACAAATGCGGTGGACCATGGTAATCATGGTTGATGGTACAAGTGACCAGTGCAGGACAAGACACAGAGCTTGCTTCCTGGACTTACAAACCAAATTTTAGGTCATTGTGACCTTTCCAGAGATAGAAGTCATCAAAGTTTGACCCGACCTTGATACCTGACGACCTTCCCAGTATCATAACTCCTCTCCTAGGGGACCTACAGAAGTGCTGTTGGTGTCACTTTAAAGGTATTAGAATTGTCTATCTGTGTAGACAATGAACCACATATCATTTTTTTTAAGTCTAACATTCCGACATTTAAGTGTAGCCCATCTGTCCATTGTTATGTATTCTTGATTTGTTATGAACTATGCAAGCTGATGTAATGAATACTGGATATTACCCCAATACGAAAATTTATTTTAGGCATAAACACACATGCAATTGGTACATATAAATAAAAAGTACATACCTTTTTAAAAGTAGATAGACACTTAATATATATTAGGAAAAAAAATTAAATAAGGAATAAGTTAAATAAAGTTAATAAATAAGTATTAAAAGATTAGAAAAAAATAATTAAATAAACATGTAAAACATGATATAAAATCACTGTTTCACAATGTACAGAGATTCAGCCCAGTTAGACCACATTTTCCCATTAACAATGTGTGTACAATCATACATACACTTTATCAGATCATTGTTAGTATTGAGAATTATTAACAAACATGCTACTCGCAATGTATTGTCCAATGAATATTGATGTGCATTTAATTTATGTGAAATGTGATAGCTACAAAGGAATATTTGTTGAGATGGTTTGATGATTTGCATCCTTAAAAATACCCTTACATTCACGAATCAGTAATATCATATTGATGTGTGATGCTAATTTATTATACGCTTCATTGTTTTCTTGTGTAGCCATTGTGTTGTCGCCAATTGTTTCGATCTTATCAAACTTAAATGTATGAATTTTTGTGTACCCATTGATATCCTTTACATGTTATCTTCTAGTACATTAATTTGATTATACCTATTTGTGTATATTAAGGATGTTAAGCTGAAATAAATTTATTCATAATGGTATTCATTTTCCAATGATGTTTCAATGTACAGAACCCTGCGTACAGTTCTCATCTGGATTATAAGCACCAAACACATGGGCGAATCCATAAGTAGAAAAACAGAGTTGCCCAGTTTCCTGCAAAAGCCACCAGGTGGCTAGATGTGCATAGGGGAAGGTGGGGTAAGATAGCACGTCATCTAAGACGGTCATCCTTATATCTCGGCTGTATACAGTGTTGTCGCGTTTTGCTGATCAGAAGCAACACTTCCAACTTTGGTCTAAGTTGCCCACAATAATGACATTCCACCCCAGCAATGTTAGTTGTCAGAAAAATTGAAATATCGAGTTTACTCCTCACTGTACTAAATGAATGTTGTCAATTGGTAAGCCGTCATGAGGGGGTGTTTTACCCTTAGTAGTAAATAAAACAACCCCCGGTAATGAGAATATTATTTTTGTAAAATAAATTTGTTGATCAAGGACATTCAGTATCACATATATTGCTCACAAGACGAACTCTAGTATGGAGCAGTTTTCTGTTTCCCACATATCCATTATTTTGTCCTAAACCTTTTGTGAGGTGGACTGTCTTACCCCACTTTCCCCTATGCGTGTACATACGCACCCCAGTCATACGCATTGACACACACGCAGGCTCAAATGCTTAAAAAACTTATATCTGAGTTGAAACTTGAGTCTGACTTGGCCCAGGTTCATGTGACTAGCATCATATCTAGTGTGAACGTTTTGTCTATTGATTCACCCCAAGGATGTGTCTGATCTCCCCTGCAGTACGTTTTGTATAATAATGTCTACAGGAGCACCCATTCCAACAGTTTTGTAGTCTTGGCCGAAGGTCCAAGGGACTATTGCCATCACTCTGCATCCGTCGTCCGCCGTTAGCTGCTGTATTTCAGAAACTGTTCAGCAACTTTTTCTCTAATTTTGCACAGACATATCTTAGGGCACTGGCACTAAGCACGAGAAATCTGTATTTGATTGAATCATTGTAAGGGCTCCATAGGGCCTCCAAGGACCCAAAAACTTGTAAAAATGTACCATTTTGCCTATTTTTTTCAAAAACTTCAACCTTTTCTCTAATTTTTCTTATACATTTCAAGTGGTAGTGTCACTGTACTCAAGAAATCTGTATTTGATTGAATCATTCTAAGGGCACCTAATGACCCCCAAAAAAGGACCCCAAAACTTGTAAATTTTCACATTTTGCCTATTTTTTCAAAAATGCTTAAGTAACTTTTTCTCTAATTTTGCATATACATTTCATCTGGTAGTGCCACTATACACAAGAAATCTGTATTTGATTGAATCATTCTAAGGGCACCAAAAGCCCTAAAATGCAAAATTTGCTAATTAAATTGTCTACTCCAGCAGCAGCTGCTGCAGCTCTATCTGGCTAATCCCTTTTCCTACATCTGTCACACCTCACTGTGGAGGGCCAGTCTGCCTGATGGAAACTGTGACTAATCTGTAATTGGTCATTGGCAGAGGTTTCCAGGTTCCTTTTCTGACACAATACACAAAATATACTGCTAGGGCATTGTCTCAAGGGCCTTTATCAAAACCACATCACTAGATAGTGTACAAATTTTGCTTTTTTGGGGGCTGTGTCAGCCTTCTTCTCATGTGATGTAGAGTTACCACAAGGAGAAAACGTGTTTCCTTTGTTATTTGCTATTTACCTGAATCATTTTGAACAGAGTGTTAGTCATAATTATAAGGGACTTGACATGGCAGCTGGTGAAATTTACAACAACCTTAGTAATGATGAAAATGTATGTTGTACTATATGCTGATGATACTAGAATGATTCAATCAAATACAGATTTCTTGTGTATAGCGGAACTATGTCAACTCTTCTAATGGTTGACATTTGGTTGTTTCAGGATGACCCCTTAAAATGTAAGCCCAACTGTCCAGGGGTCTAGTGGGTGCTGGCTGGGAAGCTATTCCCCTTCCCAAAACATCTGTCACGTGCGGTGTCTGTGTCTTGCATGGATATCTATTTTTATGCAGTTGTTTTATATAAGCAGGAAGTTTGTGAAATTAGTTATTCTTAGGCCACAAAAAAGTAATTCCCAGTTTCTCATCAATGCATGTATTTAAAAACAACATTTTATTTTCTGTTATAATTATTCCTCTAAATGGTAGACATAGTGCAATAAGTGAACAGTAAACATGTCAACATTTTACTTCCATCATAACCCTTTATGGTCTGTAACTATGATTCACCAAAAACATTTTTTTAATAATTACCTACAGGGTTGTTTGATTTCTGCCCGGCAGAAACGGCAACAACAGGAAATACATGCCATTGATAGGCAAACGTGTTCTTTTTATAGAAAACGTCAGTTTCTTTCTGTACCTGTCTATGTATGATATCCGTATGTCCGCCCTGCTCACAATAAACATCACATGGATAATAAAAAGAAGATCACTGCCACTTAACTTGTGGATTAGAATGATAAAACTACAGTGTTTGCTCTGCTACTGCTTGGTGGACAGTTAATTAATGGCTCAAGTTCAAATATATCAGGACGTTTTTTACACCTGCATGGTAGCTTAGGCTCAGTAGTGTGCTGGCAGCCACTAAACCTATAGGTTTGTGTGAAAAGGACAGTTGGCAGAAGAACTAACTTCAAAGCACCATTGCATCCATTTAGCCAGGCAGCAGTCACACGGTCCCAGTGTCTGATGTTACCTTTTGTTCTCAAATAATCGGTCCTCTTAGTTCTACACATAAATACATAATTTGACATAACTTGATAAGTTTTTGTAGCAGCACATTTGTTCTTCTACTGTATCAGTGCAACGTAACACACATACTGTGTGCCACATTTGAATGTCATGCATGTAATATTTCCACGCAATCTATTTGCATATATAATGTAAAACTTCAACAGCCGTTTTCTTCATTTTCACTTTTTGAACCCTACCATGTTCAATGCTCCATAACTTCTCAAATTTTTGCAGCAGTCATAATTTTTGAAACCGTGTAAAGCACCCTACCCAACCTTTACAAGGATGTAAGAAAACAATGTTACAATTTTTCCGACTTATCACTCATTTGGTCAGCCGGGGTCACATATCGACGTATTAGTCCAAAGGACTTCAGGGCCTCTTGGCCCATTTTTAGTCCTTTGGTCGAAGGTCCAAGGGACTATTGCCATCACTCTGCGTCCGCCGTCCGCCGTTAGCTGCCGTATCTCAGAAACCGTTCAGCAACTTTTTCTCTAATTTTGCATAGACATATCTTAGGGCATTGCCACTATGCACGATAAATCTGTATTTGATTGAATCATTTTAAGGGCTCCCTAAGGCCTCCAAGGACCCCAAAACTGGTAAAAATGTAACATTTGGCCTATTTTTTCAAAAACTGTTCAACAACTTTTTTTCTAATTTTGTATAGACATTCCTTAGGTTAGTGTCACTGTACACAAGAAATCTGTATTTGATTGAATCATTCTAAGGGCACCTAATGACTCCCCAAAAAGACCCCAAAACTGGTAAATTTTCACATTTTGCCTATTTTTTCAAAAACTCTTCATTAACTTTTTCTCTAATTTTGCAATAGACATTTCATGTGGCAGTGCAACTGTACACAAGAAATCTGTATTTGATTGAATCATTCTAAGGGCACCAAAGGTCCCCTAAAATGCTAAATTTGCTAACTAAACTGTCTGCTGCAGCAGATGATCTATCATGCTAACAGTCCTTTTGTTCAACTAATCCCTTTCCCAGAAAATCTGTCACACCTCACTGTGGCTACCTGACTGGTAGACTAATCTGTAATTGGACACTGGCAGAGGCTTGCCTCAACTGACAGAGCCCACTAGAGTAGTAGATTTGTGTAATGTGCCAGAAACTGCCTGGCCCACTGTCCACTCTGCTTTGTATCGTTGAGGCCTTGACTAATATTTAATTGGTCACACACAGCCAGAGCAGACAGCATTAAGCCACTAGACCCCTGTTAAGCTGGACAGTTCCCTGTAGGTTTTAAACTGTGTCAAACAGTGAGTCTACCTTTTGCTCTCAAATAATCTGTCCTCTTAGTTTTACACATAAAGACATAATCTGGCATAACTTAATAATTTTTTGTAGCAGCACATTCATACTTCCAGTGTATCGTTGCAACATAACATACATACTGTGTGCCACATTTGAATGTTGTGCATGTAATATTTCCATGCAATCCATTTGCATATGTAATGTAAAACTT
The DNA here is from genome assembly GCA_020002185.1 of Paraescarpia echinospica. Classification (NCBI taxonomy): domain Eukaryota; kingdom Metazoa; phylum Annelida; class Polychaeta; order Sabellida; family Siboglinidae; genus Paraescarpia; species Paraescarpia echinospica. The sequence continues at coordinate 50,289,423 of CM034536.1, forward strand.
CAACAGCCGTTTTCTTCATTTTCACTTTTTGACCCCTACCATGTTCAATGCTCCATAACTTCGCCAATTTTTGTAGCAGTCATATTTTTTGAAACCATGTAAAAGCACCATACCCAACCTTTACAAGAATGTAAGAAAACAATGTTACAATTTTTTTAACTTATCACTCATTTGGTCAGCCGCACATATAGACGTATTAGTCCAAAGGACTTCAGGGCCACTTGGCCCATTAAAAAAAATTAAATTCTCAGATGCCACAGCTTTTCCCAGTTTACTGTTTAACGACGAGGTTGCCCACGGTCCCGTTCTAGAGGGCTTTGTCCAAAGGTGTATTTTACCAACACGAAGATCGGGCAAATGAGGTCTCCATGTTCGCCAAATTGTCAACGCCACTTGAAGAGAACAAAGAGTAGTTTCCGTTTTCCGATGATAATTATCATGGCATACATACTGTCCATGGTAAAGACCATCCGTGGATGTTTCCCGGATCTAGAACACTGAGACGAACGCACGATAGCGATACGTTTCCAGTGGACGAATGCGTCGTCAAAGACAAAATACATTTGGCCTCAATTTGGGACCAAAGCGTGAGCGGTCATGAGACGTGGTGGTTTGGTGTTGTTTCATCAACTGATGATGCCACAGCTGGCTTTGACTGAGACGGGGAATGCACGGACAACCGTCATCTTGGTTTCCTTTGTAACGAAGCGGTTATAGAAGGTTTTTTGTCCCACAATACGACTCCTTTCTTCGCCGCAGTTTCCGCTAACTCTACAGCACGGCACACCGCAACTTCCATTAACTCTGTAGCATGGCACACACATTCGCACGGCCTTTTCCATCGCCCGCTTCCAGCCATTGCATGCACTTCCACATGAAGTAACAACTTGATAGGTTGTTTTAGTCAAAAGTCGTTTCCATAGCATAGTATTATGTTATCCTCAGTATACTATTATACTTTAGTGCTTAAGCTGTGTTAACAAATGCCCACATAATGCATGTTATGAGAGACCAGTGATACCACGCAAAACACACATATCCAATGTTACCATAGTTAAGATGGGCTTACTCTACACAACATGGACATGCGCTAAGTTATGCACCAATCAAGCGTACTCATTTAACATCCATTTCCATAATAAATATTATACGCAACATTGTCAAATTCATTATCATGCGATATCTACAGCACACCATGATAATAATTTCTTTAAATTGTTTCACGAATAAAGTCTCTAAAATATTAAACTTCTATTTAAATCCCAGTGATGTCACAGTTATAATGGCCATGCATACACGTGTCGATGTGAAGCTCGGGGTTTTACTGTTATGTGACATTAAACAAACTGCGTTTTGCGTGTTATCGTATTCGCGGGTATCGATTAGCAAGTTAAGTCGGTGTATCTCATCCAGGTTTATAATGGGGAGCATCTCTTTTTGATCACGTGTAAACTAAGCTAAATGCAATATGTTGTCAAATATTTATTACTAATGTATATATGTGACTGAGTTATTAGCAATTAAAAGGCATTCGCGTGGTATCACTTTTTATGGCCATTTTCATGTTTTTCGGAGAAAGATGATCTCGGCAAAATTTGACTGGGGATACACATAAGTACATACATATGTAATCTATTTTAAGTCTTGCATATAATATTTAATATTGGAATAAAGCATGTTTCTTCCGCAGTTTAACGCACATGGAAAGTTGCGTTTTGCGTGGTAAGGTTAAATAGCATTTATACGAAAATAATTATAAAAAAATAGGCATTCATGCTAGCGCAACCATTTTTATATATTGTTTGCCCACATTTATTACACATCATATTAGTTGTGCGTATCCTTTTAATTATGTTTGAATGGCGGGCCATTTAATGAAATAAAACGAATGTGTCCAGGTTTCGTGAGAATCGATCATACATATATATAAATATAGGTGTGTATGCATATATATGTATATATATATACACATATATAATACATATAAATATACACATTTATATGTGTATATATATATATGTATACATACATATACACCTGTGCATATATATGTATATATTTCGTACCCTGATAGTCAACCAGAATCGGGATGTAGGAGACTGAATAAATGGAAAAGTGTACAGTATACGAATTTATACGTAATATCCCATGTCAAAAATACGGATTTGAACCCAAAATATATCTTCATGAATTGATGTAGTGACTGCAATGAGCGTGTCAACACATTCAAAGTGCAGTATGTTGTGAACCCATATGAGTGCGTCTGCTTTTTGGGTTACGTTTTGTTTGTCATGCATCCGTTCTGGTCACAGTAACTGTTGTTTCGACAGTTAGGTTAAACATGAATTTAATGTTGGTCTTTTTGTTATGTAGTTTCGTCTAAATACATAGCCACCGGATGTGGTCAAAGCCACTGGATGGCAGACTACAAACGAGAACTCACTCACTCACCACTCACTCATTCACTTACTCATGATTGAACTCCGTTGGCTACCACAATTCTTCTCCAGACGCCGCTGTTCCCGATCTATAAGATTGTCCGTAAGAGGGTTGGGGATGGCAAGGATGTGAAAGCAGGAACAGTGATCAAAGACAAGAACGGAAAGCTAGTTACAGACAGGAAAGAGGTGATACAGGTCTGGGAGGAGTATTTCAAGGCATTGCTAAACCAAAGGGAAAACAGTGAACTATACCTACCAAGTGCAGTTGGGGAGAAGTAAAGGTGGAGGAGATTGTGGATGCTGAGGTAGAGAGAGAGAGAGAGAGAGAGCGATGAAGAAAGGTCGGGCGGCAGGTTTTGATGAAGTGCGAGTGGAGATGCTGATGGTTGAATTGGAATATGGTGGACAAAAAGATTGCTCAACACCTGCCTGTGAGAAGGGAAGATCCTAGAAGAGTGGAGAACGGGGCTGATAGTCCCAGTATTGAAAAGAAAGGGAGACGTGCAAGATCCTGGACAATACAGAGGCATTACTTTGTTAAGCCATGTGTTGAAGATGCTGGAAATAATCCCGGATGACAGAATAAGAGCAGTAGTCGAAAGAGAAATCGGTGAAGAACAGCAGGGTTTTAGAACAGGAAGAGGAACAAGTGACGGGATATTTGTCCTGAGGCAGCTAGTGGAAAAGAAATTGGAGGGACAGGAAGGTATGGCGGTAGGATTCAGACCTGGAGAAAGCATATGATACTGTACCAAGAGAGATGGCAATGGCGACATTGAGGTGGATGGGGGTCCTAGAGGCAGAGGTTAGGATGATAGAAGGGATATATGAAGAAACAAAGACCAGGGTGTTGTGTGGACCGGGAGTGTCAGGAGAGTTTGAAGTGAATGTTAGCCTGAGACAGGAGAGCGCCCTGAGTCCACTGTTCTTTATTGCAGTGGTGGAACTGATAAGCAGAAAGACTGGTACGAGAGATATCCTCCGGAAGCTATTGTATGCAGACAATCTGGCAGTGGTAGCGGACGGGGAAGCAGATCTCCAAAGACAATTGACAGAGTGGAAGGATATGTTCAGCAGACATGGACTGAAAGTTAGTCTGGAGAAGACGGAGGTACTATGGGTGGGGCAGCAGAACAAAGAGCTGGAAATACAGCTGGAGGGAAAGAAACTAAAACAAAGAGACAGTTTTGTATACCTGGGGAGCGATATGCGGGCACGGTAATTCGGAGGAGGATACAGGCAGGGGCAAACGTTTGGAAGAAAGTTGAAGGTGTGTTGGGAAACAGGCGCATATAGCGTAAACTCAAAGGAAAGGTGCTCTGCTCATGCGTTACCCCAGCCTAGAGACGATGGCACTGACAGAGAAACAGCAAGAGAGGGTGCAAGTTTGTGAAAACAACTGGATAAGAAGAATCGCGGGAGTGAGAAGAACTGATCAGCGATGAATGGAGGAGATGAGAGAGGAGGTTGGAGTAGAAGAAAGCCTTAAGAAGAAGCTGGTGAGGAGTCGACTGAAGTTGGCTGGGCATGTAAAGAGAATGGGAGGAGAACGGCTGGCAAAGAAAGCAGATGCCCAGAGAGTGGAGGGAAAAGAGGCGAGGAAGACTTAGACTGCGATGGGAGGACTGTGTGAAGAGAGACTTGGAAGGATTGGGAGAGGAGTGTAGAGCGAGAGCAAAATATAGTTGGGAATGGAGACAGTTGGTGGAGAGAGGAGTGCAAAATAAGTGAGAGAAAAGAAGTAGAAAGATAACTGAAATCGAGGATCGGAATTGACGCCAGCCTCGCCCCTGACAAGAGGAGAACAACAACAACAACAAAGCAGTTGTGGGGAGCCCATGAGTTATGTGCAAGGACGTAGCAAGCGATAGGGCAAGCGCTGGCAGTGGTAATAACAATACGGTAACTTCGTTTGCGCTTAATTCCTTGGAAGCCAAGCTAACAAGTTTACACTACAGGCGCATAAAAACAAAAGGGTTGGTGTGGGAGACCGAGGCACGTTTCTCCTAGCTTAATAACAGCACGGTTCATTTATAATTATGGTGAAAATTATAGATAAACTTATTCTCCGTAAAAGATGTTTCTTCATATCCAACTGCCACCATTTTTGCTGAAAGGGGTTTGGAAATTAAAAAAATGGACCAAATGGCCCTGAAGTCCTTAGGACTAATACGTCTATATGTGACCCCGGCTGACCAAATGAGTGATAAGTCGGAAAAATTGTAACATTGTTTTCTTACATCCTTGTAAATGTTTGGTAGGGTGCTTTACACAGTTTCAAAAATTATGACTGCTACAAAAATTGGCGAAGTTGTGGAGCATTGAACATGGTAGTGTGGCACACAGTATGTAATATGTATGTTATGTTGCAATGGTACACTGTAAGTACAAATGTGCTGCTACAAAGACTTATCAAGTTATGCCAGATTATGTGTAAAACTAAGAGGACAGATTACTTGAGAGCAAAAGGTAGACTCACTGTTTGACACAGTTTAAAACCTACAGGCAACTGTCCAGTTTAACAGGGGTCTAATGGCTTAATGCTGTCTGTTGACACAAGCTACTGCCAGCGACCAATTACAGATTAGTTACAGTTTCCACCAAACAGTAGCAGGCAGAGAATATTAGCTCCACAGCTGGGTGTAATACACAACAAGTGATGAATATATGATACACTTGAAATACAAATGTGCTGCTGCAAAAATGTATAAAGTTATGCCAGATTATGTCTTTATGTATACAATTAAGAGGACAGATTATTTGAGAGCAAAAGGTAGTCTAAAGAAAATTAAAAATGGGTCAGCTGTACGGTGATAGACCGTTTGAACTTGAAGCCTTTGTCAAACTTTTGTCTCGACTTCACCGAAGGCAGTGTCCTGCTGTCAGAACTTCGAAGGTGTTACTCACCTAACTTACAGGTCTTTGTCAGTAAGAATAATGGGATGATAACTTACACCAACGTTGTTTCCCGTAGAAGTCATTTTGTGCAATATATTAGCATTAGTCGTGCCAATTCAAAAATTAGTGCTATATAATAGTAGTTTGTCAAAAAGTAAACAAACTCAGAGTTGCAGCTTAGCGTTAGCCTGTTCTGAAATATTTTAATGACAATGATATATTTCACATAATTATATAGGGAGCTAATGGAGAGGCCCATCATAATCCATAGCACTACAAAATGAAGTATCTGAAAGTCACACTTCATATATTGAGTGACACATCTCGTACTGTCTTTCTGGACTGTCGCAATGTCCAATAGTTTCCTATCACAACCCTCGTGTACAATATACCAAAGCTATATATTTCCAACACCACAACATACAGTATGTATTATCATTGGATAGGTAATTGAATAATCTTTCAGATGAGTGCAACTTGTAGCAGCAGAAAATGAAGCATACGAAAGTTACACCGCAAACAATGACATGCATTCTCAAAATGTGATTAATTCAAAAATTAGTGCTATATAATAGTAGTTTGTCAAAATGTAAACAAACTCAAAGACAGTTGCAGCTTACTGTCCACCAAGCAGTAGCAGAGCAGTTTTATAATAATAATAATCCACAAGTTAAGTGGCTGATCTTCCTTTTATCATTCATGTGATGTTTATTGTGAGCATGGCGGACAAATGGTTATCATACGTAGATAGGTACAGAAAGAAATTGACATTTTCTATAAAAAGAACACGTTTGCCTATCAATGGCATGTATTTCCTATTATTGCCGTTTCTGCCGGGCAGAAACAGTTTCTGCCCGGCATAAATCAAACAACCCTGTAGGTAATTATTAATCAAATGTTTTTTGGTGAATCATAGTTACAGATCATTAAGGGTTATGATGATGTAAAATGTTTACATGTTTACTGTTCACTTATTGCACCACGTCTTGCATTTAGAGGAATAATTATAATAGAAAATAAAATGTCGTGGCACATATTTTTAAATACATGCATCGATGAGAAACCGGGAATTACTTTTCTGTGGCCTAAGAATAACTAATTTCAATTAACTTTCTGCTTATATAAAACAACTGCATAAAATATATATCCATAGAAGACACAGACTCCGTATGTGACAGATGTTTTGGGAAGGGGAATAGTGTTCTATTTCTGGTACAAGGTGACCAATTACAGATTAGTCACACATTAACCAGCCAGCCACAGTGAGGTGTGACAGATGTTGTGGGAAAAGGGATTAGTTGAACAAAAGGACTGGAAGCCTGCTACAGGTACTGCTACAGTAGACCATTTAGTTAACAAATTTAGCATTTTGGGGGACATTTGGAGCCCTCAGAATGATTGAATCAAATACAGATTTCTTGTGTATAGTGGCACTACCATATGAAATGTATATGCAAAATTTGAGAACAAGTTACTTAAGAGTTTTTGAAAAAATAGGCAAAATGTGAAAATTTACCAGTTTTGGGGTCCTTTTGGGGGGGTCATTGGGTGCCCTTAGAATGATTCAATGAAATACAGATTTCTTGTGTACACTGACACTACCACATAAATGTATATGCAAAATTAGAGAAAAAGTTGCTGAACAGTTTTTAAAAATATACAAAATGTTACATTTTTACCAGTTTTGGGGTCCTTGGAGGCCCTAGGGAGCCCTTACAATGATTCAACCAAATACAGATTTCTCGTGCATAGTGGCAGTGCCCTAAGATATGTCTATGCAAAATTAGAGAAAAAGTTGCTGAACGGTTTCTGAGATACGGCAGCTAACGGCGGACGGCGGACGCAGAGTGATGGCAATAGTCCCTTGGACCTTCGGCCAAAGGACTAAAAATGGGCCAAGTGGCCCTGAAGTCCTTTGGACTAATACGTCTATATGTGACCCCGGCTGACCAAATGAGTGATAAGTCGGAAAAATTGTAACATTGTTTTCCTACATCCTTGTAAAGGTTTGGTAGGGTGCTTTACACGGTTTCAAAAATTATGACTGCTACAAAAATTGGCGAAGTTATGGAGCATTGAACATGGTAGGGGTCAAAAAGTGAAAATGAAGAAAACGGCTGTTGAAGTTTTACATTATATATGCAAATGGATTGCATGGAAATATTACATGCACAAATGTGGCACACAGTATGTAATATGTATGTTATGTTGCAATGATACACTGGAAGTACAAATGTGCTGCTACAAAGACTTATCAAGTTATGCCAGATTATGTCTTTATGTGCAAAACTAAGGACAGATTATTTGAGAGCAAAAGGTAGACTCACTGTCTGACACAGTTTAAAACCTACAGGCAACTGTCCAGTTTAACAGGGGTCTAGTGGCTTAATGCTGTCTGTTGACACAAGCTACTGCCAGTGACCAATTACAGATTAGTCACAGTTTCCATCAAACAATAGCAGGCAGAGAATTTTAGCTCCACAGCTGGGTGTAATACACAACCAGAGCCACCACTGATTCATGGTCAAGTAGATTAGCTCAATGCGCCAACTACGACAATACACAACACTGTGAGTGACAGTGTCCAGAGTGAGGCCTAAGCAGTGTCTTCATTGCTGAATAGATCAATTAAACCTGCCAAGTGGGTGACATTCTGCACAAGTATTCATTAATCCTTAGTGATTGTTCAGAACACCAGACTGACCACATACCTAAACAAAGCGAATGTAATAGGTGAAGAACAGGCAGTGTTCAGATAGGGGTATTGGTTGAATTGTATTTGTCTCGACGCAAAAGGCTTTATTGTGCCTTCATCGATTATAAGAAAGCATTTGATTTAGTAGACCGGTCCTCACTGTGGTCTAAGATAATTTCATGCGGTATTAATGGTAATGTGTTGAAAGTTGTATACAACATGTAAACAAATCCTAAATCATGTATAAATCAGGGCCAGGCTGTGTCAGTTTTCTTCTCATGTGATGTAGAGGTGTGGCAAGGAGAAAAGTTGTGTCCTTTGTTATTTGCTATTTACCTGAATCATTTTGAACACTGTTAGTCACAATTATAACGGACTTGACATGGCAGCTGGTGAAATTTACAACAACCTTAGTGATGATGATGTAGAAAATGTAGATGACACTAGAATGATTCAATCAAATACAGATTCCTTGCTTGAGTATAGCGGAACTATGTCAACTCTTCTAATGGTTGACATTTGGTTGTTTCAGGTGTCAACTATATTGTGAATCTGTAATTATTAGTCTATATTGATGCCATTGATTTACACAGTACCATGTCTACACAAGGCATGGCAAGCGTACGCAGAACAGTAGAATGCATTTGATATCAATAAAGTGTAGGATATTTCACTCTATAGTTGTCCAGAATATTAATTTTCTATGTTTGTCACCTACAGGTTTCTACAGACAATACATCTTTAACCAATAGACACCACAGTAACAACATTTTATAATAATTAAATGAACATCAAAATAAACACAACTTGCAATTATAGAAAATCAATAATTTTGAAGATACAGTTTAACAGTTTTAGGCAACTGTTCAGTCTAACAGGGGTCAAGTGTGTCTACTCTGCCTGGGCCCTGTGACCAATTAAAGATTAGTCATGGTCTCAATGGAAAAATAGCACTAGGCTGCATAGTTTAGTCATGCTGCTGGCTTTCTGGCACAATAAACAAAATCTACTGTTGGGGTGGTCTCAAGGGCCCTTCTCAAAACCACATCACTAGATAATGTAAAACTTTTGCACTTTGGGGCCCTTAGGTGCCCTTAGAATGATTCAATCAAATACAGATTTCTTGTATATAGTGGCAGCATCTTAAGATACATATATTCAAAATTAGAAAAAAAAAGTTGCTGAACAGTTTTTGAAAAAATAGGCAAAATGTTACATTTTTACCAGTTTTTGGGTCCTTGGAGGCCCTAGGGAGCCCTTAATATGATTCAATCAAATACAGATTTCTCGTGCATAGTGGCAGTGCCCTAAGATATGTCTATGCAAAATTAGAGAAAAAGTTGCTGAATGGTTTCTGAGATACGGCAGCGGACGGCAGACGGCGGACACAGAATGATGGCAATAGTCCATTGGACCTTCGGCCAAAGGACTAAAAACATGTCACTCACTATGTCCCAGTACCGGGCCAGAGTGAATCACCACCTGGGGCACTCTGAATCAAGTCGTGGCATTGTGCATCAAACATTAGATTCTAACTAATTACTCAGCTCGTTCATTCCACTCTACAATAAAATAAACAAATCGCAATATACAAGCTGGCCTTCAAGTCTTATTTGGTTTGGGCTGGAATGAACTCGTATAAGAGATATGCACAAGCGAAGGATGTGGCACGAAGGCTAACCTTTGTATAGGCTACAAATGGCACAATCGGCCGAGTCTTTAAATACGTGTTCTGCGATAGTCTGTTAAGCTGTGTGGCCCAGACTAAAATGACATTTAAATTCAAAATTAAGGGTGGCATCCACCAACATCTATTTGATCATCCATGACACTCTGTATGTAAAGGCTATTGTTGCCGAATCACTACAAATGGTGCTCTATCTGTGCAATCGTTTTGCACGAGTGTTATAATAGGTCTCGTTCACTTCGCAAGAAGCCATAGATAGCATGGCTTCGATTGTTAATAAATAAACTATTATATTGTACAGGATACTTTTCTGTACTTCGCACCGGTAGTGGAATATGATTATGGGTATACATAGAACAAACGCGTACACGTCATAGTAGGTCATGATAATTGCTGAATAATTAACTATATTGACGGAATAAGTTTTAACTGTCCTTAATGTTCACGAACCACTGGACAGAAAGAAAAATAGAATACACTACGAGACATTAAACGATACACACTCACGTCTGCTCCCGACTGCCATATAGTTTACATTGATAGGAATACCATCATATGGATTTTACATGGTAGCTTAATATCATATTTATTTCGTTGCTGCATATATATATATATGCAGCAACGATATATATATATATACACTGTATATACTTTGAACTTCTTAGACAAATGGCTAGGGAAATGTCCTGATGAATGTATTATAATGTACTGTATTTGAATGTTTATTATTAATGTATACACTAATAATGTCAGTGCCTGTTTTCACTTACCGGGTATTCGTGCAATATTTTCATACCAAAAATCAATGTGAAGATTATGCTGTACTGTCACATACTAAATTGTATACTATGTAATACCTAAAGAAACTTGTTCAGGGGTATACAACTATAAGAACTTTCTTCAGTATACCCCTTTTTCTGACATAATACGTATTTATGTGCCACAAACATTGTATATATATATATATTATCGCTGTAATGTTGGAAAATAAAACGTCTTATTATAATAATACATTTCGCATTGTATAATGCTTGGCCTTTAACTGATGTATGGAACAGCGGGAACCGTGCTGTTCATCTCTGACGGCCGATCGTGGGAAGAGACAATAGAACTCTGTCGTAGTGAAACGTGAAAAACGTTGATAAAAAATGAGCGGGCTTTGGACTTTACGGGAAATATATACAACTGACACCAAATTTTCATTCACTGGATACCTACAACACGGTAGATACCCGTAGGTTGCCATGGCATGTTCCGTGCGGTACGAGTAAGCAAAAAACATGACGTTTTATGGTGACCGGAAATGACGTATCACAAACAGGGAAGCAGGCAGGCATGAAGGCGTGGCTAGCAGTGTGTGTAATGTAGCAGGACCTCTGCGGTAAGGTATCCCAGTGTTACTGACGACCAGGTGGTTCATATAAACTGTTGTGCAACTGGTTGATCGCCACGATTGTCAAACGACCTCTTTCAATGGGACAATAACTGTTGGCGACACTCCCGGGGACTATGTCATCGTTTCCGTTGCACACAAACCCCAAGTTTAGGCTTCGCCTACACAGATCGCCGCGTTAATACGGTTCAAACAAAGACCAAACACTGCAGAATTTTTAAAAGTGTTGGCAGTTTAATATGAGGGAGCATTACTGCTTCCGCAGAAACGTGGACCGCAATTTTGGAGTAATTATCTTTAGTGACACCCGTAATAATAATGCAAAAGAGCAGGTGCTGTTAATAACAGTACTTGCTCTTTTGTATTATTATCAAAGGAAAACGTAAAACGTCAATGTGTTTGTTAGCTATTAGTCTATTTACCAGAGGAAATCTAACAGAATTTCTTTAGAAGCCTTGCAAAATATGTGTAGAACATTGTATTTATATTAGCAACACAAAAAATTAATAAAATTTAACTTACACCATATTTTCGAGATTCATGCACTTGTTAATTGTGTTGTTGTGTCCTTCTGTGAGCGGCGAGAGGCCACCGTTCGAAGGTTTCAATAACAGCGTAACACACAGCCTGCACGAAACATAATTATATGTCTAACAATTACAATCGGCAAGCGATACAATCGTCGTGTACACCATTGCACGATGCATACGAACGTATACATTTAAATATAACATGACATGTGGTTATTAGCGACTAGTCGGAATGTTTGTGTTACTGTTGTTCTTCTTTTACAAAATTAATATCGCAGCATTGCGTCGTCTTTGCGTCTCGTTGGCGTCACTGTGGGTGCTTCGCCCAAATTGTCACATGCATCTGAGAAACAATGCAGATGCGTAGTGTTGTGTTTCGTCAGTAGGTCTAAACGCAATCATTAGAACATGTATGCGTGCGCCGTGCGTACGGTCGCGTGTATGGGTAAACCGGTGCTTCGCTTGTCATCAAATGCTATCAGATCTATAAGGCGTCCATGACATCGTCTTTGTTGCGCCCAATAGCATCCGGATTGGCAAGAGGATCGAGATCAGCGAACAGGTTGAACCACGCTGACATGTCTGCCTTCTGGTTCTGCAACAAACAAAAACCACAACTTCTGTGACGTCACTGTGTTAATAGCCTACAGGTCAGAAATAACACCAGGTAAACCACGTGTAACGCTGACATCGCCCTGTCTGTGATACATTTCCTTAAACGGAGACAGTCTGTTCCTAGTTTTCCATTTAGTAATTAATATGTTCTTAAACCTATACTAACTAGGTTGAAAGCATACAGCCCGCCACGTTGTGTTTAGTAAGTCCATGACAACGTTCGAAATTAGGAATATACGACACCGGAGCATGTTCAAATGGTAAATTAAACATCCAGTTTCAAAACAAGCTTTGTTGACAGTACAGCCGAGTCGGGCTGAGTTAGCTTTTGATGTTAAACAATTTCCCATTTTCCCACGTTTAGACTTCATGTTACAAATGACTACGCCCGCTAATTCCGGGTAGAGGAACAGACTGGCTCCCTGTAAAGCTCATTCCCAATTCACATGTTTGTCGCCCGTCTCGTTTTACATCCATTTCGCAAAATTCTAAGTCCGAAACGGACCTATCTAATTTAACAAGATTTAACAAGATTGCCATCCAGAGAATTAACTCTAGATGGCAGGTGGACAAGGAAGCCCTTTGGCTTATCTAGAGTCCAACCCTTTTATCTACATATATCCAGCCCTTCTGAGGTATGTGTCGATTTTATTTTTAAACATATTCACACTACTAGCACCCACACAATCATCAGATAATCTGTTCCATTCATTCACAGTCCTTTGTGAAAATGAGAACTTTCTCACGTCTAATCTACACTGCTCCTTTACTAATGTAACTTCATGTCCTCTAGTCTTTCTATCTTTCTTAACTGAAAAAAACATATTTCTATCAATATTTTCATAACCATTCAATATTTTAAACACTTCTATCTGATCTCCTCTCAATCTCCTGGTCTCTAGTGTTGTTAAACCACATTCTTTTAGGCGTTTTTCATAACTAAGATCCCTCAGTTTTGGTATCATTTTAGTCGCTCTCCTCTGTACTCTTTCTAGCATATCTATGTCCTTCTTGCGGTATGGCCTCCACGCTTGTATACAATATTCTAAATGAGGCCTAACTATTGTTTTGTACAGCGGTATTATTAGTTCTTTTTCTTTATATGCTATATTTCGCCTAATCAATCCAAGGATTTGATTTCCCTTTGAAGCTGCAATTCCACACTGCTCTGAAACCTTCATGTCAGCACTAATTGTCAGCCCTAAGTCTTTTTCTTTTACAGTAGTACTTAGTACAGTTCCCCCCATTGTATATTCTACATATTCGTTCCCATGTCCTGTGTGAAGGCATTTACATTTCCCAAAATTGAACAACATTTGCCACTTTTCAGACCATTTGATCAACCTGTCAAGATCATCTTGTAAATGCTGTCTATCACCATCACTTTCAATCCTTCTAAACACTTTTGTATCATCTGCAAATTTCAACACCTTGCTAGCTATATCATCGTCCAAATCGTTTATATATATTAAGAATAATATAGGTCCCAGTACTGATCCCTGTGGAACCCCACTCAAAACTGATTTCCAGTTTGAAGCCTCCCCATCAACAACTACCCGTTGTCTTCTGTCAATCAGCCATTTTTCTATCCAGTTAATTATACAATTTCCTATGCCATGGGCCTTTAGTTTAAGCAGTAATCTCTGATGTGGCACTTTGTCGAAAGCTTTTTGAAAATCTAAGTAGATGATATCTACTGGTGATCCATCATCTACCCACTTAGTGATATCTTCCAAAAAACATAACATATTTGTTAAGCATGACCTCGCTTTTAGAAACCCATGTTGAGATGGGTTTATCAAGTTATGTTTAACAAGAAAATCCACCATGTGATCTTTAATTAGTCTTTCTAATAATTTACAAATCACTGATGTTAAACTCACTGGTCTATAGTTCTCTGACTTGTTTCTCGAACCTTTTTTTAAATAACGGTATAATGTTTGCTTCTTTCCATTCTAAAGGAACCACTCCCTCTTCTAATGACAAGTTGAAAACTGTTGCAAGCGGTATGCTAATTTGTTCTACAATTTCCACTAGTAGTTTGGGTGGAATACCATCCACTCCAGGTGATTTATTTTCCTTCATAGCCCTAATTTTCTTAGCTACCATTTCTGGGGTTACAATTAACTGTCTTAAATAGTCTGATTCTGCCCCCTTGAACTTAGCCTCTGGTACTGGCAGTGAACTAGTGTCTTCTCTGGTAAACACTGAACTAAAATACTCATTTAGGTCTTCAGCCATTAAGAATCCTTCTGATATTATATTTCCAGCACTATCTTCTAGAGGACCGACCTTATCCTGAACTTTCTGTTTGCTTCGAACATACGCATAAAAACTCTTGCTGTCATGTTTTATATTACAAGCTAATTTATGTTCATAGCTTCTCTTTGAATTTCTAATTTCATCTGTAGCTTGGTTTAGTGCTTCTTTATAAATGTTGTAGTCTTCGTCATTGCCAGTACGTCTATATGACTTCCACATCATTTGTTTATACTTAATTTTTCTAATGGCTTCTTTCGATAAATATTTCTTTCTGGTCCGTTTCCCTTGTTTTTGGAAGGGAACAAATTTATCTACGATGCACTCTAATATACATTATTACACGGTAGCTCGTTTGGACGCATTTATTTAGCTTGGGTGTGTGGTGTTGCGTGGGGTTAGAGTACGCAGGAACGACAAACGACAACTTCTAGTTAACACATGTATTCGAGCGCACACTACAATAATAACCCGGCTCGAAATAGACGGAAAACTCAGCACATTAAACGGGTAGCCGGAAACGGGAATACACTGCAGGGCGAAATCATTCAATTATCTTTACCGCTAAAACATATCCAATGGTCCGGCTCTAATATAGCACAGTGCAATTCACACATTCGCAAGCTACGCGATCGATCAAAGGCGATTTATTAAAATTTTACAAAAAGCAAACCGACTCCGTGTATTACTTGTTCACACACTACATTTTTGAATAACAAAGAACCTAATTTGTGATGGGTTAAATGGACTCAAAGAGGACTTTTAGACAAACCGTACGTCTCCAGGACGTCAACACAAAGAAGAATCCACTGACCATATCTATGAACACTCCTGAATACTTAGCGATGTTAATGAATCATTTCTAGTGTTTCACGACACTAGTAAAGGAACCCTTTATAATACAGCAACGAAGTTGTAAATACTGTGAAAGAAAACAATGACATTACCTTCTTTGACCCCGTTGTATTGCCTCCTGTCGTCTTGCCCTGGACTGGTCCACGGGGCGACGGTTGTGCCGCGGCCCCTGTAGCTGGTGCGGTAGCAGGCACAGTGAACCCTCCCGTCATCGACGACGCCGCGGTGCCGACTGGGAGCGCTGCACCAATAAAACCTATGTGTACATCAAATGTTACAGTTTCATCTGCCAGATCTCGGAATAATGCAACAATATCAAACAGTGGTTTATTAAGCTGTCTAATGTGATAAACGTATGCGGTAAAGACTCCTATGGCACCAATATCGTCGGAAACCGAACCTAAGTGGCGCAACAAAATCAAATGAGTAGGTAATCTCAAGACCTATGTTCAATGAGAAAGTTGTCAACTGGTAGACTGAACACTGGTTGTTACAACGACAATGTTTAATGTGTCGTTTCGTGAACCATGTTCCACCAGATGAAGTCTGCAGACATGGCTGTCGAAACGGCACATTGAATGAGTACAAATTGCTACAACGCATCACCTACATACACAAATAATAAAATAGATTCGATTTTGCGCGTTGTGAAAAATACAAACACGGTCATGACCGGCTGACGAAAGATTCTAATGAAAGCAACCCCGTCAGAAATACGAATAACATATTATGGTATCACCTTGGGCGCTCGCTATGCGCTGACGGAGTGTGTTGTCGAGAAGGTTCGACGGCAAGAACTCGGCGATGCCCGACTGGTCGCCGCCGGCCCCCGCTCCCGCGGTCTGTGGCGTGAGGGTCGAGCCGAACACAGCCTGCCACTCCTGGCTGAACTCGTCCTCCCCACCCGTCGACGGCGCGTTCAGGATCTCGTTCAGTAGGGCCAGGTCGTCCGTTTCCGTGTCGTCCGGCTCGAAGTCGCCCGATAGCAGGTCGGTTGTACCTGGGCGTACAGAGTTAGGATTACATCGGGTGGACGGAGGCGAGGAAGATCATGACTGAGATAGGTGGGCGGTGCGAAGGAGGTTTGGTTGGAGTGGGAGGGGAGAGTGTCAGCGAGAGATAGGGGAAGTGGGGTAGAGACGGCTGACGGTGATTGCAATGCGGAACAAGTGACAGAAAGATAACGGAAACAGAAAACGGCGACCCGTTTCAACGCAAGCCTCACAGGCTAGAGGGGCAAACAAGAGAACAAAGGCATAAGGCCTACATATCAAATCATACGAGTGTTAGGTTTATGGAATACTGACTGTCGCTGTTAACCAAGCGGTCAAATGGTCGTTTAAAAATACAGCAATGAAAACGTAGTATATCTACGATAAAATCATCACGATTCTTGCAGTTTGACAAGGAACGAATCTGTCAGACTGGAATAGCCGTGTTACAACCTACAACTAAACAGGGACCTCCACGCGGTACAGCCAATGGCTGGTAGCAAATCAGCTATCCTGCTTTTTGATAACATGATAGAATTATATTAAAGAAGTAACAGAATCAATATTGGCATGGCGTACGGTATTGTTCAACATAACAACTGTGATATCGACAACTCTGAAGAGGTCGATGATTCCAAAAAAGTTGCCTCATTAATTAGTTACCTTTTCATTGTGTATCACCGAGCACCGTCGATTCTTAATAGTTAATAATATTTAAGGATAAAACAAATATTATAAATGATATGCACAGTTACTCCATAGCATAAGTGTCGTTTAACTGAGAAACGTCAAAGAGTCAGTCCACTCTCAGACAACCCCAACTTATTAACCATAAGAGTAAAGTATTTTGGAAGTTATCCTGACTATCACGGTCATCTCTCTATTCGGCCCACTTTGGCCCAGTCTCAAGGTGACCCTAATAGCGAGATTCCACTCTAGGCGTAACCCGCACTTCCGAGATATATACGTGACAATACAAATCTGCTAAAGTAAAAAAAACCGGCTGACGAGCTGACGATTGTTTCGTAGCGTATAAGTGTGCAGCAGACGTCCGATAGTTTGACGTGGTTGCTGACGGTCCGTCGCGCAGCCAACTACAACACCCACAATGAATGCAACACCACAGGCGGTTGACCTCGGTCAGAGCGACTTCCTGCGATGTCCGCTGTGCGGTGACCTCTTGAACTGTCCTGTCATCCTGCCGTGCCTTCACTCCATGTGCGCGCACTGCTTGACGGCCTACATCGGCGAGCTGCACCGTGCCAATGCTCTCGACCCGAGCGGCAGCAAGGACATGAAGACGTTCGACTGCCCCGTGTGCAACACGCCGTGGCCGCAGCCGTCCATGGACCCGACCATCGCACCGCCAAACCTCTTCCTGGTCAGTGTGCTTTTGTGTATTATTTTTCTGCTTGTTATTTCTCCTGGCAATACAAAGCATTTGTCTGACTTTTTGTCTTCTAAACCTATATATATCCTTTTCTTCTTGCTATTCCCCTTTATAGTTTGTAAGCCTTTGTTTGACTTCTTCTTCCCTTTTGTATGCCTTTGACTGGTATTTTTCTTCTTCTTCCATGTTGTAAGCTTTTCTCGTTCTTCTTCTTTCCCTTTGTAAGCCTTTGTTTATCCGTGTTCTTCTCTTATGCATCTTTATAACCCACTGTCTGTTCTTATTCTCATTTGTAAACTTTGTTTATTCCTCTTCCCATTTGCAAGCCTTTATCTGTTCTTCTCCTTCCCGTTTGTAAACCTTTGCTTATTCTTCATTCCATGGCCGTCCGTGGATCCGGCCATTGCAACGTCCAATCTATTCCTGGTCACCGTGTCTTGTGTGTCTCTGTGAACCTATTCTCCCTTTGGTCCCTTACGGGATGTGGACCACATCACTTAATTTATTCCACCTTCTCAACGAGTCGTTTGCATCTATCACAACCTTCCGTTCTCGCCAACTCTCGACGGTTCAACATAGTCCTTCTGACATTCTCTTAACATTATCCACCTGAATGTAGGTCTTCCCCCTTCCTTCTCATTATACCACCCTGTTCTGTGTCCCGAGTTCTTGTTATCAACCTCTCCTCATACACTTTCTGTATGTGTCCAGCCCATCTCATTCTACTCCAATTAAATTAACTACATTATCACGTGTTACTTTATTCCCGCATTCTTCTATCTTCTCGTGTCACTTAACATATTCTTCGAACCCATTTATTCTATGCTTCTGTAGCAACTCCTGTCTGTCCATGCATCTTCGGTGAATTGTGTATTGGCGTTATTGTGATGACACCATATAATATTATGTGCATTCGCATCGTAAAAATGCGGTAGCCACTTATTCGTCCATCGTTCTACAGCTGGACTAAGACCTCCCGGATTCTGCTTATCACCATGGTTCTCTTAACAGTAAAGAGTTTCTCAGTTAACTGTACTATTTTATATCGGCAGTCGCATGTTATCTTCTTGCTCGTGTCCACCCATATGGAACACATGTCACCGATTTGTGCAATAACTACTTTCTTGCTTATGTCCACCCACGTAGTAATAATTATCGCTCAAATCTGTGACACGTGTTCTATCTGTTCATTGATTTTGGATTGGATATTGTAATAACATATCTTGCAGTTATCGAACATGAATGTATTCAATCAGCCGACCCACAATGTATTACGGTGTTCCGATAGGCGTCGCTGCAGGAGCTGCACGAGTGTCACGTGAACGCGGAGCGGAACTGCGACTACTGCAAGTATCAGGGGCGGACGACGCCGGCGACGTCACGATGTCTTGAGTGCCGGGACAGCCTGTGTCAGGAGTGCACCGACGCCCACTTCAAGACGAAGGTGAAATCAGTTAAAAAAGCTTCGTCGTCGTCGTTCTTGTCAGAGGCGCGTGAGCGCATACCCGTTAAGACCCGATGCCATTCAACTATATTTGTTTGCGAGTCAGGTTGCAGCGGGTCGTAACGTGTATGTATATGACTGAGGTGTATGTGTTTCACCAGCTATTGTTCGTTCGCTCCGACAGTTACAGTTACATAGCGTACAGTGGTTGACTGCAAGGTCGTCGAACTAGATGATTTACTTGATACCTAATCCTGGTTATCATTTGCTAATCCTTAAAATGTGATATAAACGAAGTACTTTTGTTAATATTGTGCAGGTATCGCATAGTCTACTATGGATACGGTTTTTTGTTTGTTTTGTAATCAAACAACTTATGAGAACATATGCGTAGTAGAATATGTCATAATCCACTTCCACATATGATGTCATGATAAAATGTCATAGTCCACTTGACTGCAACTGATTGACGATGAAATTAACTTATCTCATTCGTTGTACAGCACATATGCAACGGCGACCAAACAGGCAAGACAAACGCCATACGTGGTCGCTGTGCTTGACAGGTGGTCTAACTTCTCTCATTTTGTTGTTTTGCACCAGTAAAACGGAGACCAAACAGGCCAACGCCATACGTGATCGCTGTGACTGACAGGTGTCAGTGTGATTGACAGGTGACGCGCTACCACCGGGTCGTCTCCTACACGGAGATCCGGCAGGGCCACTTCGACCAGGACATCCGCTGCAACCAGTACCTGCGCTGTCGCAAGCATGCCGGCGAGGAGGTGAAGTTCTTCTGCCGCAACTGTGAGGAGGTGATCTGCCGCGAGTGCCGCGTGAGCGTGCACGACAAGCACCAGTGCACGGATCTGGAGCAGGCGAGCGACCGCTACCGCGCGCAGATGGACACGCTGCTGCAGGCCGTCAAGGGCAAGATCCCGGCGCTGCAGCAGTACGGCACGTTCCTCGCCAACTACAACGGCTACATCGACGACGTGCAGCAGCAGCTCGTCTCGCAAATTGAGTCGCAGGCGAGTCGCACTTGATGTCTTCAGCCCGTTGATGGTCACCGCGCTAGCTGTGTCGTGTTTACTGGGGCACGCCGTCGATAGGACACTCGTCAAAGTTTAACTCATTTTGTTTAACTCATTTATATGTAACTATTCTTATCATAATTCTGAATAGTAATAGATTTTGAAACATTGTAATCCGACACAGAACAATGATTTGAAAAGAACGCTTTATAAGAAATTATACACGTTCGCACGCGCACACACACACACAAACGTATAAATTTTGTATGTTGAATACTTTGTTTTATATTCTAGTTATTATTATTATTATTGTTGCACTGTTTGTTATTAGAAATAAAATACTGAATGATTTATTTACCGATTGATTGGATGTTATTATTATTTTTACCAGGCGGCGAACTTGCACGCGCACGCTCGCACACACAAATTTATAAATTTTGTATGTTGAATACTTTGTTTTGTATTCTAGTTATTATTATTATTATTGCACTATTTGTTGTTAGAAATAAAATACTTATTGATTGATTTATTGGCTATTATTATCATTATTACTGCCAGGCGGCGAACCTACACCAACTGGTGGACGAGCAGAAGCTGGTGATGATCAACACGCTGCTGTCAGCGGCGAACAAGGAGCGCGAGCGGGCCGACCTGCGGCACGCGCAGTGCAGCGAGGCGCTACAGAAGCTGGAGAGCACGGCCGCCGTCACCTCGCAGCTCCTGCACCTCGGCCGCCCCGAGGAGATCTTAGATATCCGGAAACTCGTCCTCGAGCGGCTCAAGATGGCTGCGCACCTCGCCACGCATCCCATCCACACCAAGTTGAGCGTCTACTTCACGCCTGGAACCCCGAGTCTGGACACCATCGGGTCGATTTTTGGGAAGTTGGACGTGTACAACGTGGCGTTCAACAACGAGTCGATGCAGACCGTGTGCAAAGAGCCAGTCCACGTCACGACGCCGATGGCATTGGGAGACTGCGCCAAGATGGTGAGCTCATTCAGCTGCGTGACGGCGACGGACACGAAGGATGTGTACCCGTCCGGCATCGCCACAGACCACAGCGGCAACCTGGTGATCCTCGATCGCGAGAATCGCTGCGTGAAGGTGTTTGACCCGTCGGGCTCGCTGTGTCGGACGATCGGGCGCGGCTACAGCGAGTGCGGCGCGGCGCTCGGCTGCCCGTTCGACGTGTGCGTGCTGAAGAACGGCAACATCGCCGTGAGCGACTGCGGCATGGAGCAGATCAAGCTCTACGCCGCCGACGGCAGCTACATCTCGGCGCTGAGCGGCCACAACAAATACCCACGCGGACTCGCCGTCGACCAGTACGGCCGGCTCATAGTCATCGACTGCCACCTCCGGCGCTTACAATTCTACAACCCGGACACTGGCGCTTTGGAGCACGTCCTCGAGGGAAAAGGAGAAGACGGACGGGACCTGTTCACCGACCCCTACTACGTGTGTTCGGCGGGCAACGGGCGCGTGATTGTTACCGACTGGGTGGCGCCGAACGTAAAGATCTTCGACGTGGACACCGGCCGGAGAGTAGGATGCTACGGCACGCCGGGCGGGCAGCAGGTAGACCACCTGCTGCAACCCCACGGCGTCTGCTGCGACATCTACGGCAACATCTTCGTCGTCGACCACTCCCATCACCGCATACACATGCTGTCGCCCAGTGGAAAGTTCGTGCGCTACATCGTGACGAGACAGCACGGTCTCTCGCATCCGATGGCCATCACCATCAACAACCAGGGGTGCTTGGTGGTAACTCAGGCTTTGGGGAAGGTCAAAGTGTTCAAATATGTCTAGTGCAATTATTCTGTAAATCCTGTTACACGTGTATCTAAACCTAGAAACTAGGTTGCCGTGAAATGGTGACATTTTGAAATCAAGTTACAAAAGTTATTTATCCAACATGAACGTGTCATTGTATCGACTGGATTTGTCTAACTTTGGACATTTCAGTGACTGAAGGCAGAAGGAAAACACAGTATATTGACAAAAATGTAAAACTGCTAAACATCGTCTGCATTCTATAGTAATGGTTAGCAGAACAAATTCGAATCACACGTAATTGTGAGAAAATTAAGATGTTAAACACAAACCACTATAAAAATTGCTATGACAGAAATTCTAAAACAGGCAATCCTATGCTGTAACCATAGAGAAAGCAAACCAAACCGAAAGATACGTATCAAATCGTGACCAACATACCGAACAGCAATTGACACGCATGAAAACACACCTATACACCTTCACTACCTTTCGGTACGATGTTCATTGTGATAATTTCCGTGGTTTTAGCATCTTTTGCACATGGTGTACCTATGTCAAGACGAAGCCAACATGTGGCGTATGCAAGATTTGCAGACATCTGCATTTCTCCAAAACACACATCAATCATTCTCTCAATCATACACCTGGCCGGGGAACGCACATTCACTCACTATGCCATGCATTAACATATTGCTGCTTCACAAAATGATTAATAAAACTGAAAAGTGTCAAGTCCATCTAGTTGAGTTGTACTTGCTACAAGACACGAGCAACTATTGTTAATAGCAATAATACAGAATGGCCAATCAAACTTCAAAGGTACAATGTCCATTCCTCATTTGTTTTCATTTATTTATATATTGTTCTTAATACTAAAATAAACATGTTGAAGATATCCTGCCTGCCAAACTGTGTTTAATAAGCTAGAAACTGTTGTGCCAGCAAAATCTTCAAATTGTAAACAAAACTACAAATTTTACTGGCACTTGTTACTTTGATGTTGGCTTGTTCCCACTCTCCTGACCAACCTGGGACTAAGTTCAATTGGGTCAGTGAACTTCCTGTTAATAATGACCTAATGAAAGGGATTTGGTCTGTGCGTCATCTACGTACCTGAACTTCGTTTTTTCTCCTTGTCTGATCTGAGAATCTTTCCGGAGAAGTCAAATTCTTCATCCTGTTTTCGCTTCACCTCTTCCAGATCCACTCCGTCGTCACAGTTAAACAGATCCATAAACGGTGCCGTTGGGTCCTTTTCTGTGATGCCCATTGCTTCTGCAGTCATAAGAAATATAGTTTCATTCTGCCATCATCTAAAAACCTATGTTTTTAACATTGCGTATCCTCCTTAACGTCTTTGCAATTCCACCCATCTGTTGACGACTTTTGTTCTGTACATGACAACGAGAACACTTAATCTTTTGGATTTATGGCACCAGATTTTCCGAGGATATTGGCGTAAGTCACTCTATTATTAAATGAACAAGCATTGCAAACATTACTTTCTTAAAAAAAAATGCATAACTGGCATTGGATTCTGCAAACAAACTGTTTATATATTTGATGCACAGTCTTTTAGATGTGAAAGATGTACTGAAGATTATTTAATGATCCTGTTTATTGTATTTACAAAAACTTTGTTCCCCTATTAAAACATATTGTTCAGTGATATATATACATATTTATCATTTACATACTATATGCATTACTTTAATAACAGTGCCCTGAGTCAAAACAGGAATATCTGCATGCCGTGTTGCTGACATAAAAACATTGGTTGGTTTGATACGGGATCATAAATATGCACAAGAAAAGAAATGGTCAGATCTTTCACTGTATCATTATTCCTCTTGCCTGTATAACGAGAACCTACCCGATTGTAGCAACTTGTCCCCATTAGCATCATCAGCATTTTCGTTCGCTGTTTCTTGGGCTCCTTCTCTTGACTCATCGAACGATATCAACCTAAAGCGACAGAAAATTGTCATTTTTACATTCTATATTCACCACAGCTTTTGTTGTCGCCATCTGCAAATGATAAACTGAACATATAAAATAATTGAACCAGATGGAAACAAAATACAAGACAGCGGATGACATGTGATACTGAAGACTGTCTGCAATGCAGTGAGCGGACAGAAATATATACACAGAACATAGGAAGGGTTTCACGACAAAACACGATATATCCTGGTTTTGTTTTTGACAAAATATCACATCTATGCTTTGCCCTGAGTGTAAATGAAAACCTGTACATGATATTGGAATATTTAAACTTGTACATGATATTGGAATATCTTAAGAATACATCTTAAGAATATAAAATCACGACAACTGATAGCAAAGGCCTTTTTTATATTTCAGTTCTAAAATTTTGCCCAGTCAAAATTGTGACCTGAATTGGCAGGTAGTGTGTTTTTTGCCTGAAACCCTTCATACAATACCACGAAACATGCGAACTGGACAACGCAGACTCTACTAAGCATATGCAAACAAGCAGGTGCCATGGCATGATTACATCTACTTACACAGCCACATCTTGCCTCCTCCGTGTGCCCATATCTCCAAACCTACCGTTGGCCTCGGGAGGAGAAACACCACCACTCGACTGTATGCCATTGTCCCATGCAACCAAGTCTCTGGCACCTTTTGATGTACTTTCAGTTTCTGCAACCATGTCTCTGCTGCTCTCTTCTGTGTCGCCTTGTGTCAGGAGCAGGTTCTCTACATCCTTCAATTGCACTGCTGCAGGAGCGAGCAGACTGTCAGAACTAAACCAGTTAACTGCTGTTTCCTCGCTGCTGTCTCCTTCAGGCAAATTTAAACCGTTCCATGAAATCAGGTCGGCCGTCGCGTGTGTCTCTGATTCCCGTAGTATGACATCATCGCTGCTCGGTGTCACCTCGTCGGTTTCTAGTGACGCGTGACAACGACTACTTCGTCTGCTGGCAAACATACCAGGAGCATGCAGTGCAGTGGTGACGTCAAAGCTGTGCACAACAACTAGAAACTGACACAATGCAACATGTAGCGAGCAGGGTGGAGGGAGGGAGGACTACTGGAGAGGGTGGACGGTTGTGGACAGCTTATGTCTGTTTATGTTACAATGACCCTGAGAAGGTCGTTTCAGAAAATGTGTATATGTGTGTGCGTGCGTGCATGCATGTGCATGCACGTGGGTGTGCTGGGTGTATGTGTGGTGTATGTGTGTGTGTCTGTGTGATTGCGTGTGTGTGTACGTGTGCTTGAGTGCATGTGTGTGCATGCATGTGTGTGCGTATGTGTGCATGTGTAGGGGGTGTATGCATTGTGTGTGTGTGGGCATGTGTGCACGTGCATGCATACGTGTGTGTGTACATGCATGCATGCAGTGAGTGTGCTGGATATATGCATGGTAAGTGTGTGTTTGTGTCTGTACTTTTGCATGTGTATGTACGCAAGTGAATGTGACAACCCAGCTGCTTCTCCAAACTTAGATGATTACCCAGGCAAGAGATAAATGCAACAAATCACACAATATCTTTCCAACTTACTACCAAACCTCGCAATTTATACATTGTAAAGTACGAATTTATATTCCCACTCCTAGTGAATACTTTATAAAGCGCAAAGCAGTGCACAAGATGCAGTGATGTGTGTTAAGCAAAGATGTCTCTACTGCATGGCCTTCCTCTGTTCCATGTGTAACCTCCAGAACCAGCCACATTGAGCCCAGTAGATGGAGTGCGACAATACAAGCTAAAAGAGTTACATGGCACCTATCACTAATTGCCTTCACTATGCAGTACAAGACAATGTGCTCCTGTGACCCAACACTGTAGTAGTAGTAGTAGTAGAAGCCAGCGTTTGTCTGGAGAGATTGTTATAGCTGCAATCATGTAGGTTGACTTGGATTTCTGACATGACATCTGGTATGCTTGGTTTACTGGTTCATCCAGTATACTTCAATGTCGTTAGCTGAACCAGCAGTAAGACAGGCTCACCAGATGACTCTGTCCTCAGCAAGAATCTACCATCATAGAGGATCAATGCCATATAGTCCCAGATCTATCTAAACTTTTTACTTTGCCCTCAGTTAACTCCCACTAGAGGATAGTCGTTGGGAGGTGGTCACCCATTCTGTTAAAGGCATTACTGCATTACTGTACAGTCATGTTTTGTTTTAGTCCAGATAAGACAGCAGAGGCTATACAGCAACCACTGTATGATAACAATGACATTTTCACTAGTCTGTCCGTCTGTCAGTTGTTAATTGGTTTATCCACTGGCCATTGGCCTGTCTACTTGTTTGTCAACTTGTCAACTGGTTGTTGACAAGTCAGTAAACAACCAACCTGTCAACTGACAATCTGCTTGTCCATTCACAACTGGTTCATCATGATTCCATTTATAATCAATCTGTCTATTGACAATTGGTCTTACATTATCATAATTCCATTTACAACCAATCTGTCCAGTGACAATCCATCTTAATCTATCCTGATTCCATTTACAATCAATCTGTCCATTGACAATGGGTCTTACTCTATCCTGATTCCATTTACAATCAATCTGACCAATGACATTTAATCAAACCACTTAAAGCCATGGCCAGAACAGAACCTCACCAAAATAACATTGTAACAACATAGCCTGAAATGGAGCATGCTATGTGTAATGTATGTGGCAGACACTTGTACAAATACTATACACAGCTTATACACAACACATTTGTGTGACATGGACTATCGCTGTCTGTCTGTCTGTCTGTGTGTCGCGCTGATACGAAATAAACATGTGCACCACTGTCACTTGATAATTACATCTATAGTTATACTAGAACATAACAATTGGCGACGAGGATGGCATACATTGGTCAAATAGAGCCATACGACGGCAGTAGTGACTTGGAAGCATATTTGGAGCGGCTAGAACTGTACTTCGTTGCAAACAATGTTGGTGCAGTGGGCAGCGGCGTGGACGAATCTGTGAGAGAGGCCGCCGACAGGAAGAAAGTGGCTACACTACTCACACTGGTAGGCCCGGAAACGTATCTTCTTCTTAAAAGTCTCGTCAGTCCTCAAAGACCGGCAGAGTTGTCGTTTGAGCAAATAACTGAGAAACTAAAAAGCCATCTGAAGCCACGTCGGCTTACAGTGGCGGAAAGATTCAAATTCCACCAACGCAACCAGAAAGAGGGCGAGGGGGTCGCCACATTTGCGGCAGAACTCCGGAGGCTCGCATCCACTTGCAACTTCGGGGATTTCTGGCCGAGGCATTGCGAGACCAGCTCGTGTGCGGCATCAAAAGCGGCAGCACTCAGCGCAAACTACTCAGCGAAGATAGATCGTTCGAGCAGGCAATGCAGATGGCGCTGGCAGACGAAGTGGCGGAGACCGAGGCTAAACAGATAGCCCCCCGACACAGCTTCGACTGCACTAAAAGTACAGTGAGTGTAGTGTCAAACCGGAAAAACAGAGAGAAAAGGCCAGTTCCGACCACCGCTAGGTCTACGACACACACGCGTGGCTACGACAAGACAACTCAGAAATTGTGCTACCGTTGCAACGGCAACCACACGCATCAAGAGTGCAAGTTTAAAGATGCAACTTGTCATTTCTGTCAAAAGAGAGGTCACATCATGGCGGCATGTCGCGAACACCACTCATCTCGTGAACACCACTCAGGACAGAGCTGAGTACTGTCTGTACAACGTCAAGGGGGATCACACGTCACAGCAGCCTATTGAGATAGGAGTGCACATGGACGGTAAAGCAGTGAGAATGTTGGTTGACACGGGGGTAGGAGTCTCCATAATCAATGAGGCGACATATCACGGGTTGCGGTCGCCACCCCCAAAGCTACAAACAGTGGACATCAACTTGACCACTTATACGGGTCAGTCTATTCCGGT
The DNA here is from genome assembly GCA_020002185.1 of Paraescarpia echinospica. NCBI lineage: Eukaryota > Metazoa > Annelida > Polychaeta > Sabellida > Siboglinidae > Paraescarpia > Paraescarpia echinospica. Next base: position 50,317,331 of record CM034536.1, read on the forward strand.
GCTGGGACAAATAGAGGTCGTCACCGAATACAAACAGCAGTCGGCACATGTGCCAATTGTGGTGGTGTCTGGCGCTCGGCAGAATCTCTTGGGCAGAAATCTACTGTCGCAGTTGAAGCTGGACTGGGGCGAGATCATGCTCGTTCGCGACCTTGACCCAGTGCATGCCGGACTGATGGCGGAAGTGCCAGACGTGTTCGCTGAGGGGCTGGGCAAGCTGAAAGAAATGCAGGTGAAGATCAACGTGAAAAGCGATGCGATTCCACGTTTCTTCAAGGCCAGACCCATTCCTTATGCCCTGAAGGAGAGAGTCGAACATGAAATAGACCGACTGCAACAGGAGGGCATCATCGAGCCAGTCCAGTTCTCAGAATGGGCGGCACCGATCGTTCCGGTCCCCAAGTCCAACGGGCAGATAAGGATCTGCGGTGATTACAAGGTCACGATCAACAAAAGTGTGGTAGAAGACAAATATCCGCTACCACGGGTTAACGATCTCTACGCCAGTCTGGCAGGAGGAGAGACGTTCACAAAGTTGGACTTGAGCCATGCGTATCTTCAACTTCAGCTCGACGAAGGGTCACGTGACTACGTTACGATCAACACGCACAAGGGACTCTTTAGATACACTCGCTTACCGTACGGCATATCGGTGGCGCCATCGATATTCCAGAGAGCTCTCGAGTGTGTGCTTGCTGGCATACCACGGGTATGCATCTTCCTGGACGACATCCTCGTCACGGGGAAAACTCGAGATGAACACGTGGCGAATCTCTGGCTGGTCTTGAACCGGCTGGACCAAGCAGGGTTGAAGCTAAACAATAAAAAGTGCGAGTTCTTCAACGAGGCAGTCATATACCTGGGCCACAAGATCGATCGAAATGGCCTGCATCCCACAGACGAAAAGGTCACAGCGATTCAAGATGCGCCTAGCCCAACGAACGTGAAAGAACTACGTTCGTGGCTTGGCCTGCTCAACTACTATGGACGATTCCTGCGCAACTTGTCGACAACGCTAGCACCTCTGCACATTCTACTCAGAAAAGAGACGAAATGGCGATGGGAGAAGGAACAAGTCAGAGCGTTTCAAGCGGCGAAGGACCTGCTGCAGTCGGAGTCCCTACTGGTGCACTTCGACCCCGACAAACCTCTTCTGCTCGCATGTGATGCGTCGCCGTACGGGGTGGGCGCAGTCCTGTTGCATCAGATGACGGACGGTTCGGAGTGACCGATCGCGTTCGCATCTAGGAGCTTGTCGCCTGCGGAAACCAACTACTCGCAACTCGACAAGGAAGGTCTCAGTTTGGTGTTTGGGGTGACAAAGTTCCACCAATACCTATACGGTATGACCTTCGTTCTCATCACCGATCACCGACCTCTGGTGAGCAACGACCGATACCTCCGCAAGCGTCGGGTCGACTTCAGCGTTGGGCCCTGACATTGGCAGGTTACGACTACGTCATTCGTCATCGGAGTGGCGATGCGCACGAGAATTGCGATGCTCTATTGCGACTACCCCTATCTACGCAGAACGCTGAGACGCCTGCTCCTGCGGAGTACATACAGCTCATAGAGCAGCTGGACGACTCGCCGGTGACGTCAACGCACATTCGAAACTGGACACGACGTGACCCAGTATTGTCGCGAGTTCAACGCTACGTGTTAACAGGCTGGCCTGAGGGCGACCTAACAACACAGCAATACCACAGAGTGCGCGATGAGCTGAGCACGCACGATGGATGCGTGATGCGGGGCACCCGAATAATTGTGCCAGAGCCTGGGCAAGCCACGATGCTCCAACTCTTGCACAGCAGCCACAGCGGCGTGGTGAAGATGAAGGCGTTAGCGCGGTCATACATCTGGTGGCCAGGCATCGATCTTCAGATTGAAAGTATCGCGCAGCACTGTGGTCAGTGCGAGGAAAACATGCGTCAACCGACCAGAGCGCCACTTCGACCATGATTGTTCCCACAGGAACCGTGGTCATGTGTGCATCTAGACTACGCTGGCCCCATCGAGAACAGGATGATCCTCGTGGCAGTAGACGCCTACTCGAAATGGATCTCTGCGATGGTCGTACGCTCATCGACATTGGAAGTGACAATCGAACAATTGCGGATGTTATTCGCAGAACATGGACTGCCAGAAACTATCGTTACTGACAATGGCACGTGCTTCACTAGTGCTGAGTTCAGGCAGTTTATGAAAAAGAACTGCATTCAGCACATCACCTCGCCAGCCTATCACCCATCCTCGAACGGGCTCGCTGAACGGGCAGTACAGCTCGTGAAACGAGGATTTATGAAAATGAAGGACGGTTCGATGGAGACAAGATTGGCTCGTTACTTGCTGACCTACCGAGTGACCCCTCACAGTACTACCGGAAGCTCCCCGAGTAAACTGCTGAAGGGGCGGCAGCTGCGAACGTTTCTAGACGCGGTGCAACCGAGCGTCGGCAGAAAAGTGCACCAATCGCAGGAGAAGATGACTGATTATTACAACCAGAAATCGAACGAGCGATGCTTCAGTCCAGGCGATGCGGTTTACGTAAAGAACCACGCTGATCATTCGCCCAAGTGGATTCCTGCAGTTCTGAAAGAGCTACACAACGACGTGCTGATATCGGAGGCACCCGACGGTTGCCACTTGAGGCGTCATCGAAATCACGTGCGTCTGCGACATGCGGACGCGGCGGCCGATACGGTACCCGCAGACATCACTGCTCCGGCCGCGATCCAACAATCAACCGAACGGGACATTGAGCGTGTAGACGAAACGGTGGAAGCCGTAGCTCCTGTACCTGATGGCAGCGACGTCCACTCGCCAGTAACGCAGTCGGCTGTTCGCAGATCGGAGAGAATCCGGAAAGCTCCAGACCGATTATCTCTCTAGAACTGTCTTGTAGCCCTGGGCATAATAATCCCTGGTACGACAGCGTATCCTTTGTCTGTTTCACAGTTCTTGTTGTAACCTTGGACGTTAGCAAAATAACTGGTGCGGAGGACTGTAATGCATGTGGCAGACACTTGTGCAAATACATACACAGCTTATACACAACGCATTTGTGTGACATGGACTATCGCTGTCTGTCTGTCTGTGTGTCGCGCTGATACGAAATAAACATGTGCACCACTGTCACTTGATAATTACATCTATAGTTATACTAGAACATAACACTATGTTAATTACTTTATTTTGTTACATGAAACAAGAAGTGTATTAGCAACAACTGAACACAAAATACCCGTGACACCATGAGAGAGAACATAATGGCATGGGTAAGTAGCTTCAGATCTGCCACACCTGTTTTGGTTTAAAAATTAATACTTTTGGCATAAAATTCTGTAAAAAAAAAAAAATATTAAATGGCATATACGTAGTAGTATTCCTATTTTGTTTGATTGACAACATCTACCAGGAACAAAAATATAGCAACATTAAACAAAATCTTACAGGCTTTTCTTGAAATCTTCCTAGCATAAAACGTACATGTACATGTGCTTTAACCACAATAAATTTGTCTTTTGATTTGATTTTTGTGTAAGCACTTCTAATTCAGATTGGTGATGCCAAACAAATGTTCTTCTTATTATTAAGCAACACAAGAAAATTTTGACTTTAGCACAATTTTTGTATTTGAAACAAATTTGCATAAAAACATGTACAGTTCTGTGTCCTGCTAAAAATCTGTATCGTGCGCAAGAAATACATTCTCTGTGGCAGACCTGAACCTCTCTCAAGCCTCCACCAGTCATTACATGCAACCCATGCAATCACCGCAACAAGCTACAGCTAGAATCACAACACAACATCACCACAACACTACACCCATGCAGAGGGATGCCGGAGCCTGTCCCACCTAAACAGTATTCTCCACAAGAGAATTGGCACAATATGTGTGATCAATTAAACTCACCCATTTTTCCCAGTGCTATTTTCTACACCTTTCTCCGGTTCATCCGGACTCGATGCCTCCTCCGCCAATTTCTTGCTGGGTTCTGCCAGTTCCTGATTAGGAGGAGACAATCATTTAGAATAACACACATTTGTTGATATTAACCTGTTTAAAATTCACACATAATCATCGTTATTTACAGTGCATGTTTGGCAATAAACAATATGTGTTGTATTTCATTGAGACTATATTAATTTTGTGACACTTCTGTGAACAGAGAGGTAGAGAGAGAAACAACGAGGGATACAACGAGGGAAACAACGAGGGAGAGAGAGAGAGAGAGAGAGAGAGAGAGAGAGAGAGAGAGAGAGAGAGAGAGAGAGAGAGAGAGAGAGAGAGAGAGAGAGAGAGAGTGAAGAGAGGAGAGGAGAGGAGTGAAGAGAGGAGAGGAGAGAGGAGAGGAGAGGAGTGAAGAGAGGAGAGGAGTGAAGAGAAGGGGGTTGGAACAGAGTGCAATAGGTAGAAGAAGAGAGGACAGACAGTACCAGAACCGTAAGAAGAGAGGACAGACAGTATCATAGTGAGAAAGGAGGAGAGATCAAGAGAGACATCACAGACAGAGACCAAGGAGATGACACCAACCTTGAGTAGGTTGAACTCAAAGTACTGGTATCCCTTGAAGCTCTCTGCGACGGCGCTCATGGTGCGTGATGTCTTCGCCCAGAAGTGCAGCAGTGTTGACTGGTAGGTGGCGAGCACATGACTGAACATGTTGCATCGACTCGCGACCAACAAGTCAATCTTCTGCATCGTGTCCAACTTGAGTTTGTCAAAGCGAGCCTTCGTCTTCTTTACCTGTGCTTGAACCTGTGCATTTAGACACAGCATCTAAGAGACGGTCAAGTCACAGTGCACATTTTAAATGTTTTCTGTGTCTAATATCAAAAGAAAATCAAACAAATGTTGATTTAAAGGTCTCTTCAATTTGATTGTTCTATTGTCTGGTTTTCAGATTCATTTAATGCAAAATCTAGCCTATCTGATACTGACTATCATTCTAGCTCAATTGTACAAATGTTTTTTTTAGGTTAAGTGAAACCTTAGTAAAAAGCAGAACAAATAGCAATAGCTTAGATAGTAATTCTTCAGCAACAACAAACTCTGAAGTCGATAACATAATAAGTGAATGTGATGCTGAAATGACAGATCACCTTTCTGAACTTTTCTAGCTGTTTATGAGTGTCAGGATCTAGTTCTTCCGAGATATCCTTCATCCACAAGAGGGCGCCACGGTACTCGGTACGCGCTCCCTCCATGCGGTTGATGGTCATAAGTGTGTCTGAGATGGCGCGGTACCGAAACGTCTCCACTTCCTGGTACAGTCTCACCAGGGGCACTCGCAATGCTAATCTGAAAGGTGATATCGACATCAATGTAACTGCATAGATTAAACCAAGCTGTGATAGTTTGCAGCAAAATTATACTAAACATTTGTGCTGTTCGAATTTTCCTGTTGCTGTATGTAGACCCAGGAAGATTGATTGATTGATTGATTGATTGACTGACTGACTGACTGACACCTGTCCATATTGAAAACTTCTATACAGGCTGTACCATGGACATTTCAGAAAATCCTGAATGCCTAGCTCTGACTGTCTGACAGTGACCTACTTTGTAAGGTGCAACGGGGGAGTGTAAGAATAAAGATTGTTCGAGTTTTCAGGCAGTGTAATCAAGAAAGATGTCGGCACGATTGATAGTAAGATGTCGGTGACTAGCAAGAAACTTCCGCCAAGAAACTTTAACATACGAAAGTTGTCAAATTGTGTGTGCTACTGAGATCAATTTGCCACTTCACCCATTATCGCTCACCAGCGGCATGGGCAGGAAAGAGGCTGGTAACGTTGGCCAAGTCCAGGATGTTGCCGCCAACACGAGAGATGCTGGCGATCTCACCGATGATGCCAGTTGCCCTGACCATGAGACGCATACGCCGGTAGTGTGCAATGAGCTGTTGTGCTATGTATTTAACAAAATGGACTTGCTCGTACATGACACTCTAGTGAAGTTATGTACAGACTTTTACGGGTCAAGGGAAATTGAAGCTGCGAAGATGAAGATCTTTAGCTGCTCTGCAATCAGTGAAACTGGGGTAAGGATGATCAAGCGTCAAGGGCCCAGCAAAGACAAAGCAAACATGGAAGACATCCTTCACATACTACATAAATGTGTCCCGCAGTCCAGCATGCTACCTAAGTTTGTGGCTGGTGACTTGTCCCGCCTGCCCCCACTAGATGTGTGTAACATTGACTTTGCATTCCTGGTACACGAGTTTCAGGGAATGCGTGCCGAAATGTCCTCAATGAGAGAGGAGATCAAGCTTTGTAAGCAAAGCAACATCTCACAGTCTGTGTGGGCCAACCGCAGCACCAATGTGACAAAGCCAGTGCCGTTGGTGGTAGATTTGCCTCCAGTGCCGACTGATGAAGCCGTGAAACCGGCTCTCCCACACAGAAGGAAGAAGGTCCTATCACCTAAGGCGCCATCTGCAGGGGCGACAGTAACCACATCGATGAATAGTGTAACTGGTGATGCTCCATGTGGTGCTGAAGAGAGCAAGACCAGTGGTTCCTTTCTTGTCGCAACGTCGACAGCTGTCAGCAAACTGAATGAAGGCTTCACGGTGGTGGAGAAGAAGAAACGGTCAGCTCGGAACAAACACAGTACCGTGATTGGCACCAGAAATGACTCTACGTTGAAAGCAAGACCCGGTCGATTCCTGACCATGTTCGTATCGAGGTTGGATCCATGCACGTCACCTAGTGAGCTTGAACAATACATTAAGTGCACTTTTAATGTAACAGCAAAATGCACCCAGCTGGAAACCAAACATGACACCTATGCCTCCTTTAAGGTGGAAGCAATGTGCGATAACACTTCTAACTTCTACGACCCCCAAAGATGGCCTGCTGGTGTATACATTAGGAAATTCTTCTTTCGCAAATCGTAAACAATGGCTATCCAACTGGCAAGTTTTAACTGTAATGGGTTCAAGAGCTTTGAACCAAATCTTCACGAACTTCTCAACAAGTGTGATATACTGTGTTTACAGGAGTTGATGCTATTGAAACAGGAATGCATATTATTGAATAGTTGTCATCCAGAATTCTATGGACATGGTGTGTCTCCTGTGGATGCCACTAGGGGTGTCATAACAGGTCACCCTTATGGTGGAGTAGGTTTTCTACGGAAAAAATCGTTAGATTCCAGTATAACAATGATTGATTCGGTTTATGACTGGCTATGTTGTATAAAAATCAGTGATGGTATGAAAGAATACTTTCTTATCAATGTATATTTACCATTTGAAAGCTATGAAAATAGGGATAACTTTAATGACTGTTTAGCTAAACTTAATGTTTTCATTGACAGTATCAATAGTACCTGTATTACTGTTGTGGGGGACTTCAATGCTAATCTTGCTAAACAAACTATGTTTGGTGAAATTCTACAGAGCTACTGCACTGACAATAGCCTCATAATTGTGGATGTGGAGCACCTCCCCGGAGATACATATACATATGTAAGTCCAGCGTGGAGCACTACCTCTTGGTTAGATCATATTATATGTACTTATGATGCAAAAGACTGCATTACTGATATAAAAGTTATGTATGCATGTATTCTGTCTGATCATCATCCAGTGTTATATACAATTACACTCAGTAAGCTGCCTGAAAATGAGGGTAGTACGATAAATGAATCAAATCAGCGTATACAGTGGGATAATCTCTCATCCAGTGAAATAGAATACTATGCAAGATGTACGTGTGAGGGTTTGTGTAATATTGCCTTCCCTGAAGGGATTAAATGTTCTAACGCGAACTGTCATAATCATAGCCATACTGCTGACATCGACACATTTTATGATGAGATCATTACTGCATTATCCAAATCAGGTGAAAAAATGTTAAAGCAAGTATCTGGAAAGAGGAAACCGTTTACACCTGGTTGGAACGACCATGTAAATGATTTACACATGGCAGCTAGAGATGCATATCTTTTGTGGAAGGACATTGGCAAACCCAGAACGGGTGCTGTTTATGACGTTATGCGGCAGGCTAGGTCCAAATTCAAACATGCACTTAGAGTTTGCAAGAACAAAAAGAATTCCATTATTGCGGATAAAATTGCTGAGAAAATGAGTGGAAAAAACGATAGAGATTTCTGGAGGGAAATCAAAAACTCCACAAACAGTAATGATATATTACCAAACACTGTGGGTGATGTACATGGCAGCCAGAACATAAGTGGAATGTGGCAAGAACACTACAGTCAAATTTTTAATGTAGTTAGAGGAAGTTGCAGCAAGGAATTTCTTGCTGATCTGTGTCAGGAGCATGCTGTCTTTGACCAAGGTATGAGGGTGACTGTTAATGAAATTAGTGAAATTATCAAAGATTTATCTTACAATAAGTCACCTGGTTTAGACGGCATTACTAGCGAGCACATGAAGTGGGCAGATCGACAGCTGCCAGTTTTATTGGCTATATTGATGTCGGCTATACTTACACATGGTTACGTACCGGGAAATATGCAAAAATCTGTCATTGTTCCCATTATTAAGGATAAAAATAAACGTGTCAGCGACAGAGATAACTATAGACCGATATGTCTGTCTAATGTATTCACAAAAATAGTGGAAAAAATACTGTATAATAGGATGCAAAGTCATCTACGAACTACAAGTAACCAATTTGGGTTCAAACCCAAACATGGGACAGAAATGTGTGTATTTGTGTTGAAGGAGCTCCTTCGATATTACACTAATCATGGGTCATGCATGTATGTTGCCTTCCTTGATGCCTCCAAGGCATTTGACAGGGTGAATCACACAACATTATTTAGGAAGCTACTTAAGCTTGGAGTGTCTAAATATTTAATTAAAGTGATATGTCAGTGGTACTGTAATCAGACTATGTGTGTTAAATGGGGTTCGGTATTTTCCAACTTCTTCTCTGTGACTAATGGAGTTAAACAAGGGGTATGCTATCTCCTTTCTTATTTAATTTATACATGAATGATTTGAGTTTGCTACTGATGAAACTACCCATCGGATGCTATTGTGGTGATACAACTGTTAATCACCTCATGTATGCTGATGACATTGTACTACTGGCTCCATCGGCTAAGGGGTTGCAAAGACTGCTAGATGTTTCAAACAATTATGGATGTGACAACGACATATTGTTTAACAGAGTAAAGTCGCAGATAATGTTTTTTGACACAAGACAAACCGGTTTTGAAGTAGCTATTAAGCTTGGTGATGCAGTTCTGAATACAACTAAGGCATACAAATATCTTGGCCATATAATCTGTAATGATCTGTCAGATGAAACGGATATGAAATCCAAAGAAAGGAGTTTGTACGGCAGAAGCAATATTCTACTCAGGAATTTTCACTTTTGTTCAGTGAAGGTGAAGAACAAACTGTTCACATCCTATTGTAGTAATGTGTATTTATGTTCCTTATGGGCTAATTATAGAAAAGCCGCTATGCAGCACTTTATTGTTTCCTATAACAATGCATTTAGAATTATGCACAGCCTATCTATGAGGTGTAGTGCTAGCCTAATGTTTGTTAGTTCTGACATGGACTGTTGCAATACTAGATTTAGAAAATGCATGTACAGTCTTATGAGCAGAATATCTGCATCGACGAACAACATTGTTGAGAGTATTATACACAGTGATGTTTATACGACCTCTGTATTGCGCAGGAAGTGGATTAGTGCAATTTATACACTATAATATACTTTTTATTTTACTTTTTTACTATGGACATAGTGCATATTACACGTATGCTTTTTTGTCTGAAATAAAGATTGATTGATTGATTGATTGTATTCCCAGTACCTGTTCTTAGCAGGAATCTAATCATAATGGATATATAAATTTCGCAGCATTGATGATGTCCACTATAAACAAGTTTAACAGTAAATTCAATTTTATAAAGAATTATTTTTAAAATCAGGTTTAACAATATTTATGAGCAAATTATCATGCTCTGCACATATAACAACTGTCTACCCGTATACTTATTTCTTTGTCATTAAAACATTAAAACATTTAATCTTTTTTATGGGGAAACACACTAGGTTGTACTACCAAATCTGGGGAACCATTACCAGCAAAATGTGAATTTCCAATACAACTAAAGTCCACTATAATAACAATGAGTAGAAAATATTATGAATAAAGTCCTAACTGAACCCAACATGGTCTTGGGAACAATGAATCTACTAGATACTCGAGGAATGAGTTACCGTTGTTGTGAGGAGAAGCTCTGTGCCTTGCCGACGGCAGCCATCATCTTGCCCGCCCTCGTCTTGTCCTGACCACTTGATGTCTTCAGGAAGCGACCCATACTGTTCTCTTCTTGCGACAACACTGCATGCAAGAACAAACTCAGATCTACTCACTCTAGTCACTACATCTCACTGCACTGCAGCTGGCAGTACTACAAATTGCAATAAGGAGGCAATGAAATCTAAATATATAATAATAAAAAAACTCCTAATGCGGTTTGATTGCAGTTAAATCCTCAATAATCCTTTCTCATACATTGTATTCATAAAAATATTACTATTCCTAACACAAAGTTTTTTTTTTTCAAATGACATGCATAAATTTATCAATTATGTACAGAACTTGTTTATATCCAATCCATTTTTCAGATTCCAATTTTGCTCTGTTCAAATTTGTCGACTCATATTTTTAATTGAATTAATTTTATTCATGTACTGTAGCATAAAAGTTGCCATCGCCAGAAATGGCATCCTTTCTCCTTACAAGATATCAAACACAGATATATCTCAACAGTCAGACACTGCTGTAATTATTAATTTCATTGAAACAATCTGTCTACCGACTGTATAAATACAAATTTTTAGTTTAACCGATTAGCCAAATATTTGCAAATGACGGATCATGCACAGAAGGTACATGGGAGAGGAAGATGTGTAAGTATAATAAAAATAAACAGTCATTATGTCTCTTGATACACCAGAGGTTTCCTTGTCCACCTGGCTGATAATCCTGTATTATATATTTCTCAACAGCAGGTACCAAAATACAGTGAAACCTTCCTATTAAGGCAGTGGAACCTCCCTATTAAGGTCATCTTCGGAACTGGGCCAGTGACGTGAATGACGAGGTGACTATATTAGCCGGACTAATTTCGTATACTTCACTTTTGTAGAAATAATTTGGGACTGTCCTAGGGTGACCTTAATTGCGAGGTGGCTGTATTACTGAGATGACATAAAGCGAGGTTTGACTCTAGTACTTACCACAGAGTCGCTCCTGGTACTTTTCAATGGCTCGCAGCAGGTCCATACATGACTTTTGGATAGCCTTAAATACCTGAAACAAGAGTTGCTGCCTGTGATGAACAGCCCCATTGTGAAGTGTCTGGTTAACAGTAGTTCAGCACAATTACACAACCTCTCTCCGTTGCAACTGCACAATATAAAAGAAGATGTATAACTCATTCAAAGAATGCTCTTGGCACACTGTAATTGATCATTTGAACAGACTCAATTTATTTGGGAAGAATTAAGCTGTGCTACAATAATCACACACAAGCTATCGATTTGATGGCATAATTCAATCAAAACCAATATAGTTGAATGAACTAAAGGGGAATTTATGTAATTGATAAAGACACTGATAATTTAACAATGACTTATATTCTATGTACAATACTAGTATTCTAGATGCTTACTAATTAAAGCAAAATAAATAATTGTTTATATAATTTGTATTAATATGACAACATTGTGGACATTGTACCTCTAACTTTGCATCGAGCTGTGCATCAGAAGCAACGATGTGGTCGTCCTCTTTCTTTCCCAGTTTCCGCATCACGACTTGTTTTGTCGTCCAGTATGTCTCCTTCATCTTGTGGAGTGTTGATTGTTCGTTGTGGGCATCGTAAGGAGCATGAGACGTGCCATAGTAGCCTTGGTACCTACAACAAGAAAGGATTACATAAGCAAAGGTATGTTCTTATATAGCGTTGTATCCAGTTCTAAGGACTGCTCAAAGCGAATTATACTTTACTCCCTGGCAGACCTGTTCAATCGAACACCATAATGATTTAGCTGGGAAGCATTAAGCCATTCTGCAAATACTACACAAAGAATGTCTATCCTCCACTGTCTATAGCCAGGCACTCATTCATACAGCTGAGTGAACTGGAGCAATGTGGAGTAAACAAACTTGCTCAAGTTTTGAGATGACAGCAGGAGGATTCGGACCAGGAATCTCAATTAAGAGTCCAAAGCTCTAGCCACTATGCCACTGCGCTGCATGCTTCATAAGACTGTGCTGACACCTTGTGACACGGCAACAAAATTTATGTGTCACGCCTGACAGAATCATTATGTTCTGTTTCGTTAACAGTTTCCATTAGTTAATATGATAATATTTAAACTTTAGCGTACCATAATATATTTATATAATAATAATGTGGCTCTTTTAATTCCATGATGAAATGTGTGCAAAGATGTGAATATGATGGGTCAAAGCGAATATAAATAATTTGAGACAAAAGAACACTGATGAACTGTTTCAACGATATTTGTTATGTGGAAAGCGGTTTTCTGGATAGTTGTGAAATGTGAAACCGAACCAGATACAAACATTAATACAGTGGAACCTCATTATTATAGCCACACTTGGGACTGGGCAAAAGTGACTTGAAAAGCGAGGTGACATTATTAGCAAGACTAAAATCTATATTTTATTGTATATACTTTACTGAGGTGATCATAATGTGGGGTCCCCCTGTATTCCAGGGATGTGCTTACCCTCAATACCTGTACACCGGTAAACATTCCTAGGCCTGCCTTGTAATAACAAAAGTTGTATGATGTATAACAGTGTCAGTTGAAGTAACTTAAGTTTTTGTATTTAACGACCAGCTCAGTGAAAGGAACTAAAAAGTCAACTTAAATGGTACATTTTATACTGCAGGGTACCCAATCATTGAGGCTGTTACGTGCCTATTAAATTTCAAAAGGGTCACGCTGAGGCAAACATAGTCAGCCAACAATAACCTGATTTATACATGAAGCATTCAGTCTGGATGCAATTACTGAACAAACTGGTTCATTGACATTCTAGTCATTCCAACAGCTGTCAGCTGTAAGAGGTAGACATGCGAGTAGAATATTGAGCAAATTATGACTGCTACACTATTACACTGAGAGACTGGTGCTTTACTCCACTATTACACTGAGAGGTGGGTGCTTTATTCCACTGTTACACTGAGAGACTGGTGCTTTACTCCACTTACACAGAGAGACTGGTGCTTTACTCCACTATTACACTTAGAGAGACTGGTGCTTTACTTCACTATTACACTGAGAGAATGGTGCTTTACTCCACTATTACACTGAGAGACGGGTACTTTATTCCACTGTTACACTGAGAGACGGGTGAGACTGGTGCTTTTTATTCCACTGTTACACACTGGTGAGAGACTGGTGCTTTACTCCACTATTACACTGAGAGCCTGGTGCTTTACTCCACTATTACACTGAGAGCCTGGTGCTTTACTCCACTATTACACTGAGAGACTGGTGCTTTACTCCACTATTACACTGAGAGACTGGTGCTTTACTCCACTATTACACTGAGAGCATGGTGCTTTACTCCACTATTACACTGAGAGACTGGTGCTTTACTCCACTACTACACTGAGAGCCTGGTGCTTTACTCCACTATTACACTGAGAGCCTGGTGCTTTACTCCACTATTACACTGAGAGCCTGGTGCTTTACTCCACTATTACACTGAGAGAATGGTGCTTTACTCCACTATTACACTGAGAGACTGGTGCTTTACTCCACTATTACACTGAGAGCCTGGTGCTTTACTCCACTATTACACTGAGAGACTGGTGCTTTACTCCACTATTACACTGAGAGCCTGGTGCTTTACTCCACTATTACACTGAGAGCCTGGTGCTTTACTCCACTATTACACTGAGAGACTGGTGCTTTACTCCACTATTACACTGATAGACTGGTGCTTTACTCCACTATTACACTGAGAGACTGGTGCTTTACTCCACTATTACACTGAGAGCCTGGTGCTTTACTCCACTATTACACTGAGAGACTGGTGCTTTACTCCATTATTACACTGAGAGACTGGTGCTTTACTCCACTATTACACTGAGAGCCTGGTGCTTTACTCCACTATTACACTGAGAGCTTGGTGCTTTACTCCACTATTACACTGAGAGACTGGTGCTTTACTCCACTATTACACTGAGAGACTGGTGCTTTATTCCACTATTACACTGAGAGACTGGTGCTTTACTCCACTATTACACTGAGAGACTGGTGCTTTACTCCACTATTACACTGAGAGACTGGTGCTTTACTCCACTATTACACTGATAGCCTGGTGCTTTACTCCACTATTACACTGAGAGCCTGGTGCTTTACTCCACTATTACACTGAGAGCATGGTGCTTTACTCCACTATTACACTGAGAGACTGGTGCTTTACTCCACTATTACACTGAGAGACTGGTGCTTTACTCCACTATTACACTGAGAGACTGGTGCTTTACTCCACTATTACACTGAGAGCCTGGTGCTTTACTCCACTATTACACTGAGAGACTGGTGCTTTCCTCCAGGGTGTCAAGTTAAACCATTAGTATCAGTTAAAAATAAATAAGTAATGTAATAATTTTTTTTTGGAAGAAATGTGTCTGTACTATGCAACAATACTTGTTAAATTACCAGTTGTTTCTCTTACGGGAATGATAAGGTAGATTCTTAGTACTTAGATTTATGTTTATTCTGTGAGGCTTGGGTGAATTGTTATTGTGCACAATGAGTTCAATAGATGAGTATGTTTAATTGGCAAAGTTATCTCCTTTGTAACAAGAAGTATTTGTAGCCTTTTAACCATATAATTACAGTAACAGTGGTCAAAGTTTGCTTGTGCATTTTCAATATTCTTAATAATAATAATAATGGTTTATTACAGAAAACTATGATACATTCCAATCAATTCATAGATTGCCATGGTTTCTGTAATGAGGGTATAAGACACAAGTGGCTAATTAGCCCTCACAATACATGTGATACATATGTAAATTTCATGGTGCAAGATAACAATTTGTGTGACTGAAGAAAGAAGAAAAACAGCAACAAAAATCAGAGCAGTACTATTTTCATGAATACTTCATTTAAAATTGGAACAAAGAATGCTATTTATACAAGTCATTAATATTATTTACTAGTAACAAATTATTATTTTTTTTTTTTCAAAACAGTATTATCTCAATTAAATGTCTACTGGTGGACATACGCAATTTGTGTAGCAATGCCTTATTACACATATACTTCCTCAGTACAAGACACTGAAGACAGATGGTCAAAAACCGTGTATCCTGAATGTAGGCATTTTTGCAGTGCCGGATAGTTTTTTTTAAAGTAAGGTAATCAGTTCTGTTAACACAATGGCTGTAGATTGCGAAATAAGGCCGGTCTGATCGTCCCGGATGAGTAGTTTCAGTGACCGGACTAGTCCATGTTTAGAGCAGTCCCATCGGACTAGCTGTGATTATGTGAATTAATTTACGCAGTGTATATGCTAG
This sequence comes from Paraescarpia echinospica, assembly GCA_020002185.1. Classification (NCBI taxonomy): domain Eukaryota; kingdom Metazoa; phylum Annelida; class Polychaeta; order Sabellida; family Siboglinidae; genus Paraescarpia; species Paraescarpia echinospica. The sequence goes on from CM034536.1 coordinate 50,332,912, forward strand.
TTGGGTGTTGTGATGGAATAAAACAAAATAAGACAATAAGGTAGCATTTTATTACACGCAGCTAAATATTCCGAACGAATGTCGAATGGGAAACTTGCTGTACACAGTTAATATAAATGGCAGCTGTTTACATCTGGTTAGCATAGGATAGGTAGTGCCACCTAGTGATCATGAGTTATGAGCGATATGGACAAACACGATACATGCGCGGGTTACAGACATTGTTACTGGCTATCCCATCGTGATCGTTGTTGCATTATTCCCGCATCGGGTGATTATCTTAGCAACTTACCAAACGCCAGCAATGTTACCGATTGCTGAATTGGCTTCAGGAAAGGAACTGCTAATGAAAAATATAGGCCAACTGATGGAACTTAGTCCGACAATTTCGGTCCTTCATCGCTGTCAGGCTTCTGCTGTTTGCTGCCCCTGATTAAACTTGTAATTTCTTCTGATGACTTTGCAATTGGTTCTACGAAATCACATGTATTTGTTTCTATTAATGACACATTTAGTTGAAAATTTAATTTAAATGAGAAACAGCTTGTTTTCTTCATGAAATAACACCATTTTACTATGCACCATAACTGTCACATATATATGATACAACAGTATGATTTATGGTACCAGGGACATTTATTTTTAAGGACTAGTAAAACAGTATCAGGACTCGTTGTTTCTGAGTCAGCTAGTCCGATGGACAACCTATCAACTAAATCCACTGTGCATCCCGAGTTTGTTTCACTACCCGAACACAACCAGAATAGTAATTTGTAACAGGAAGTCTGAACACTGAATTGGCTGTGTTTAACGTGAGAAAAACCCATGCGCTCCCTCACAACAACTGTGGAGTTATTCCTCAACTGCCGGGGTTTCCACAATAATCTTGAAGAAGAAGAAGGAAATGGGAAATTGTTGAACATCAAAGCCTTCAAAAGGTACTAAGCCTGGCTTGGCGATATTGCCAATAAAACTTGTTTTGAAACTGGATGTTTTGAACACAGTTTGAACATGTCACGGATGGATACTTTCAAATTGTAAACATCGTTACAGGCTTCCTAAACACAATTTGACAGGCAGTATACATCCGATATAGTTATTAGTCAAAAGAACATTATAATAATGAATATAAAAAATGAGGAACTGACTGCCTCCTATTAAATACAGACAGTAGAATACTTTTATTACCAAGTAGATAATTACTTACGCCATTGTGTTCTGCAGCATTTGTCAGTTCTGAAACCAGAAAAGTAAAAAAATATGCAATCAAGCATTGTTTGAGGAGTTCTGGAAACAGAATAATTATAAGTACATGTCATGCCGTTAATAATGATTACACACCAAACATGTAGCTGACAGAACAGTTTAGCTTACTGAAAGATGGTTCAATGCATTGGCAACATTTATACTGATATGATCGATTAGTATGCCAGTTTTCAAAAGATTTGTTACAGAGAATCAATGTACATGGAAAGCTGGCAGAATTTCAACACAGATATATTTATGTTGGGTACTACCAGGATATTACACTATCATGAATGCTCACAGAAGGCAGGTGGCACAAACTAGGCAGGGAGACCAGGATGACTTCCTGGTGAAGAAGAAATTATCAGAGTTTATATAATTTAAAAATACACTACACAAGATGATCTAAAGTATGTGTTGATGACAATGCCAACTGAATAGCAATGTTGCATCTATCCAGGTAAACCACCTGTGGCCTGTAGGATTGCACTGGCCACTGCCACTGGATTGGATAGGTGGATTTAATAATTGCAATTGAACAAAATCATAGTAATAGTAGGTACCTAAATGAATTTATTCACTACACAAACAACATTATGCGACAGAGATACTGTTTACGCCTAACGCTCGATCTAAAGATTTGTGCAATGCTCTGGGAAATCAACAGTCGCGGCCACGTCAATTTCGGCCATCATCCAAAGCCTCGGCTCTGAATGGGTCGGAGACTGGCTTGTTGTTGACACGGACACACTCACTCAGTGACAGATCGGCTGTTTAGATGCCATATAATTTTTACAGAAGCATATCCCCAGAAAATGTTCGCACAACCACAATACACCGACAGCTTTCTTACGGTGAGAATACAACAAACCTTATTTTTATCGCAGTGGAATAATACTGTCGTTTTCAATCGGACGTCAGATATCGTTCAATTTCACGTCGGCCATAATGCTGATGGAAATAAATATTACGATATTTTCCGAACGAAGACGAACAATACCGAATAGCACTGTCCGTTAGGTGGCGGCACCAGATCGCACGGATTTAGAGATAAATTCGGGCGCTTGTATTCACCGACTTTTGTCTAGGGCTCTATATTTTTTAATAAGCTCACACAATTATAATAAAGTATTGTTTATACGGTGTGTTGCCGTATGCGTCTAACGCTACATGAACAAGTACGACTAGATGATACAATACGTTTCGACATTGTACATTCGGATAATATAACATTGGTGATAGGGGTAGTGACTATATAGTGTAGCCATAGCCCCACCGACACCGTTTTATAGTAGCAAACCTACAAAAAGGCTACATGTATACCTGTTGAATAAGCAGTCAAAGTCAATTTAAACACATTAATTTTGATGTTTTCATTGTTGTTCTGCGTGCGTGAACCTAAGGCTAAAGGTAAAACGGATAGGCCTAGTTTATTATATATAGAAGCTTTATTTACACAATTGATTGACTATTGTCAATTATATTTTAAATTACCCGAACAACGAAATCAGATCCACATTATTATGCGCACCTTTGCATATTGTTTACCAACAGTGCCTAGGTAATTTCAAAAACAATTTAAAATTCCTTAAATAAAATTATGCAAAGCCAGTTCCTGAAACAACTGTGGCACTGACACAGTGACAGTGTGTTCTTTCAATTATCGGGCACTTTATAAACGAAGTATTAACGTTGTGCGGGTACTTATTAGCCAATTTCGAAGAATTAACATGCAGTTAAATTATCATAAAATAATTTTTACTGCCGCTGATTAATTGGTACGTGGATTAACCCGAGGAATGCAATCCGCATTTTAGACCGTACACTGTCGTATTTACTGGCGGTGTCGTGCTAACATTTATCCGGGCGTTAAATAATATCCGGGTGACGTTTCTGTGCGTACTCTTATCTAGAGGAATGTATTAACCACCAGCTACGACTTTCATTTATCCGGGCGTTATGTATGTTTATGTATATATGTATATATTTTAATGTATATATATATATACATAAATTATAAAATGGTTGCTTCCCACAGACATACGCAATTTATGTCGTAAAACAGTTTCCTCTCCACGTACACGTCATGTGACTTACTCTTATACTTGGTCACAAATCTGAAACACCAAATTATAATTATGTACTCTAACTATAACGCTCGTATTACGACAACAAACGAAACATATTTAACTACTGGATATTATTTATCACTATGTGATCTACTGGTGCCAAATATTATGCCTTACATATGAACGTAAACATCACCCGGATAAAATTTAACGCCCGGATAAATGTAAGCGCGACACTGGTCGCATTTACTGAACTAACCTATCCGACAGGTGGCGTGGTGTAAAACTATGCCAACGCCAAACAACAGAGATTCCTGTGATAATGGATCGTTTCGCAACCGTAATCACACAATTTACATAACGGGTTGCTAATCCAAGCAGCCAGGATGGAACGGAAGGTAAGTGGATGAAAACTATAGACCCCTGTTATGTTGCGCTTTCGTTAATGTTTACCCTGAGGCTAGAAAAAAACGGGTGACGCACCATCATGATCATATTCATGATCATGCCAAGGCCATGTCATGGGCATGACCACGGACACGGTGGCACAGGCGGTGCAGAGAAAAGGGGTAAACAGCTGTCATGACAGTTTCTAGTAATTTTATGCCCTGTACATTTTGTACTTGTTTCGTACCAGTAAAATATTACGAGTAGGCATTTGCACCCAACCTCAGGCTCGGTCTTGATCAGTCCTGTTGACAATCACTGAATCAGTTATCATGTTATGTCGCCATGCCAGGAGTAAGCTAATATACTATAATATATAGGCTGTGATCAGAGTTTCTTTCTGTAACAGGCTGTTCACGACAGACTTTCGAAGCCGGCACGTGTGATTAGAAAAATAATATTTTATTCATACACTCTTTATTTGTTATTGTACCGGCATATAATAATAAGTAACAACGTTTAGTATAACATAGCTGAACAATGTAACATAGCTGAGATGCCAGAGAATAAAAATAACGCCCTGGCTATTTCTCGAGCTGCTCGAGAAATAACGCCGAATCTGATCGTTATTTCTCGAGCAGCTCGAGAAATAACGCGAACTCGGTCCATTATTTCTCGAGCAGCTCGAGAAATAACGCGAGGGCTGGCTGTTATTTGTCGAGCAGCTCGACAAATAACGTCGATTTTTATCGTTATTTATCGAGCAGATTGGACGTGCATGCATGTGCACTTAGATATATTTTCAAGGCATCTACGTGGACATATTAATTGTTTGAAGTAAATCCGATGCAGACTAATCGTTTCGTGCCTGTATTTGTCCGTTCTCATGGGAAATAAAGACTTCTTATTCGTCGAGCTGCTCGAAAAATAACGCCGACTTCGTTCGTTATTTATCGAGCAGATCTGGACGTGCATGCATGAGCACTTAGAATTATTTACGTGGACATACTAATTGTCTGAAGTAAATCCGACGCTGTTGAATCATTTCGTGGGTGTATTTGTCCGATCTGGTAGGAAATTATGACTTTTCTTATTCGTCGAGCTGCTCGAGAAATAACGCCAACTTCGTTCGTTATTTATCGAGCAGATCTGGACGTGCATGCATGAGCACTTAGAATTATTTACGTGGACATGTTAATTGTTTGAAGTAAATCCGATACAGTCTAATCGTTTCGTGCCTGTATTTGTCCGTTCTCATGGGAAATTAAGACTTTTCTTATGCATCGAGCAGCTCTAGAAATAACGCCGGCTTCGCTCGTTATTTATCGAGCAGATATGCACGTGCATGCATGTGCACTTAGAAAAATGTTCAAGGCATCTACGTGGACATATTAATTGTTTGAAGTAAATCCGATGCAGTCTAATCGTTTCGTGCGTGTATTTGTCCGTTCTGATGGGAAATGAAGACTTTTCTTATTCGTCGAGCTGCTCGAGAAATAACGCCGACTTCGTTCGTTATTTATCGAGCAGATCTGGACGTGCATGCGCGTGCACTTAGAAACATTTTCAAGGCATCTACGTGGACATGTTAATTGTTTGAAGTAAATCCGATGCAGTCTGATCATTTCGTGCGTGTATTTGTCCGTTGTGATGGGAAATGAAGACTTTTCTTATTCGTCGAGCTGCTCGAGAAATAACGCCGACTTCGTTCGTTATTTATCGAACAGATCTGGACGTGCATGCATGTGCACGTATTATATTTCCAAGGCATCTACGTGGACATATTAATTGTTTGAAGTAAATCCGATGCAGTCTAATTGTTTCGTGCCTGTATTTGTCCGTTCTCATGGGAAATTAAGACTTTTCTTATGCGTCGAGAAATAACGCCGACTTCGTTCATTAGTTATCGAGCAGATCTGGACGTGCATGCGCGTGCACTTAGAAACATTTTCAAGGCATCTACGTGGACATGTTAATTGTTTGAAGTAAATCCGATACAGTCTAATCGTTTCGTGCCTGTATTTGTCCGTTCTCATGGGAAATTAAGACTTTTCTTATTCGTCGAGCTGCTCGAGAAATAACGCAGACTTCGTTCGTTATTTATCGAGCAGTTCTGGACGTGCATGCATGTGCACTTAGAAACATTTTCAAGGCATCTACGTGGACATATTAATTGTTTGAAGTAACTCCGATGCAGTCTGATCATTTCGTGCGTGTATTTGTCCGTTCTGATGGGAAATGAAGACTTTTCTTATTCGTCGAGCTGCTGGAGAAATAACGCCGACTTCGTTCGTCATTTATCGAGCAGATCTGGACGTGCATGCATGTTCACGTATTATATTTCCAAGGCATCTACGTGGACGTACTAATTGTCTGAAGTAAATCCGACGCTGTTGAATCGTTTTGTGCGTGTATTAATCCGTTCTGGTGGGAAATGAAGATGTTTCTTATTCCAGCGTCCGCGTATCCTACTGGAAATGTGGAATTCAAGACTTTTCAAGGCTATTTGAAAAAGAAATTCAAGACTATTCTGAACGACAGATGATATCTTTAATTGCAATAAATTGCAAGTCACATACGTTTCATCGCTTGGCATCACGCGAAGCCTACACCTGTACATCTTTCATCGCTTGGCATCACCTCAAGCCTACAACTGTACACATTATTTGTTTCGCAGGCGCCTTGTGTATTCACTGCAGTAAAAATTATGTGACTTTTTTGTAACCCTTGCACAGCTGTAGTGCCACCAGGCCATACAATTCTCGCAGTTAATCCAATTATGTACTCTTTCGTTGGATGACAGGTCGGACTTGCACAAGTCACCTTAATTTCCACTTTCATCCACGAACCGGCTCCAAACGTAGTTTCTGTATTTTGTGGCTTGGGCTTGACCCATGATGGCAGCCTTCTGTCAACGCTTCAGCATCCTGCAATGAATTCAAGCCCAATATCACATGCCATTTTGACATGAACAGATGTAGTATTTTTTGTTCAGTGTGATATGTACTGTAATGGTATGTTATTGCTTTTTGTACTGATGACAATGGAAATAATTAAAAAACGATAGCGTATAAACAAATGCATTTTATTTTATCACTTTGATTGTGGATGTTATAAATTTGTTAAAAAATGGTATTGCCTTGTTGTTTGTTATGGTATGTGACAACGTACGATTCATTCTATTAAGTGTACAGCACACTTAAAAGCAAGGTTACACCTGTATGATAATATTATTAATTAAACTATTTGTCATTACGACATATGTACAACTAGATATGATTGGAGATAACTTAACAGTGTTTTTCTAAACAAACGTTTTGAATGATATGTATATAAATATATTAACTGTAATTTACGCAGAGGAAGTCATGGCATGCTGTTTGACTGTGCACACGTGTTAAAATAGTGTGTGCGTGCGTGTGTGTGTGTTAACACGTATACACAGTCAAACAGCATGCCATGACGTCCTCTGCGTAAATTACAGTTTACTTCAGCCGGGATTACAAACGTCAATAAAACGTGAGTGGAAGTAATTGATACATCCATGTGACGGTAATGTTGTGATCAAAGGAACACAGCAAATGGTGCAGTTACAGGTTGAACTTTCTAATGAAAATACGTGTTTTGATTAGTCATTAAACTTATGCACACAAACATAACATTGGATGTACAAATGTGGATACATGCCAAAATATTTACAAGTACTTTCTCAGTTGACTTTCTCATTGTAAACTGACATATGTTTCAGCCTAGTTGTCTGTTTTATAATGTTTTTGATTTGTACATTTTTAATCTATGTGTGCATGCCTGCGTAATTCGGTATGCTGCTTATATTTTGACTATGGTGTAATTTATTTTGTAATATATTACATTGTATCAAAAATGGTGACAACTGATAAAATGGCACTCAAAGTATGAACTATATGTTATTTCTCGAGCAGCTCGACGTATAAGAAGTCTTAATTTTCCCATCAAAACGGACAAACACAGGCACGAAACGATTAGACTGCGTCGCATTTACTTCAAACAATTAGTATGTCCACGTAGATGACTTGAAAATATATCTACGTGCACATGCATGCACGTCCAGATCTGCTCGATAAATAACGAACGAAGTCGGCGTTATTTCTCGAGCAGCTCGACGAATAAGAAAAGTAATCATTTCCTACCAGATCGGACAAATACACCCACGAAATGATTCAACAGCGTCGGATTTACTTCAGACAATTAGTATGTCCACGTAAATATTTCTAAGTGCTCATGCATGCACGTCCAGATCTGCTCGATAAATAACGAATGAAGTCGGCGTTATTTCTCGAGCAGCTCGACGAATAAGAAAAGTAATCATTTCCTACCAGATCGGACAAATACACCCACGAAATGATTCAACAGCGTCGGATTTACTTCAGACAATTAGTATGTCCACGTAAATAATTCTAAGTGGTCATGCATGCACGTCCAGATTTGCTCGATAAATAACGAACGAACTCGGCGTTATTTCTCGAGCAGCTCGACGAATAAGAAAAGTCATTATTTCCTACCAGATCGGACAAATACACCCATAAAATGATTCAACAGCGTCGGATTTACTTCAGACAATTAGTATGTCCACGTAAACAATTCTAAGTGCTCATGCATGCACGTCCAGATCTGCTCGATAAATAACGAACGAAGTCGGCGTTATTTCTCGAGCAGCTCGACGAATAAGAAAAGTAATTTCCTACCAGATTGGATAAATACACCCACGAAATGATTCAACAGCGTTGGATTTACTTCAGACAATTAGTATGTCCACGTAAATATTTCTAAGTGCTCATGCATGCACGTCCAGATCTGCTCGATAAATAACGAACGAAGTTTGCGTTATTTATCGAGCTGCTCGACAAATAACGATAAGATTCGGAGTTATTTATCGAGCAGCTCGAGAAATAGCCTGAGCCTAAAAATAATGGATAGTCTCTCAACATGGTGTGGAAGGAGCACAACAGAACTGCTACAAACTACACACGACCGTGCGGTATGGAGGGCCATGATTGCCAACGCCTGTGACAGACATGGCACATCGAAGAAGAAGAAGCTGAACAATAGTACTGAATAACTGCGTATGTGCTAATAAAAAACCCTGCTCCCTTCAATATGTAACGACCCGCTGGCACATGTTAACACCACAAAGCCAAGAATTCCTCGTACATTTTAAATGTTACTTGATAATAAACAATGAATCTGAATCTGAATGATGTCACTTGTGTGTGTAGTGGACTAGCCAAGAGTCCTAAGGTTGTTGGCCTCTTCTTTTGCCAAAGTGTTTAGCAGTAGCTACCTGTAATAATTATTATTTGGAGAGGTGTACCATTGTACAGTGGCTTCAAACAAGTAATAATTACTGTTTTCTGTTTATTGACTGATTGTTAAAAATGAGATTGTGTGTGGGTAGTTTTTCTGTACATAAAATGGAATTTACACAAATTAGCTATACAGCCTATACAGGTTTATAATTATTTTAATGTTTGACATCACACTTTACTATTTGCAGTGTAATTTATATCTCAATTTCTGTTCAGCCTTGCCCAACAATATCTTGCATACCTATTGCTTATATAATATTCTCTGAGAATATTAAATATGATGTGAATTTAAACATAAAATGTTATGCCATGCTGGATATCATGTTTTGCTAAAACTTAAATAAAGTTAAGACATGCTAATTTAATAATAATAAATAAATTTTGTTGTATTGTCTATATATACTATATAATCATCCATTTGTCCACATTTATATTTATTTAAATGTAATTTTTCAAACTTACTATGCTGTTTGTACATTTTTTATTTTCACAATCGAACATAACGGTATATCTCAATTAAACCTAGCCCAAAGAAATTTGGCACACATATTACCTGTATAATATTCTCTATGAATATTGAATATTGAGCAGATTGACACAAATTAAATAGTCATGTAAAGCTAAATATTGTGTTTTGTTCTACAAATGCTTACCCAAGCTAACATTATAATGCATAAATATACATATACACTGTGTACATAATGTACTATATATATATATAAGTAGTATAATATTAAACTACAAGCTGTGCACTGGTACTGTGTCTTGTTAACTATTTAATTTAATCGCATGTCACAAATGCCTTTTTAGCCATTGCTTACCACTCCCTTTACTAAATGGTACCCTGCCCTTTTGAAAAACTGGGCAAAACACTGAGAAAAAAACCCCTAGAACAACTAACAACCAGACGAACAAACAGACACCTCACCATATTCCACAAAGCCATCTATGGTAACCTATCCTTGCCTGTCGGAAATATCCTTCAGTTTGTACAATGCCTATCATGGCTTCTAAATAGCAAAGTACTCAACACTATCTACTCCAATAAGAACTGTTAAACATTTTCTTATCCCCCCAAACAATAAAGGATTGGAATTCCCTACCAGCTGCAACAGTCAACATTACAAAACCACAGAAATTCAAACAAGCTTTAATACATGACTAATAATCCAACTAGCATGTGCACCCAGTCCTGACCGTATGACTCCAAAGGAGTGTTGGCCAGCACTCAACCAAGACCAAGACTTATTCTTATTATTTTTTCCTGCAAATAATTTCACAAGGTATTGCATTTATGTTTCTTTCTCTCTGACTGATATCTGTCTTGAGAAACAATGTCATCTGCTGGTCCTGATGAATGTAATATAGTGGTAGTGCCATATAGTTTTTGGTTTTGTCAGATGTTTTAATGTATTTATGTTTATGCTATCTATTATAACAACTAAAATGTTAAATATAAACATTATTAATGCAAACCACCTTAGATTTGAATCAATGCGTACTTCTGGCACAATCCTAGTAGGGACCTACTTCACACCCGGAAATGAAAAATGTTTTTCCATCAAAAGACGCCAGCCACCAAAAATGCAGTGTTTGCGCCAAAGCTTCATTGTGTGTCAAGAGCTAATGTGTTATTTAAATATTAAACTTCACATGCTGTCTGTTAAGAACTTTAAATGGGTGATTATTGGGATTATTTGTGTCTGATATGTACCTGGTGTACATATCTGAAGAAATAAAGGATCTTGTCATCTCTAAACACTGCGCGACTGTTCCTTAGTGGAATAATAGGTTGTGTTGAATAATCATATGTATTACATATTGAATTAGGAAGGAAATTTCAAGGAAGACAGATTTAAGTGGCATATATATGTCGCATAACTCATATTATTATGTTATATCAACACTTGCTAAAAGCCAATTAATGATCTCTCAAGCAAGATTTAGAAATATAGCAATGGTTTGCAGGTGGCAAATTTTACTCCAGTAACTAATTCATTTATGAATTAGTTGTATTTATATGTATCTAAAGATACAGGTTGTACAAATGTATGAATTACAAGCTCGGTGTAATTATCAGAAACAATAACACCCAGTAGACAGTCGCTTACAAAGTGAACAAATGCGATTGGGTGTGAATAGCAATAGTTACAAGTTGACAGATAAGGAGCAATTATTGACTGCTTTTTCTTGTGTACATAATATATTTATCTAGACATTAATGGTTACACCTCTGCTAATTATTTCGTACATAAACTTGTTATGAGTTTCTTCAAAAGCATGAGAATCTGCTTTCAGAGCGAGCTTCCAAGCACGACGTGTCTTCTATTCAGAACAGCTGCCTTTCAATATATAATTTTTTTATACAAATTATATGCGTTACACAACTCAATATGTATTGTTGGCTCCCACACAAGAATGAGTAATAACATATCAATGGACAGAACATGATTAAATGTCAATGTTATTGAATAATTCAATGGATCTAGTTGTTCTGACAGCCCGATTTATACTAAAGAGTCAATGATCCGTAGAAATTGCATTCAAACAGCTTGCTTGGTTACACCATTTCAACAGCTATGATGCAAGTTGGCAAACATTGGATTTTATATAACATTGTTTGAGTTTTTGGCACACAGACTACAACTGTGTAGTAGACTGTGTTCAGAAATGTTTCTGGCAAGAATGTGACTGTGTATTGTCAATGTAGCATGTATTATCTGTCATAAAATGTACACCATGCATGACTTTCTGGAGAATGCTGTTGAAATTTGAAATGTTTAAACTAAACAGATGATAAAATAAAATGATCTGGTTTAAATGTATAACTAACATATTTGCTCCATGATTGGAACAATCAGCCTGTTTGTATTATATCTATAAACATAATTTCACATTCATAATTTCTGACAACTGCCCCATGAAAATAGATTTTCAACTGTCTTTAGAAGTGGCAAATGCATTTGGAGTATTCCGTAGCAGTAATGTTATTTTTCTCTACAGAATTAAGGAAATCGAGAACAATTAGATATCTCATGTAGATGAAATATATGTATATAATTAATGATGTTGATTGGGTTTAATGGAGCGCAGTGGTGCAGTGGCTAGAGCTTTGGACTCTCGACCGAGAGAACCCGGGTTTGAATCCTGTGCTGTGGTGTCGAACCTTTGGCAAGTTCGTTCACTATGCCTTCCTCCAGTTCACTCAGCTGCATGAATGAGTACCTGGCTATAGACAGTGGTGGATATTTGTGTACAAATAGTCTTCACACATTAATTGCAGCATGGCTGGCTGCTTCCCAGAGAAGTCGATATCGTGTTCAGTTGAACAGGTCTGCCATGGAGTAAAATATAAAATGCTTTGAGTAGTCCTGAGGACTGGATACTGTGCTATATACAGTATATGTAAGAACTTACCTTTACTTTTTAATGTTTGGCCTGATAAATTAAACAGATGCACAACAATTTACTGTCTAAAGTCTTGCAGGTGGAGATTGACTCACTAATAAATTAACATCCATTATTTTCAGTGACTGGTAGTATCATTGACAATACTAGCACATGTCATATATATCATATAAATAATGATAAATATATTTTGATTTATTTTGCGATTTCCTTGAAAGCTCAACGCCATTTACATAAAATACATTAAACAATACTCTACAGATGTTACATAATTAAATCTGGCCATGAAGTGTTGTGCACTGTTGAATATATTTGCAATCATTTACATGCATCAAGTCTTTTACTGCTGATTCTGAAACGAAATGTTTTTTGCCAGAAACTTGCGTGAACTGTGGATAGAACTGGTGGAACTAGACTAGAAAGTGACTCGTAGTCATCGTCCATACACAACAATACAATGAATACATTATTGACTAGTGATTGACTTAAGGTGTATCTAATATAGCACTTTCACTTTCATACACCGGCCACTGAATTCCATGCCACTGGCTGTATTTGTAGCAAAGTTTCCAGAAGATGCTACTGCTTACCAATTATTTTTTACAATGTTTTATGTGAAAAAACTAGCTATGTTAGGCTTAAAATTGAGGCACTGGCGATATATGTTAATGCAAATGAAAATTCCTGTCTATTGCAATGCAATAGCGTCATGAACTCATGATGACCAGATTGTAAACCATGGATATTTTGGAAGCGTTTGTTTTGCCTACACTACACTGTTTCTGGTGTGTTTTTATTTATCAAACAATGGGAGATATTAAAATGAATTTAATGATCCCAGCCATGTTGCCTACAATAACTTGAGATTTGTTTGCAGAAGTTCTCCTTGACACCATTGTCTGGAGGCATCACGCCACGCACGGGTGACACACCAAGGACACAGTTCCGTAAAGACATCTGTCAGAAGAGAATGTCGTACTTCAGTTCCGTCTCACAAGCTGACGACAAGAACAAATGGTAAATACTATTTTATTTATTCAGATGAAGACATTGTTTCATTCATATAAACAAGTAAAATGTGATTGATAAAAAGGCATTATTAATTGTGACTGATGAATGTAATTTCTGCTTAGATTAACCCAAACAATAATTTGGAGCTTATTTCCATTAGGGTCTACTGAAGTGATTACACATTTAGTAACAGTTCTAAAACATGTTTTCTGTTGTTTATTTTTAAATTAATATCCCTATTTTAATTTTTTTTATTTGGCTTAGAAAAACTTGTTTTTTAATATGTCAATAACACTAAGTTACACATAGCTGATTTTATATTAAATATATGTATTGTTTCAATTAATATCACCTATCTAACATTTCAATTACCATTTGCTAGCACAAAACTATGCATCACATTCTTTCATGTGATCTTGTGAGATGATAAATGAGAATATTTCATTGCAGTATCATCCAGGAAGATAAACTTGTCACCTCTTCAACAAGTCGAACAAATGGAACAAGCAGTGACAAACAAAGAAAAAAGCCGCATGGCATTGGTGGTAACTCACGTACCACCCGGAGTACCATCTGTCAGTCTGACGTTGACTCTACCTGGGAATCTAACCGACCCTCACCTTCCCCTTCCATAGGGGGTCAATGGAAGGAAGACAGTCTTGAGAGAGGTAGCAAAACCAGGTTTTCGTTTCATCGAGATAACCCAAGTGTACCCTTCGCAAATCAACCGATAGAGAGAAGGTTTCAGGAAGATGGTGTGACACAACTAGACAGACGTCCCATTGAAAGATGTCATCCAACAGAACCACTTCACGTTGATTCTGATGAAGTTGATTTAGGTTTGTCGACCCACAGACCAAGTTATAGTCCTCTGCGCCAACCAACTGATTCCATGGCCAGGTTGACTTTGGAAGACAGAAACAGACGGTATCTTGGAGAGAGTCTAGACTCGTCTGTTGCTCCCAGCTATGATCGCTTTGATCCAGCTGATTTAGAGAGCGTGTTAGGAGCCGAACGCTACGAAAGGCTACTGAGTAACTTCAATGAGAGTCAGGAAACCTTAACTCTTTGGAATGATGCAGAGAAATCCACAGATCATTCCCTTGAAGATGATAGGGAATTCGGGATAAGATGCAGAAAAAAGGGACCAAGTGTTCGGGATGGAAGGGGTGTTAATGAAGTCCGAATTAATGATGACAGAGGTTGTGGAATATCTAGATACAACGATGATGACGATAGCACCTATTTTGTTCGTCATCGTTTTGACCAGACAGTGGAACAACTAGAAAACAGTGATCCAGATGATGATCTTGGATTAAAGACGCACAGAGCTGGTGGACACGATTCTAGAAATCCTTGTCTGAGTGGAGGCGAATATAGCAATAGCCAAGCTAACTCACAAATTCAGACCAAAGACTCGGTCAGTTGTTCGTTTTCGGTCAGCGAAATATACGCAGAGGCGGACAAATTAAACAATAATTATGGATTATCGAAAAAAATGTTTGGTGCCTCACAGAAGAATCTGGTGCACAAAGTTGATTACAGTGATAGAGTGAGCATGTCGCAGAATGTGTTTGAGAGGCCGGCGAGGTGCTTTGGAAGAGGGGATCTTTCACGTAAACCCTTGCCTTGGGAGACAGATGGGAAACAGAAGACGAGGCAGGAGAGAGAGTACCTTGAGGAGAAAAATGATTCCCTCAGTCGTCATGAGATGGAAGAGGATGGGGAAAGAAAACTGACGGATTCTTCTACAAGGAAGTATACCACTGCCATGGAGACGTCAACAGAGATTGCTGAACCAGAAGGCAAGAAGTTGTTGCCAGAGAAACACACAATTGAAGTGAAACAGAGCACGGCACAAAGGTAATGTGATAGTTTACTGTTTAGGTTTATTTATAGTGCAGTAGAATGAAATGGAATGCCACTTGGCACTGAAAGCAGAACATTGGGGGCAGGTAGTCATTGATTGGATACAGTTAACTATTTATTGTGTCACAGTTTTTGTATTTGCTGCATGGTGCATTGAGTACGTCTGTTCTGTGGCATCACTGTTGTTAATAGAAACCAGCAGTATATAGCACTTGTCTACATAGATATTTGTATTTTAAGATTTCCTATGAAAGTACTTATATTTGAATGAAAAGTACTTACACTACCTGGTAATGTCCAATAGTGTTCAAATGTTTTGATCACATTTAAAAAAATGCTTTTAAATTGGGCAATATTTCGAGGGTCATTCATCTGTAGATCAATTGATTAATGCTTATTTACTCATGATAGGTCTTGATCATTTATATTTCTGTTATTACTTCAAATATATTTATGGCATTATCGATAATAATGTTTCAGATTCAGTTAAATTTGATGTAGATTGGTCACTAACTTAGATGACTAGTAACAACAGTCCTACTACTGTCTTTTTTATTTGACAGTTTCACTCATTTAGTTGTTCAGAATTTGTAGCTCACCATCACCTTGATCTCTTGTAATTTGATCTATCCTGGAATATGCACATCATGATTGTAACACAAAAGTGATAAGTCATCAAAATAAGGACAATTGTTTGACATCTGATGGTCACCACATAAGTGACATTGCATTTACCTATAAATGGTTCTTGTTTCAGGAATTCGCCACCATCGATTTCTGACTATCATTTGGATCAACTTCATTTGGCTGATACTTGGTCTGAAGCATCACCACTGGAGAGATATTTCTCCTCGATGGAGAATCTCAGCAAGGGAAGCAACAACAGTCTTCTGGCTGAAGGCTTTGAGCCTATTCCAGATCCTCAGATTAATGACATTCCTAGAGGTGACATTGCAAAAAAGAAACACAATGAATCCTACAGTGAAGTGAAACGAATGCCACCCCAGCGGAAATCTACTGACAGTCTAAGAAGTAGCAGAAGCAGCTTACACAGAAAGGGAAAGAAAGGTGGCAAAAGCAAAACAACAAGCAAAGTAAAAGACCAGAACAGTGCTGAGGAACCAACTCACCAAATGAGCTTAGAGTCCGATGATTGGGACATCAGCGATGCAACCTCCAAGAGTTTTGCATGGAGTGAACAGAGTAGAAAGGCGGTGAGCAAGGTAGAACCAGTCAAACATCGGAGGAACTGGACATCGACTGAAAACAAGTCAATGGCCAGTTCAGCAACAGGAGGACTGTCCTATGTTGACATTAATGTAAGTAGAGACACAAATGACCGATTCACGGATGTTAGTTCGTTAGATATCAGCGAGGCAAGTTCTCTACAAGACTGGGTGATCGGAGGAACCGAGAGAAGATCAGACAACAAGAGTAGTGAAGACGCCAAACCATCCACATCGAAACAGGATGATGAAACTGCAGATCACCTTCAAAACTATTCCACGGTGTCCAAGTCAAATACAGTTCAACATCACAAGTTGCCGGAGGAACCGGAACGCGATATCAGGATGTGTCATCCTACTGATGAGAGAGAGAAGAAGTTTGAAGAGGGAGATACCAGATGGAACAGAAGGGATGCATGGCAAGAATCTGTCGCACACACGCATGTGCTGGTGCGAATGTGCCCAGAATGCAGCACACAGAACGGGGAGTTTGAGACATGGTGCAGACAATGTCGTCACATCCTGGCTCATATTTCACCAACTCCCATCTCAACCTGGGCTCAGGGAGGAAGTCTTCTCTCCACAGACCTCCTAGACACACGAGGCGACAGGAGAGTGCTGCCAAGCTGCAGCTTGTACAGTGAGGACACTGAATGCAGCCCTGGAGAGCATCGCGATGTAAAGGCCAGTGAAGATCTAGGCAGTGTCGCTGCTTCCTATTTACATTGTGGTAATAGTCAACATCAGGATGATGTCCATGGCAAAGAAATTAACAAAAGTGGAGCTAGTGTCTCTAGCAAGGGCAAGGAAGAATTGGAACCTTTAGAAAATGGACTGGAGGATTGTAATGGTGATATGGACAATGTTGATGTTGTTTCCCATGACCGTGATGGATATTCCATTGCAAACAGCAGTAGTGGCCAAATTCTCGATGAAGACCACAAGCCAGACATTCCACTGCCCCTAAGAATTTCACTGGACAGCAGCATGGGCTCTCGCAGTGGCCGCAGACTGGACATGAGTGACCGCCAGGATGCGACTTGGAGAAATGCGGCGAGAATCAGTGAAGCTGGGGAGTTTGAATACAGGGAGGGCGTGTCAGCCAATGTAGACATGCCAGAAGGGATGAGACAAGAACTATCACTGGATCTGAGAGCATCACAAGACAGCACTGTCATTGGGGGTGATGTGAAGTCTGGATCTGCCCAAGCACTCATAAAGAAGGATTCTGTTTCCCTCAATGGAGCCGGGGCAAGGGCTGCTTGGGCAGTTAGCCCTGTGTCAGATGATCAATATCCTGATGGACAAAACAGTGGTGATAACAGCTTGGAAGATCTAGATTACCACAGAGGAGATCCCCCAGCATACAGCGACCACAACTTTGGGGGAGACGCAAACAATGTAGATTCAAGACAGAAGCATCCAGTTGGCCCAGGAGGTGATGCGGGCCCAAACCATCAGGAAGATGAAGATATTGAAGACAGAGATGAAGATGATGTCGCAGTGGTAGACACCAACTACCACAGTTTCGTCAACTGGCTAATAGCAGACCCTCAATTCCACACATCGCCCGCCAAAGGCATTGCCATACCACAGCCCAAGAAATCAAAAGGAAGACCAACGACTGCGGGACACGTTCGTACTGAGAAGAGCCGGTCCTCTGGTTCACAGCAATCTGTTTCAAAGTCATCCTACAAGAAGAAAAGGGTGAGTTCACGACCATCTGTGTCAGCGAGTTTTTCATATGATGACTTCGCAAGACACTCCGGTTCAAACAGTTCCTCTAAGAAGAGGCCGTCATCAGCGAAGATGTTGTCAACCTCTGGGTTCTCTGTTTCCCAGAGCAGGGATGAAGAAAAAGGGAACAACAGTGTAAGACATTCACAGATTGCCTCAGCCCGGGCATCGGGAAGACCAAGGTCAAAGAACTCGGTAAACAAATCAAGGTATGCGTAAATATTAGTCCATCGCACTAAGGCATTGAATTCTATATAGATTAATGAATCACAAAATGCAAATAATATTAAATATGTAAGATAAAGAAGAACCATCACTGATATGTGCACTTTGCTCTTGAACTGACAGGTATTATTATTGTCTATTTTGTCAATTTTCCTGTCCTGTTCAGGATGTTGCAGCACAAATCCTTGCAACAAAAGTCTTTGTCCCACATTTCTACAAGCTGCTGTCCCATTTCAAAAACATCCCGTCGTGTCCACCATTCTTTGTCGTGGCTTGCCTCTTCCTCTTTTCCCTGCTGTTATTCTCTCAAGTATTGTTGATGTGTCGTGTCAACCTGTGTAATAGAAATTATTTATTTTAATTAGATCATTTGGTAATTTTAGGTCACTCTTGAAGAGCAATCCGTCTCCTATTCTACAGTCTGTCAGTGAGACAGGCCGTTATGCAAAGGACATGCTAACCGTGCAATCTGCTCCAGTTGTCAAAGGTAATGCTTTCTCTTTGCTTGAATAAGAATACAATGGACCCTCATTAATTGTAACCCTTTGGTTCGCAGTGTATATGTCGCGATTAACATGTTCACTGGATAAATGAATCATGTACGTAATGGGGTATGTTAGGGTTTGGAAATTATGTTCATGTGAAAAGATGTCCGGATACCAAGGTCTCTGGATTAAGAAGGTTCCACTGTAATAACATACATTGTCCGTCTCAGAAATACATAAAATTAACAAGATGTTAGGTATCACAAATTGGTAGCTCAACACAACATGATATTGGGTTTGTAGTTTGTTTGTGTCTTTTACAACAGGCAACATTCAAGCTGTATTGTACTTGTGAAGTAAATTGTTATATTTTCGTCAGTTTGAATGAACAATGGGCACTTGTGTAATAATAATAATACAGTGTAATATGTTCTGAATAAAACATCCAAAATTCTCTGTAAATTCTTTTTCCTATCTTGTATGAGTCATGGCGGAAGTACCCAGATGATTCTGCCAAAGTAGGCCCTGCACAAGTATACGATTTAATTAACTAGATTTAATGAACTAGATTGTAATTGCTATAAGTACAATATTTATTTGTGCAATTTCTGAAATTTTGTCCAGCTGTTTTTTTCATTCCTTGTGAATTTTTGTTTAGGCGTTCCATCAAAGCCCCTGTTTTCTGCGGTAGACCCCTATGCTTTGTACATTGCTATGGTAGGTATTGTGTGGCTTTTTGTGTTTCTATCTGCCATATAATGTCAGATTACTAATTTATTTAACCGGTTACAATTACTAAAATATTAATCAAACTTATATGTTTCGATATGTTTATGTTTTGTGTACAGTACTTGATAACATTTAAAAAAGAATGATTTCCATTTTTGACTGTACACAACATGCATAATAAACTTTTCTCCTAATTGTCCTATCATACCTGTAGCCTTATGCACATTCAAAAAATAAACTACTGTTTTTGTCTGCTTTTCCTTGCTATTCTATGGTACTATCTTGATACTATCACAATAATTATAACACTGTTGTAATAGTATTTCAACAGTAATGCAGCTACCGCAATACTAAAACTAACCACAATAGTCACCCCTAGTGTAAATCCTTCATGTAACCAATCCCTGTTTGTGCTGATAGTGACTGTACTTTCAGCATCATTGCACCCACTGCTTGGAATTCACTGCCTGTCAGTGTGCGGAATCTCTTTACTCTGTCTGACTTTAAATCTCGATTAAAGATATATCTGTTCCGACAGGCAATCCCAGTACTCTAGGTGGTCCATGCTTTCTCGATATACTTGTACAGTGTATATATGTCTTATACATGTGTGTATGAATGATATGTGCTAGGACACTGATTTTTTTTATATTTCCGTCATATATAAGCTATCTATCATTGTTATTATATTTCTGTGTTTCTCCCCTCCCCAGAGTCCCCGGATAGAGTCAGGGGATGTATCCCTCTGGCTGTGTCTTCCTGATGAGATCTTGCTCCACATTCTCAGCTTCCTCACCTTGCCCGACCTTGCCAACTGTGCTCGCACTTGCAAGCAGTTCCGAAGAGTGGCCGCTGATGGTTCTCTCTGTAAGTGTCGTGGAATTACTTCACAGGAACACATATTCTGATCATTACATAATTCTTTGTTTAGGGATTTGGTACTACTGGAAGAAGCTTACAAAGAATCTTCTAGTTTTGCATTATTATACTTTTATTATCATATAATATATGTGTAATTTATATAGTATACATCTAATTTAACGGGTCTAAATGTGCATATCGTATGGATGTATACATCTTATCTAATGGGTCTAAATGTGCATATTGTATGGATGTATACATCTTATCTAACGGGTCTAAATGTGCATATTGTATGGATGTATACATCTTATATAACGGGTCTAAATGTGCATATTGTATGGATGTATACATCTTATCTAATGGGTCTAAATGTGCATATTGTATGGATGTAGACATCTTATCTAACGGGTCTAAATGTGCATATTGTATGGATGTATACATCTTATCTAACGGGTCTAAATGTGCATATTGTATGGATGTATACATCTTATCTAATGGGTCTAAATGTGCATATTGTATGGATGTATACATCTTATCTAACGGGTCTAAATGTGCATATTGTATGGATGTATACATCTTATCTAACGGGTCTAAATGTGCATATTGTATGGATGTATACATCTTATTTAATGGGTCTAAATGTGCATATTGTATGGATGTAGACATCTTATCTAATGGGTCTAAATGTGCATATTGTATGGATGTATACATCTTATCTAACGGGGCTAAATGTGCATATTGTATGGATGTATACATCTTATCTAATGGGTCTAAATGTGCATATTGTATGGATGTATACATCTTATCTAACGGGTCTAAATGTGCATATTGTATGGATGTATACATCTTATCTAACAGGTCTAAATGTGCATATTGTATGGATGTATACATCTTATCTAACGGGGTCATAAATGTGACATCTTATCTAACGGGTCTAAATGTGCATATTGTATGGATGTATACATCTTATCTAACGGGTCTAAATGTGCATATTGTATGGATGTATACATCTTATCTAACGGGTCTAAATGTGCATATTGTATGGATGTATACATCTTATCTAATGGGTCTAAATGTGCATATTGTATGGATGTAGACATCTTATCTAATGGGTCTAAATGTGCATATTGTATGGATGTATACATCTTATCTAACGGGTCTAAATGTGCATATTGTATGGATGTATACATCTTATCTAACGGGTCTAAATGTGCATATTGTATGGATGTATACATCTTATCTAATGGGTCTAAATGTGCATATTGTATGGATGTATACATCTTATCTAACAGGTCTAAATGTGCATATTGTATGGATGTATACATCTTATCTAATGGGTCTAAATGTGCATATTGTATGGATGTATGCATTTTGTTATGTTGTTTGTTTTTTACAATCTTATATTTTAATATACCGCTGAATACAATTTATATTGCAGACACACCGTGTGCTATAAATAAAAATAATTATTATTACTAAGGATTACAATCCCCAGATTTTAAAGTAAATATGTCTACCTAGTTGAATTTGTAGCTTATCTTTAACAGCAGTTGATTTTTGTGCAATTGTAGGAATTCTTTTAACCAAAATCGTAATTTTGTTTTATAAAATTGAATTTTTTACTGAATTTACACTTACAATACCGACATAATATATGGTTTTGTAACATATAATGTGGCACAATAATGTAATATATGAAACATCCTGTCAAACTATTTCCTATCATCTACTCTCCATAAAGGGAGGAACATTTGTCTGAAGAAGCGCCATGATCTCTATGATGATTGGCTGATTGAGATCGGCAGGAAACGGCCACAGCGACTTATCCTTGAGCATTGTCACGGGGACCATGTGACAGCCAATGGCTTGCGAGAGCTGTTTCGTGATTGCG
Source organism: Paraescarpia echinospica (assembly GCA_020002185.1). Classification (NCBI taxonomy): domain Eukaryota; kingdom Metazoa; phylum Annelida; class Polychaeta; order Sabellida; family Siboglinidae; genus Paraescarpia; species Paraescarpia echinospica. The sequence goes on from CM034536.1 coordinate 50,355,400, forward strand.
CAGAATCCCTGCAGGTGGGACTATGTGCAGTTTGCTCGAATTGATTTCTCGTATATTCATTGCATTGTGCATCGTATTTCCACTAAACAAATGTGACCTCAACTTGTTTTGTTCATGTGTTCAATTGTTTTGAAATTCACAAGAGTATTTTTCACATAGAAATGACCTTGCTGTTAATTATGCAATAATGTTGCAACAATATTGCAGTGACCTCACATATACGGATAAATACTATATCCATGCATGGAGCAACAAAACAAGGAAACTGCTATCATCGTTACATTATTGTGATGTTTAATATGTTACAATGGCACCCTCTGGAGAATTTCATCTTAAATTAATAACAACAAAGCTCTTTGGGGAATCTAAATTGTTCACTGACAAAAGTAAGTAACTCGCTTAGTAATAATTGTGGTTTTTTTCTCAAATACATCGCCAGTTGGTAGATGAGAGGGGGTTTGTTCGTGGATGCGACTGAAAATAGAAAAGGGCAAGTGAACCATGACATGTGGGAGGAGATACAATTTCTGTGGTCCAAAGTTAGCTTATACATAATTATTATAGATAGGACAATTTTTGAGGGATTACATTGAAACATTGATGTATATGTTGTAATGGTAGCCGTTTAAAATAACGTAGTTTAAAGTATTTGTAGAGCCGGTTCTTCCAGTCATCTGATGAAATTGTTTCACTGTCTTGTTGGCAGGAGTTGAGTTTTGCTGGCTGTAGTCGAGGTCACCTGACAGGAGACAACATCCTGCTACACGCAGCCTCTCGCTGTAGGAACATCACACACCTGGACGCCAGCTGGTGCAATATCAACGACAACGGCGTCATGGCCATCAGTGATGCCTCTCACCAGTGGGTACTCTCCCTCACTTGCTCTCCTCTATCTCTCCATCCCTCACTCCTTCACTCCATCTTCTCTCCCCCTTCCAACCTAACGCCCTTTCCCCCATCCCTTCATCCCTCCCTCTCAGTCTCCCTCCCCTTCATCCCTCTCTCCCTCACCCTCCCATATCCCCCTTCCCACCCTCCCTCCCTCCCATCCCTTCCTTCCTTTATCTCTTCATTCCTGCCATCTTTCCTTCGTCCCTCTTTCCCTAACACTCTCCTTTCATATCTCCCTTCCCCCTCCCTTCATCCCTCTCTCCCTTCACCCTACTCTCCCTCCCACACCCTTTCCCCCTCTGCCACCTTCTCACACCCTTCCCTCCCTCTCACACCCTTCCCTCCCTGTCCATCCCTCCCTCTCCCTCCCTCTATATCTCCTTCCCTCCTCTCCCTTCATCCCTCCCTCCCTTCACCCCACTCTCCCTTCCACATCCTTCCCATACGCTTCCCTCCCTCTCCTTCCCTCGCTCTCACTCCTTCCCTCCCTCTATCTGTCTCTCCTTCCTCCTTAATTCACAACGTCATTCTGTTCCCTCTCTATGTTTTTTAACCTGCTGTTCCACCTCATCATTTCAACCTCATTTTTTAAAACTTCCTCTTCCCCATGTAACACACACATCTTCTGAATCTCTTGACTGTCCCCCACTCCAAAGTTTCCCACCCTTGCATCCTATGCTGCATGTGTGCATCTCCCATTTTCTTTGTTTTTTATGTACAAGTGCTGTATAATATGCTTTTTATTAAATGTGCAAGTGCTTTTGCATTATCCTAATTAATCCAATCAAATCCTTGGATTAATTAGGCGAAACATAACGTATAAGGAAAAAGAGCTAATAATACCGCTGTACAAAACAATAGTTAGGCCTCATTTAGAATATTGTATTCAAGCATGGAGGCCATATCGCAGGAAGGACATAGATATGCTAGAAAGAGTGCAGAGGAGATCAACTAAAATGATACCAAAACTGAGGGATCTTAGTTACGAAATACGCCTAAAAAAATGCGGTTTAACAACACTAGAGACCAGGAGATTGAGAGGAGATCAGATAGAAGTGTTTAAAATATTGAAGGGTTATGAAAATATTGATAGAAATATTTTTTTCTCAGTTAAGAAAGATAGAAGGACTAGAGGACATGAACTTACATTGGCAAAGGAGCAGAGTAGATTGGATATAAGAAAGTTTTCATTTTCACAAAGGACTGTAAATGAATGGAACAGATTACCTGCTGATTGTGTGGGTGCTAGTAGTGTGAATATGTTTAAAAATTAAATCGACACATACCTCAGACGGGCGGGATACACATAGATAAAAGGGTCGGACTCTCGATAAGCCAAAGGGCTTCCTTGTCCACCTGCCACCTAGAGTTAATTCTCTGGGTGGCAATCTTGTTAAATCTTGTTAAATCTTTTGTGATTTGCAGTAAATAAATTAACTTTCTTTAGTGCTTCGCAATAAATAAATAAAATTTCTTTTGTGCTTTGCTATAAATAAATTAAATTTGTTTATGCACATTGCAATAAATAAATTAACTTTCCTTAGTGCTTTGTAATAAATAACTTTCTCAAGCCATTCAACATTCAGACATTATTCAGACTATGTTATGCATAAAAGATTTACAAAAAAGTGTTTTAATCGTGACCCAATCTGTCACTCTTATAAACATTTGTTTGTTCTACCATTTGTAGTAAATCCACATGAAATTGGCAAGAATTGTTAAATATGTTATGCTCTTGACAATGCGTGTATGTGTGTGTGTGTGTGTGCGTGCATGCCTGCGTGCATATGCATGCATGCATGTCTGTGCTTGCATGAGTGTTTGTGTGTATGTGTTTGTATGTGTGTGTGTTTGTGTATGTGTGTGTGCATGGATGCGTGTGTGTGTGTGTGTGTGTGTTGTGAATTTGTCTACATTGCAGAATTTCTTATTTCCGTTATGTTTAGGCTGACATTTGTGAACCATCATTTGTGAATCATCATTCTCTGATTTGTTTTCTGCATTCCGAAGTCCTGTCAGCCCCAGTTATGTCCTTTTTTCACCCTGTGCATCTACCGTTTCATATTACTCTTCATCTTCCTCTTCTCTAGTCTTCTATTGTACCAAGACAATTTTTCTTATTACAAAAATCATCTCCCAAAATCCCCCATTGCTATGAAGAGAACGTAGAAAACATCCTCCAAAATGTATTTACATTATTACTTGTGCATATAATGTGTTAAAATATGACAGTATAAGTCTGTGTGTGATTTGTTGCAGACTCCACAACCTGTCTATAAATGGATGCCAAGCCTTGAGTGATGAAACCGTTCACAAGCTCGTTGTGAAACACGGCATCTAGTGAGTACCATTTCCACAGCCATAGGTACAAGAATACAGGCTAGGCTGTTTTGTATGAGAATGCATACCAAAAATAATGTTATCTGCAAACTGAAAATAATGTTTTATATTATAAAACATACACTGTACCTTCAAAATAAATTTAGTGCTAAAATATTTTACAGCAGGCTATTGTTCCATGATTGATATTGCTCCACTGTAGATAGTAATTTGTGTCAATATTGTTGATATCTCTTATATTTAAAAAGGTATATTTTGCCAGTAGCGTCTCCCACAAGTGTCTAATCTTGATGATGTGATGTCTTCAGCCTATGCAGACTGGAGCTGTTTGGGTGCTTCAACATCACAGCACGGTCAATGGCTTCCATGGCTAACCACTGCAAGGGTCTTGTCACCCTGAACCTGGGGCAGTGTTGGAAGGTAGGAACCGGGTATCAACATATCCGTAAAACCTCTCGTAGTTCGCCGAATGCAGAAAAAAATCTTAAATGAATGAAGAGGGGAGAACTTCACAAGTGTAAGAGTTCAACTGTTGTATTTGAAAATGATCGCAAGTTATGGTGTTATTGATGACCATAGTTCAATCATTGGCCTGGAAAAACCAGAAAACTGGTCATGAAAAGTAGGAAACGTCTTCTTCCATTCACCTTTTATATGTTTTTAGAGTTCTTGTGTTGGTTTTTATTATGCTGTTTGTACAGTTGCTATTTTTAAGTGCCGATAGCAGTGAATGTTCACATGAGAAAATGTCAAATCACTAGATACCAAAGAAATGCCATGTGGTTTAAAAACAACAAATAGATCAATTATGCTACAAGTATTGTTTTTGGAAAATTATAAAAAGCCAGATAGTAGCAGCACGGAAAAATGTGGTGTTTCCTGCCCAAAAGTGGTAATATTAACACCTTCCTGCCCAAACTTGGTAATGGGTATATTAAAGAATGGTTTATGCATCTTGCTATGTGTTACGTAATAACACCAAAACATTGTCATGTGTCATGCAGGTAACAGACAACTCTATCAGTCAGCTGTCCGCAAGCCTTGGCATGGTGGAACATCTCGACATCCGAGGATGTAAACAGGTGAGATATACCGTTGTCTCATTTATATATATTAATATCATCAGAAATTGTACTTTGCATGTCATTTTCTGGATGTGGCCATCCAAGATTGTCACAAAATTATTTGTAGGTTATTGCTAAACCTTCTCATTGGGCTTTGGAGGCAGAATAAATGCCCAGTATCACATTACTATTGCATGCCAATATTTGTAAGAGTTTGATCGTGAAAATTTAACTCGGATCTTTCCAAACACAAGTAAAATCTAATTACCGATAGTCAGTTTTATATTGTGCGCATACAGGATGTAGATTCATTTTATTGTTATGCTAATGTACTTTTTGGAGCATAATAAGTGGATATGTCAAAATGTGTACATTTTTGTTTCAGATTCGAGACTTGTGCATCCACCACATCATGAAGAACTGTCCACGACTGGTAAAGTTCTCCATTGCTAACTGTCCCAACATCACAGATGGCACTCTCGCAGAGATAGCTACATACGCAACACAGATCAGGCAAGTTTACTTACATGTACTTATAATTAGCTTTGTTCTAATTAAACAGTTTTGTCATGTTTTGGTCAGTTAATTTATTACAATCTTGTGTGATCAATGGTCGTTTTGGTTATATCAAAAGTTGTTATGAGGTAAATATGTAAGATTATCGGGTGACGAAAACCCACTGGGGGAAAAGATGCATTTGTATGAAACTGATACGCTTAAGGGTTGTTTGATATCACAAGGTTCAATCATTTTCCTGTGGTAAGTACTATGAATAGATGCATACATTTTAATTTGGTTAATCTTAGAAGTGACTAATGAAAATCCTCTGTAGCATACTGTTCCTATAAAAATCATAACTTTGCTAATATTTGTCATAACAAGATGAATGAGGTATCATTTGATTGCTAAAGGAATGCTTTATTATAATAAAATTATAACAACTATGTCACATACTAAAATCATGGGGATATTACTTACTTCATCAAAAGAATATTTGAAAACAAACATTTCATAGTGCTGCCAGATAATTACTGATTGGCTTTATGCCCTACATCCAGTGAGACATATTTAGCCATATATATTAGCTGCCAAATAACACAAAAATGAAAGAACTTTTATTTTTATGATTTTTATGACATAAAAATAGGCCGATTCAAGCAGGCCGATCACTACCGCGCTCATTACCTTTGCAGCCAAAAACATCGCACTGCTAATTTGTTCAATTTTCACATCATAAAACACCTCAAAGTCGTTCTAACTATCTGAACTACACTGTAGTATAATAACCTTATCTATGAATACTGTCATGCATTTTGTCAAAATACTGATGCAGAAACTTGAGATAAACAGAAGTAAACTTTCGAAGTGGATAAGTTGCTGAACAACGCTCCGTCATTTTGTTTTTTACTTTTGCTTTGGAGGGTTGATGACGCTACATTTGAAACCATGGTTCTGATTCGCTGAATTAAGTCAGCCCACTGGTGTAATTTTGGGCAGATTGGCCAATGACAGAGCTTTCCATTGATACCATGTGTGCGAGGGTCTAGACTTTATGAATGGATGCGTAAATTCAATATGCAGGACGTAGTAAAATCACCAAAATGTGGGCGTCAACCACGTCACATGTTTTGTGAGTTGCTGTCATTGAATCTGCTCATGAATAAATATACATGATCTCGCAAAATCTGTCAGCTATCCATAGATACCAAATGTTCGCTTGTCAGTTGCGTGTGAAGAAACATTTTTACAACAAAGGCAAGTACGGTTGGGCTGAATTTCAACCCGAGACACTCGGAGGGTTAAATGAAATAAGTTGTCTGTTAGCACCTTGTAGGAATGACCCAAAGTTAGCGTATTAATATATAGATTGTGACACTGTCTTTGTTGCAGAGCACTAGACGTCTGCGGGTGTCACAACATCACCGATGTCGGGGTGAAGGCCATCGCCACCTGCTGTCAGCAGTTGGAACTGCTCGATCTCAGCTCCACCAGGGCAACACACAGAAGGTACTGGCTGCTGTGGTGGCTCCACCTGTTGTCTGAATTTGAGATGATCACTATTCGCGTGATATTTGTCGTCACACCTGGTGATGTATAATATGGTGACAATGATATTTGTCGTCACACCTGGTGATGTATAATGTGGTGACAATGATATTTGTCGTCACACCTGGTGATGTATAATGTGGTGACAATGATATTTGTCGTCACACCTGGTGATGTATAATGTGGTGACAATGATATTTGTCGTCACACCTGGTGATGTATAATGTGGTGACAATGATATTTGTCGTCACACCTGGTGATGTATAATGTGGTGACAATGATATTTGTCGTCACACCTGGTGATGTATAATGTGGTGACAATAATATTTGTCGTCACACCTGGTGATGTATAATATGGTGACAATGATATTTGTAGTCACACCTGGTGATGTATAATGTGGTGACAATGATATTTGTAGTCACACCTGGTGATGTATAATGTGGTGACAATGATATTTGTCGTCACACCTGGTGATGTATAATATGGTGACAATGATATTTGTAGTCACACCTGGTGATGTATAATGTGGTGACAATGATATTTGTCGTCACACCTGGTGATGTATAATGTGGTGACAATGATATTTGTCGTCACACCTGGTGATGTATAATATGGTGACAATGATATTTGTAGTCACACCTGGTGATGTATAATGTGGTGACAATGATATTTGTAGTCACACCTGGTGATGTATAATGTGGTGACAATGATATTTGTAGTCACACCTGGTGATGTATAATGTGGTGACAATGATATTTGTAGTCACACCTGGTGATGTATAATGTGGTGACAATGATATTTGTCGTCACACCTGGTGATGTATAATATGGTGACAATGATATTTGTAATTTTAATGGTTATTGTGATTGCGATCACTGGTGATTATGATGATTATGTGATGATAGCAGTGATGATGATGATAGCAGTGATGGTTACTGTGGTGATGATGATAATTATGATGACACTCATGATTGCAGTGATGATTAAGGTGATGATATTAACAATGACAGTTATGAAGAAGATACTATCACCACTATTTTAACGTTTGTGTCTGTGTGTGTTAAATTAATTAATACTCTTCTGAAACTTAGATATAGCAAATTTTACCAATTTAAGTCGAGTTGTTACAAACACTTAAAAACGTTATGTCTATGTATGTGGTACATAACTGGTGACATTTTACTGATGTATGCGTCTCTGATGTGTCACTAATGTCAGCCATCTGCTGCAGTGTCTCTGTCCTGGCAACCTCCAGCACGGGTCACCTTCAAGTGCTCAAGGTCAGCTTCTGCAAGAACATCACAACAGCTTGTCTCACTCGCCTCGTCAGAAACTGCAAGCGGTACGTTAAGACATGTCACAACAAAAACCAACATCAAGGGGTTTATTACATTGTCATCATGAGTATTTTTGTCATGCATGTACCTGATAGTCAGTCTAAAAAATTAGTGTTTTATACAGAATTGTATTTGCATGGTTTTGAGTATTTATTTTATCGTTGACTGCATATAAAATCAAGCAGCAAAGCTGCCAATACACTGATTCTATCATTGTAATGCTGTGCTCGCACAGAAAACTATAGCCAACCTAATTTTAGCCTTGTCTATCACATGCAATTGTTTGCCATGCGATGCAACTTTTCTATTATTATTCCAAGCTACATCATTTTTGGAAAGTTCCTCAAACCTCAAATGAAAAAAACATTTAGCGTGTATCTCCTCAAAATATTTTTTATTCAAAATAACCATTGTATGCAAATGCACAATTACATGGGTTTCACAAGATATATGCTGAAAAGTGTTCTATGCAATATCTTGCTTAGGTTAAATATCAGGTTCTAAGGTATACTCTGTGTATAGTCTGTATATTATGTTCTAAATTGTACCCTATGTACCTTGCAGGCTGACTGGGCTACTCCTCTATGGCATCAACGGCCTGCGAAACTTGGATGAATTATGCACAATAAACCCTCGACTGTTGATTGAAATGTGAGCGGAGAAAACATGATTCAGCGGCAATCTTTGAGCCTCGCCCACTGTGGAAAATTTTATCAACTTCTTAACTTGCTGTTGAGGGTATAGTTAAGTAAGTGCCTTCATAGCATGAAGTATGTACCTGCATTTGATAAGATTTTATCACAGGTGCCTGTTAAAAATGCTAAAACATGCCAGGGTTCACAAATATGTATATATGGTGGAGTACATTATACACATTGTGATATGATCAGATGTTTTGTGAATATGAAATATTTATATTCTGACAAGTGCTTCTTAATGCAAATAGTATTATTACATGTATACAGGCATAATGAATTGATGATGGATCTATTATTTTGTGTGTTATTGTGTCTTATAAAGTTACTGTAGTATAAAGTGAGTTTTTATAGCACTTGCTTCAACAATTCTTTATACGTACATTTATTTTAAAGATATTTTGCTACCAGTATTTTGTTATATGTTTTATTATCATCAAACGGAAGTGGCAGCAGCATTTTTGTAACATGTCGATATGGTTTTAAAATATATGTCTTACTAAATGAGCATAATATAATATGAAAACAGTGTTGTTGCATGCCTGGTCACACAAGCCAGCCCCTTGATCTACTGTAGTGTTCTGTGAGAGGAGTTTGTCAGACCTTCAGACAAAATTGTATCTCAACCTTATTAAGCTGAATAATCACAGTCTTTAGCTGACTGGTGATTTTCTAAATTTAATGTTGCATCCAGATTCTATTTTTCATATTTCGGACCCATTGGACACACCATTTGAACTGTTCAGTATCAACTACAGTGTGCTAGCTCTATTGTGCAAAATTTATTTTAAACCATTAAACCGAGATTGTGAATTGTGAATACAATCAAAAATAGATAAGCGAGCTTATCTATTTTTTGTAACTATTATTGTGAGTACAATATGTAACAGTTGTATGAACATTTACAAAGTGCATGTGTGGTGCGGAAAACATTTCTGAGACATTTTAAGAGATTTGATAGTTAAATGTATTATTTACAGTGTGCAATATTGGTGTGGGAAATTGTGTGTGTGCTTTTAAATTGATTTGTTTAGTCATACATATTTGGCATTATGCTTTGTTGCTTTGTTGATATGCCTTTGTTTTTGGTATTTCAAATGTGCCTAAAAAACAATGAATTATTGTGACATTGTGAACTTTGCAATGCATCGATAATAACAATTGTAAATGTTTGGTGCAGATATCAAAGGCCACAGTATTTGTGAAGCTGTATGTCAGCTTGTGTGACAGTGTAATTGCATGTTTTAGCTTATGCCACCATATGCAGCTGAATAATTATACTTAAGATTTTATTATGATGTACATTTAACTTATTTAATTGTGTGCGTTTTCAATGCATGTATTTTAAACATTTGTCATCTTAACTAGTATATATTGCCTTACAGTAATGGTTGCCTTACAATTAACATTATAATCTATGACTATATTTGCTTTTAGAGAACTGAAACATGTCAATGTATCTTCAGAGGATTTGGTTTCTTAGCACTGTTCGAATTGTAATGTATAAATATCTGGTTGACTCTGACGTGCATCAGTTGCTTTATTGACAGAACAGTATTTGTGTAAGGTGTGTTTGCTAATAAACAGATGTATGGTTTTGCATACGTTCAACACATTGGTTTGAGAAAGTTCGCTGTCCTCATGTTTTCTGGAAGGTGTGACCTAATACTAATAAAGTCATCACGTTGAAGAGTCGGAAGAAACGCTGAATTTCAGAAATTCTGAACGAAAAGCATGGTCATGAAAATGCAACATAATATTATATTTAAATATCACCGCTCAACCAGAAGGAACTTCATTTTTGGATTTTTTTCACTAGAATACCTTGGAGCAAGACTACAAGGAGACGGCAAGACATCATCAGAGATCAGAAGAAGAACAGCCATAGCAACGCAGAAACTAAATCTGAAAAATGTATGGAAAGGACAAAACATACCAACAAAGATAAGAATTTTAAAAACTTGCGTTTTCCCAACAGCTCTATACGGGAGCGAAACGTGGACACTGAACAAAGACATGAGAAGAATACAAGCGTTTGAGATGAAAAATTACAGAAAAGTCCTAAGTGTGCCATGGGTAACAAGAACAACCAATGCAGAGATCCTTACAAAATTAGACATACAGAACTGCCAACTAGTGAATAGAATAAAAGGACTAAAACTGGGTTATTTTGGTCACATCAAAAGACATAATTCCTTAGAGAAAACAGTCCTAGAAGGCAAAGTTGAGGGAAAGAGAGTAAGGGAAAGACCAAGGAGAAGATGGGAGCAGGACATCAGCGACTGGTTGGAAGACGACATCGTGAGAGCAGGGAGACGAACGGCAGACAGAGCAGCGTATCGTGGGATCATCCGGGCAGCTAAGTCTCGCAGAGATATGCTGAACTGAAGAAGAAGAAATTATCGGACAAATGTTCGGGGTGATAAAGTAATACAATATAGGCAATTAGGCAAACCGTCCAACAGAACAAGTTATTAAAATACATTATGTGGTTTATCCTGTATATTTAGAAAGCGAACGAATCACGCGTAATAGGTGAATCAGACAAAGTAAGAAACATATTTATACTGTGATTGTTTAATCGTATGAGGATCTGACTATTGCCTCGTTGTACGACAAAGGACGTGACGTTGGTGATGACGTCACGGCACCAAATGCGACGTCCAGACTACTGTAGCTGCGTTTCTCGGAAACTCATCAAATGTAGAATTATATAAGACAATACGATCAGAAAACGTATGTACACGCGGCTTGTAAAACAGCAAGAAAATACGTGTAATGTGATTGATTTAAAAATCAATGGGATCCGCCAGTAGCTCGCGAACTGGAATGAAAGAGAAACGACCAGACGACGAGACGACAAAACCGTTCTGGAAGAGAGTAGCGACGCACGTTAGAAAGCTGTTTGGAATACGCCCGCCCGGTCCTCGCGTGTCGCGCTCCACTTCCGACACCATCGGCATCGGACGACCGTTTTATACCGATAGGATCAAACGCGTGTTGCCGCGAAATCGGGTTTACAAGAAGAGAAATGATGATGGCTGTGGTAATGAATCGGTGAAGACTACATATGGAAAAGCAGCAGTTCCCGACGAGAACGGGGTCATGGTGGCGACACAAAGCCGCCCATTACCGAAACAGTGCCATTTGTTGTCTCAGCCAGGGGACATCTTAAAGACGCTGAAGCGGCATGGTATGCCTTTCAAGCACTGCACGCCTCGTCCGCTGCCGCCACCGCCTGGACAAGAGGCTGACGTTACAAGCTCCACCGACTCCACGTGCTCCAGTCTCGGGCCGCCAGACTCCACAACGCACGAGGAACGACGTCCGCCAGAGTCGGACATCGCGCAAGAAGAACAGCCCGGAATAAGTGACGCTGGTGCGAAGTCTCGCTGCAGCACTAGACGTACGTCGATGGGTGGAACCACGGAGAAGGAGAAGGAGAAGGAGAAGGAGGCAGTCGCTGTATTATCCCCACGGGACAGCGTACACAACGCACAGGGCAATCATCATCAACGATCACGCAAGCGGAACGCGGTTGAGCCGGAGCAACAGTTTCGGTACACGTTCCAAGATTTGCGTCACTGGAACAAGACGCTGATTCTGACGGCGAGTGGAAGCCGGGTAGACTGGTCGACACAGCGCAAACGACACCGTTGTCAACTGCAGCGATCCGATGATCCAAAACTGAAGAGATCGGCGGTGGTTCTATCGACAGAGACTGTCAGGGACGCTGTTCGCGACATGCCCTCGAACACACCCTCGGACGACAGCCTCATTATGAGCGAAGACCTCGGCGGACGTCGCCCGACTCTGCTGTCGCTGCCGAACAGTTTTGTGCACATGGAGAACGCCGAGCAGAAACGCCAAGACACGAGAAGCGAACTTCTTCCCTGCCAGCTAGACGAGAAGCGTCAGACATGTGGTACGGTGTCGGAGTCGGTGCTTCCCGGTTTCGGTTTTCACCAAACAACGCATAATAGCAAGCGCCATCCGATCGTCAGCAACATTTTGATGATGCTAGGTGCTGACACCAAAACAGGCGTACTATCGGACGTTGACCACCGTGTTGGAACAGACGAGCAAACGGTGAACAGTCCTGGACATCAGACACCAGAAGACAAGTCTCATACGACCACAACTCACGGGAAAACGGGTCTCCAGACGAACTTGTTCGAGAGTAACAGCTCCCAGCTGAAACAAAATGCTAATATCCATCCAAGTGGAGAAGACACGATAGAAATATATCCTCAAAGTGAACGCCATTCCGCATACAACAGCGTGCCTACGTTTGTGGTTAGCTGGCCACTACAGAGTGCTACATCCAAGCGAGGCAGCTCGAGCTCCGATCCTTCAGACGACCTCGATCAGAGAGTAAGCACTGACTGGACACGGAAGCGCCGAAACAAGAGTCCGGTGTATATTGGAAGGGAAAGTAGGGCTGACGTGGTACGATGTTTGTATTATTTTTTATTAATGAACTGTCAATAACTATTATGCTCTGAGAAGAGTTGGCGAGGCATAAATAACAGCATATGCCTTACCGATGCAAATGTGGAGAAGACGTATGTGACCCGTCACGGCAAACAGGGTTTTTAGTCGCACAGAGCTATTCTGCACACGAAACAAAAACAGCTGTTTAGTCATGTTCCATCACTTTTGTGATTTTGGCAGAAATGCATCACTTATAATGTTATTTTTCATTCTATTTTGTTCTCAACAAACAATCCCAAACCAATAAAATACATTAAAAAAAACAATCGACAATATATGAATCAAAATGACATTGTTTCTCAAACCGTTGCTGTTTAATGTTTGCTACAGTTCTAGCAATAAATCAAAACCTACTAAAAATATTTCAACAAATGAGGTATCAGTTTAAAGGTAAATGTGGAATCAAAAAAAGTGCAAAACTCCATTTCGCAATTTTGCCCAATTTGCTGTGGCATGTCACACGCGCACGCACGCGCGCACGCAGACAAAGTTAGTATTTTAGTTAGCATGAAAAAATGTATCCGAATGAACAATTTTACTTCAGCAAATATCCTACTAATATACCATGGCATAGATATAGTTAATACGTATATATTAACTCGTTTGCTCGAATTGTATTCATGCATTTCAAGTACAATTATATATTCATTCGCCCTCAATAAAATACGCGTAAGAGTGCTTCTTTTGTTTAGATGTCGATCCCGTGCCAGAGGTCGTGTAAGAAGACTTTGTACTGGAAAGACAACTTGGACGGCGCCGTGTTTGCTGTGTCGAGCGGCATGCAGGTACAGCAGGCGGCAATCGTCTATCGCGTCCCATCTCAGATCCTGCGGAGGTACTCCACTCAACACACAGCTGTCTGAACTGACGGCTTCGCACACGCATTCTACAGAGGCACTCCACCCAGCATACCTGCTTGTCCAGCTTGTCTGGAGTGATGCTGTCTGTCGCAGATTCTGCAGACCATGGCATCACCTATCCTGAGCCAAAAGGATTAAAGTGGTTGAATCCTGTTCACTCGATCCCACCGTAACACGATTAGACTACGTCGTGCTTGTCATCCGAGCCAGAACGTTGTCATAGCTTTTGTTTGGAGGCACTCCTGCAAACTTCCGTGCCTTCAGTACCAAGTTCAGAAGGATATGGACCACAAATTACGGCGATAGATTTGGTCACTGAGTGAATACCTTGGTCAAGTGGCGTGTCGGGGATCTATGAACATATACCCCATCGACTGTTTCAAAAAAGGGTTTCCTATATAGACTGTTGCGCTACCACATTTTAATCCAGAAAACTAATGGGTGGATAAATCTAAGCTTCGCCTCTCGGATATCCTTGCTATCGCGTGGTTACTAGCCAATGTCACCCTCTCCACGTGTTGTAGTTGATACATACTACATATCCCGGGTTTTCTTGCGCAATGTATGAATGTCTTGTGAATTGGTTATATTCTTCGTCCCACGACTCTCTGAACTAGCTCAACTTCTAACAACAATTCTAGGAAATGTCTAGCTGTTGTTGCCCGTTCGAGTTGAACAAGGCTGTTGTCTAGGATGCTGCGTGACTCGATCGATGTATACGTATCTGCCCTTATACGCTGACCGCATTATGACATAAATCTGTGCGACACGTATTTATAATAATTATCTTCAACACTGTACATAAGTATTACAAGTAGCTAATACTCATTAAACACAATACAGTGGGTGCCCATAAATTTGCACAAATGAAAATACATACTGATACACTCGAACCATTGTATGGAACCTCCTGCTATGATAAACTAGCGAATATCTCCACCCACAGACCTGTATCAAGAGCAGTTGCCTTTACGTTAGGTAAGGTGGTTGAATTTCGAAGCTAAGGCTTTTGTAATCCAGCTGATTTTAAGTGACTCATTTTTCTCCTCCTTCTCCTTCTCCTTCTTCTCCTTCTTCTTCGCCTAGCCTCAGCATGCTGAGGATACAGTTGATACATGGCATGGCAAGCGAACAGGAAAAGTGTTTTCGTTTTTATAGTGAAATATATATATATATATTTCACTATAAAAACGAAAACACTTTATATTTATATATAAACAATTATTGTGTAAATTAACAAAAATACGTGCAGAAGAACTAGTTAACATCCCAGACAATACAGTACAGCTTTTCTCCAGCATGTTCTCCTGACAAAGGTGAAGTAGGCCTGAGTTTTTATTTGAATTGACGGAACTTTGAGATTTCTGCGAAGGAAGCCTATTGATATATTTGCTTTTAAAGAAATGTTATTTATGTGGGCATTCCACTGGAGATCTGAAGTTATGGTTATACCAAGATATTTTACCTGTGAAACAGTTTCTAGTGTTTGACCATGGAGCATGTATTGGTTGTAAATGACAGTTTTGTTTCTTGTTACAGGTATGGCATGGCACTTTTGAGGATTTAATTCCATATTCCAGGTTATTGCCAATTTTCTAAGTTTGTGAAGATCTTCCTGGAGTACAGCTGTATTCATCTTAGGCTTAAGGGCTATATATATACATTATGGTGTCATCAGCAAAAAGTATAACTGTAGATGTAATATTGTCTGGGATGTCATTTATATAAAAGAGGAATAGACAAGGACCAAGTACAGAGCCTGGTGGTACTCCTGGTGTTACGCGGGGACATCAGAGGAGGCTTCGCCCTCTGTTATGACCTTCACGACATAGCTTGTCAGGAAAAACACATCTACACTTATTGTGGATTATTTTTCTCAATTAGAAAACTGCTGTAAGTGATGTTTGTGTTGTGAAATATATGCCGATCGGCCCGTGTGAGAACGTGCGCTCGCGTGTGAGTATGCCACTGAACGCTACTGAACTGCATTTATAGGAAGAGTCGCGCGATAACCGCTACCATAACACTTCGTAGCGTTTCTAGAGTGACGACAACATTAGAAAGCCGCAGCATGGTAACCGATTGGTTACAGATTAATAAAACAGATTAGTTAGTCGATTTTTTTGTCGTAAAACCCGTTTTGTTAAGACACCTCGTTAATTATTAAATCGCTTTGAACAATGTTATTATTTTGTATTTAAAAGCAAGATCATTAGAGTTGTTCATATTTTTAAAATTACAAACCAGGCGATAATTAAGGTTGTTCGAATTGTGTTGCCACTCCGTCTTGGTTATGTTATGATATTGCCAGTTTAATTAATGTTCAGTCAAAATAACCCAATACGGATAGTGGAATACCAACTAAATCTTGATGTTTCTATTTTCTTGTCATTGTTGAGTGTATTCTATCTTGTAGATATGGCTTTTTAGTAAATATCACGGTACACGCGAATGCATCACATAAATAATCACACACATATCAAACTGATTTTTATAATTTATTTCAAAAATCATGTTTCAAATGTAGATTTTATAATAGTTATATGCAACATATCCAACATAGTTATGTAGACATATGTGTAAAGTGACTATGTTTTACATATATCATACATGATACAGCACCTGGTGTGATAACTGAACAAACACCTCTCCCACCTTCTTCCCTCACTTACTATTCATGTACATCCCTCACCCTACTTAAATGAAACTACTGCATTTCATTGCTGATTCTCCACACAAAGCTTCCCCTAAAAATGGAACGTTTTCAACAACAAATGAAGGTGGCCATTAAATAGAAGAACCCAAAATCCTTGTGGGAACAAGTGGTATTTTTTAAATGTCTTATAACAAAACATTAGGATTACTCCCCTTTCTCTAAACTTGCTTTAAATAGCATTACATTAAGCAGTAAAGCTATTTTGAAAATTCAAATGACAGTCTTTGATATTAAAAGCATTAATACTGTTAAGGCAGTAATAATCTGACATCGACATAAAGAATTTAATGATGTAATTTGTGTTTTGTAGGATATTCCTTGAACTGGCCATAAATAGGCAATGATGGCCCAAACGGAGATAGAGTTCTCAACCATCACCAATATATGTTCTAGTCTTGAGTCAATCCTGAAGAAATGTTTTGGTCCGAATGGCCTGAGCATCTTGCTCACTACAGCGTCTGGGACATTGATGATAACTGGCAATGGAACAGCAATACTGCAGTCATTACAACTCTCTCACCCGATTGGTCGAGTGATGACCAATAGCATTGTAACTCACTGCCAGTATACAGGAGACAATTGCAAGACATTTGTGTTTATATTGTGTGGAATTCTCAGGAAGCTGGGTAGGGAATTGCCCAAGAACAGTAATAGAATGGGGGTGGTTTCTGCATCAGCCCACCTGAAGCATACTGTCCTGCCTACCCTTGTGAGTCAATCTTTCGTGGAACAAACCATGACTGTTTGTTGCACACAGGAGAACTTGGAACAGGTGAGGTGTGCATGTAACAGTGTGTTTGCCAGCTCGCTGCAAGGTAGATTCAACAGGCCAACTGCCAGACAGCTGGCTAAAGTCCTTACTGGGATGATCTTCACAGACTTTGACGTAGTTGACATTCCGGTAGTGGTCGAGGAGTACATCAAACACTTCAGGGAGGTACGTGTTGAGATAGCGGGAAGTGCTATCCAGTCGACTTGCATCATTGATGGCATTGTCATCCAAAGAGACATCAAGGTGCACATCCCATCAACAATGGAGCATGGTGTTCGCTTCATGCTTATTGCGTTTGATGTGATGGACAATAAGATGTCTTCTGGTAGCAGTGATGTACCGCCTGTGATTCATGTTACATCAACTGATCACCTGAGGAACACATTTGAATGGAAGCTAAAGCATGTCATAGGATTTATTCAACTTCTTTCTAGTCATGGTGTTAATCTACTACTCTGCTCCAGTGTAGTCAGTGATGTCCTGGCATCCCAGTGTCGACAAGCTGGGATATCCGTGATACAAGCCGTAGACGAGGATGACATGAAGAGGGTGGGTTTTGTATTTAACATAGACATCATCTACTGCTGGAGTGAGTTACTTTCCTCTAGTGTCATTGGAAATGCTGACTCATGTAAGCCAATGTTGCTGGGTACTCATCGCTGGATGCTCCTGTCGCCAACTCCTGCCACTGTGAGACGCTGCAGCAGACCGTTATCACGACAACTCATTGTGTGCGCTCCAACTGCAGGTGTGTGCAGCCAGGTGGCGTCTGCATTGCATGGATGTCTGAAATGTGCACGGATGCTGTTTGAAACTTCGATGCTTTGTGATGCATCTGGACAGGTATGGCCTGTTCCATGTACAAATAAGTCACAAACAGACCATCTCAACAGTGACAGCAGTGATATGGGCACATGTGTGGATACAACTGAAGTCTGCAGAACAAAGATGGGTGACTCACATTCAAGACAAACACACCCTCACTGTGCATTCATACCAGGAGGAGGAACATTTGAAGCGGCACTCTACAAAGCGTTGCAACTGTACAAACTGCAATGTAACAACACAAGTTTGACCCACGCTATAACTCTCCTTCAGCATGGCTTGCAATCGGTTTCCACTCATCTCGCTTGTAACTCATTTGCGCCATCTGCTGCCCGCCCTCTGGTGGCTGCTGCCATGGCGATGACCCGCACTCGGCAGGATGGAGTCATTGATGGTGTCGTTGAGCCTCTGGCCAGTAAAGTGGTGCTGTTGCATGATTTGTTGACACTGCTGGAGCAGCTGCTTCGTGTGGACAAGCTGGTGTCAGTGAGACGCTTATGTCCAGCAAATTATGACCAGTCTGATTCTGAGGATGATTCATAGTCATAGCAGTGATGGACAACAAACATGAACGATAATGAACACTTAACACAAGGGTTGTTGTAACATTATATTGGTCCAGATTGACCATTTCTGTTAGAGAAATAATTGTTGTCACCCTGCCAATATTACTTAGGCGTAAGGTTTGGGATAGCCAAGGAAACACTGCAGTTCATTATATAATGTATTTAAAAAAAATAATTTAAGATTTAATTTGATTTATTTGAGTAAGAAAAACTTAGATCCAGTTGGAGTAATATTTTGTTGGTTAAAATGTACAATGTCCCTTGTCAGGACTCAGTTATAGTATTGCTGTGAAGAACTGTGTTCATTCTGTGTAAACATGTTACTAACACATCAGTGTTTTCAACCCATAAATAGGACATGTATATTATATACATTTCCTGGACATGCATACATTTATACACATTAAACGTCATGCATAAACACACAATGTATTATTTACAGTTGTCTAGGCACATTTATAAGTGAATCTGTGTACTGGTATGTGTATGCTTTCTTGTGTGTGAGCATGCTTGTGTGCATTCCTGTATGTTTGTGTTGATATGCACATCTGTGTAATGAATACACTAACTTGGTAGCATTATAAGTGTATCTCCTCCCAGGCGCCGATGTCCACTCACCTCTTTCTACATACTCTTTCGGTTCCTTGGACAAATGGCCTCTGATCTACTAATTAGAGATGCATTTGAAAAAAACGAAGGTAGTTATTTTGTGTGTTTTACTTTTTTCAATTGTCAGTCATTCCCAAGGTGGTGCCACTGTGGAGTATTGTTAAAATTAGTTGTAGTAAACCTATAATTTGTAGTAGTGTTATTAATATGTATGTACAGAATACTCTAACTGACACATACATACACACACACACACACACACACACACACACACACACACATCAAATGATCGAGGATGTTACAGTTTGTACTTTTATATTAAATTTAATTCTCTGCTTAATTTGAACACTATCTTCACAACCATGCAAAAATTAAAACACAAATTTGGTCTCCTCTTAATCTCATGCTTTCCATAATCTTATCAAACCACATTCTGTGAGGCATTTTTCATAACAAGAGCTAACAAAATAATTCAATAACCAGCTATTTTTCATACCAGTAAATAGTTACCCCCTTTTAATTGTTTTCTATACAATTACTGGACAAAAATATGCTTAAGAAAGCTATTTGCAGAATCTTGCGCAATACTGTAACCATATTTTAACCAAAAAGCAATGTATTCTGCCAACTAAATTTCCTCTAGACGCGTGCGCAGTGTTTTCATTCCACTGTTGTGATTGACCTCACGCGCCTCGTTCTGGGAATCCTAAATGACGTCAGTCGGGGGGCGCGGCGGCTGTGCATGCTTTTTCCGGTAGGAGGTTGTTAACTACGTGGAGTCGATGCAAGAGTGACCAGACTGCAATGGAATCGCCTGAACTCATCAAGAATCTCCAAGCCCGAGTCAAAGAACTCGAAAACGAACTAAAATGTCTGAAATCGAACACTGCAGCAGCGAAACCGGCCACCAAGCGGCGCGGCAAGATCGCTGAAATGAGCTCGGAGGTTGTTGACAGCAATCCGTACAGGTTGGAACTTCGGTTATTTTTGTCTGTCACTGTCAGTGCCGGTGACTGTCACACGACATAAAAGACTGACTGTTTGTCAACATCTGTCTATAATCTTAGTTTGTGTCAAGTGCCACATGTAATAATTTATATGCACTCGTTCAAGATTAGTAATGGGAGCATACACGAATGTTTGTCGGCATTTTTGTCAACCATATGGATCCAGCCAGTCCAAGTCCAAGAAGAAGAGACCAAGGCCAAGATTCCTGGGTCTATTAATTGTATTATACTCTTCTAAGAACTTAAGTTTAGTCTAGACTGCAATTTAGATAGCTGTTTGGTGGACAATTATTTCATATTCTCACAGATCTATGCTCTGGGTCCTGCTAAAATGTAATGCATAATTATATTAGTTTTCCCAAGTGTGTGAGAACTCCTAAGTGTGTATTCTTGAGTTGGATTGCGCAGGTTCAATTACATTGGCTTCTCACAAAGTAATTAATATTGCATGAACTCCTACTTTAGTACTTACTGATCATTCGGTTGTAGTCGTTTGATGGCCTTGAAGAGAATGGGCATCGTTGACAACTACGAGGTAAGAACCAATATCATAACTGTAAACACAGGTTTGTCTTCTTTTTTTATTTTCACCTAGTTGATGTACATAGACAGCATTCTAGGACTGAAAATGAAGAGGCCAGATGAAGGGAATATTAGTTAACATCAACATGTATTCATTCAGTCTTACAGAAAGTTTGAAACATTGCAAATATTTTAATTCACATATATTTTGGGCACATTCACTCACCTAAGCTCACACACCAATATACACAAAGGGCACACATTACTTCAAATAAATGTCGAGGTCAAACCAAGTTAATTAAATAAAGTAAACACATTTAACTACGTAATATTAATGGTGCTTCACACAACCCATTCTTTGAATGACATATATTGTTATGATGAGTCTTCTAGTTTGGAATTACATCTTACTAAAAAGAGAGCTGTCGCTAAAGAGCGTTAACTTGTTCAACATCTGCATGAGCAGCTGTTGCTTTCAGAGGATACGAGACTTCACAGTGGCTATTGTGGGAGTGGGCGGAGTTGGCAGTGTCACAGCTGAAATGTTGACCCGATGCGGCATTGGCAAGGTAACTACAAACATACATTTATTCTGTTGTACTTATAGCACGTACATCTTATACATGAAATGGTACAAGTGTTGCAAACAAGTTAAACAACATGATGTTGGCAGCTTTCAGGCTGTCAGTGCCAATACTTTACATTCTAATATTTAAATTGACCATTGTAAGTAATAATAAAATATCCAAAATAAACATGTCGGATAAAATACATACATTCCTGATAACCATCAATGTAGTAGTTTTTTTTATCTACACCGTTATTTTTAACATGCTAATATGTTACTTTGCTGAATTTTTGCAAAGTTGGAAATGGTCATCTTGTGATCAGTTTTAGCACATAACAAAAGTTATAATTGTGCGTTGGCATGATAGTGTGTAGACGTATGAATGAGATAAAAATACAACAATATTTATAATACAATTGTGTGTATTGATGTGTTTGTTGCAGTTGATTCTGTTTGACTATGACAAAGTGGAGTTGGCGAACATGAACCGTCTGTTCTTCCAGCCCCACCAGGCAGGCATGAGTAAAGTGGATGCTGCAGTCAACACACTACAGTGAGTAGGTCAAGCCTTCGTTTCTCCCATCCAACCATATACCTGCCAACTTTTCTTTTTGAACCGTATCGTGGATGGCAGAACAACTTCTCTGAGGTGTTTTCTCCAAATGAAGACACTTGTTTAAAAAAATTATGACAAAATGAAAACCACAAATACAGTGGAACCTCACTATTTACTTTGGGACTGTGCAAACTGACCTGAATAGTTAGGTGACCAATTAGCAAGACTAATTTCTTATGTGTTACTGTTATGGAAATAATATGGAATTTCACAGGGTGACCTTAATTGTGAGGTGGCTGTATTATCGAGGTGACAGTAAAGTGAGGATTGGTTGTGTAACACCATCCTATCAGAATTATTATAATTTCAATAAGTATTGACACATGTGATAACTTGCATGCTGTGGATACACGATAACTGTAGTTGTCAGTGACAAAGAAAAATGTATGTGTTAGCAGAAATTGTCATCTCGACATGGCAGTTCATCATATGGAAGTTCTGTCTGTAGTACGTTGACATTACATCCTTTAAATCATGGAAATTACTAGAACTGGGCAGTTGTACTGACCCTCTTCCCTGGAATCTCTGTCAACTCTGCTTCCAGTGTAATGTTGTAGCAAGATGGAGCCTGTCTCTGTTGTAGAGACATCAACCCAGACGTCTGCATAGAAGCACACAACTATAACATCACAACTATGGCAAATTTTGAACACTTCAAAAATTGTCTAAAGTAAGTAGATGATTAATGTTTAGTTAGATATACATACTGTTTACAATTGGCACTCCAATTACATTAATAAAAAGAAGTATAAAAAAATTTTGTTAACAGTATTCATATAAACTTACCTTTATAACCTTGCATATCCAGCTTAATTCCCTGGCATATTGATCCATCTGTTTAATACAGCTTATTGAGATTGACTAACCCTTTTGTATTGATGCACGTCTGAGCTTGGTTTCCGAGGATTTAGGCACAAAAAAGTTACCTTATTATTATTATACAGTCTAGTCTACAACATGACGTTGAAAAATCTACAACATATAATAACAAGTCAACATGCCAATTAAATATGCTTGTCAGTAAGTGAGTGGAATCCTTTCTACAAAACAACTTTTGTAAAGCATATTATTTATATGTCAGTTTAATCATTCATTTATAGGTTTTTCATTGCGGCAAATTTACTTGTTAAGCGTAGATGTGGAAAATGACACAAAATTGTGAGCTGAAAAAATATGTGGCTCTGTATTTCAGAACAGGAAACATTAAAACAGACGGACAAGTGGACTTGGTCCTGTGCTGCGTGGATAACTTTGAGGCGCGCATGACAGTTAATACAGTAAGTACTTCATTAATCACAATAGCCGAGGCTGGCATCTTGATTTCTTTTCTCTTTCCTTCATAATACGCTAACCAAAAATATTGGCACAACCACACTGCACTGTTTTCATGTTTTGCCAATCTGCTATTCAAAATTAATAGTTGATTAGAAATGATGATGCACAATTTCTGTGACATAAATGGTCTAGGGGACATCTTAGTGTCACAATCAGTGCTCCCAAAGTTCCGCCATGCCGTGCTGTCTTCTGCTGTCTCTCGGTGTCTTGATGTGATTACATGATCGCAGCCTGACGCCAGTCATTCTGAGGTCCGAGCGCAGCATGTCTAGTAATAACAATATATAAAAATACCATATATAAAAATACATCAATAAAAGTATGTAAATAAATATAAAAATACATCGATAAGAACAGCATGCTTCAAAATTATATAAATCCCGGACCCTGGTGCCTCGGTTTCGAAGTACAATACATGTCGCTAGTTTTAATGCTATAAATAATTGGATTAAAAGACATGTCAATCCTATTTATTAAGCTAAAAATAGCCTTTCTGATTACACATTTACCCGAGCTGACATTAGCTGTAGCAAACATGTGGCTAGCGCTACATCTCAAATTGTTCAATATCCTGAAAGAGTTGTTATATGCAACAACGAATTGCTGAAAATTACCTTTTCTAAAGTTCACCCATAATGCACACAAATATATATTACCAAAATACGCTGTAAATAGCTTAGTAAGTTTGTGGTTAAATATAATGTATAATTAATTTATAATATATATATGAATACTTGTGTTGCCATGGTTACAGGTATGTAATGAGATTTGCCAAACCTGGTTTGAGTCTGGCGTTAGTGAGAATGCTGTTTCGGGACACATACAGTTGGTGAAGCCAGGGGAGTCAGCATGCTTCGCAGTAAGTATAACATGCATGTATATCAGCAGTGAAGGCATGTAACAGTGACATTTCTCCTCTACCCGGTGTAATCTCCAAAATTTTTGAGCTGATATGACCACAAACCGGATGTTTATAAATCATTACGCTGTATAAAATTTCATCTTTGGCAAGACACATTTTGTTGGAAAATAGTGCCACTGAAAGAGCATAGTTTTGTACATTTTTAATAACTTTAGAGCCAATAATGAAGTAAACAAGATTGCCATTTTAAACAAAATCCCCTTTCTGTTAAGATGTTACCCACCTCTTGTGAACATCTTCTTTTTCATCAAAGCAACCCCACAAATCTATGATTCCTGCTCCCTCCATGCGTAGCTCCTGAACTAATACATTGTTCACCATCCTACGAAATGTTCGATATTCCTGATCCCTGTCTACCAACCGTGACAGTAATTGACCAGTCCGTCATGTCGCGGTTTGCCTGTGTTACAATCAGAATTCTGCACATGACCTCCATCAAGCTTTGCCTTTGCCAACAATGTTGATAACAGTTAAATATATGTAACATACATCACGATTGCTGCATAACATCTCATAGATTTAACATGCATGCAATTGTAACTTTTAAAACTTTGCCTTATGTTTTTGTCATAAATAAACACTTTTGTGGCCTGAATTTCAACAAACTTTACGTTAGAATATCTGAACACACCATGTGCTTGGCAACCATTTTTAGATGGCTTTACAGAGTTTTTGCTAGGCAACAAGTCATGTGATGGATAAGTCAGTTATCTGCCTAAGGTGTGCATGTTTTGTTGTACATGGTTAACATGGGTTTTCTTTTCCCAGTGTGCGCCTCCGCTGGTCGTGGCTACACAGATAGATGAGAAGACACTGAAGAGAGAGGGGGTGTGTGCGGCTAGTCTCCCCACCACCATGGGCATAGTGGCCGGCTTCCTCGTACAGAGTACACTCAAGTGAGTAGGGGGTGGGTTGTAGGGGATGGGGTTGTAGGAGGTGGGTTAGTAGCGGGTGAGTTTGTAGGGGGTGGGGTTGTATGGGGTGGGGTTGTAGGTGGTCAATTGTAGGGGTGGGGTTGACTGGATTGTAGGGGATGGGTGGGGTTGTAGGGGGTGGGTGAGCTGTAGGTTGTGGGTGGGGTTGTAGAGGGGGCATTGTGGCTGTTTTCCTGGTAACGAGTGCACTCAAGTAAACCATGTTGTAGGGGGTGGGGTTAGATAGTGACCAATACTAAAAAACCAACTGTTTATTAGCTTACTAGAAGAGGGGTGAGAATGTAATTTGTTAGCAACAGAACAATTTGTTAGCAACAGAGAGTTACATAAATTAAAGAAATATTTCACTTATGAGATTGAAGTAAAATAGACATACAGGTGTAAATTACACTATGCAACACTTCAGTTCTCAAAATGGTTTTATGGTAGCGCAAGTAATATGAAAGCAGTTGCAACTCTTTACATGTATTGATTATTTTATTAAATTTGTTTTAGGTTTTTATTAGGTTTTGGCAAGGTTTCAGCCTATCTCGGCTACAATGCCCTCGAGGATTTCTTCCCAACAATGTCACTGCAGCCTAACCCACAGTGCGAGGACAGATACTGTCTCGAACAGCAGGCCAGCTACCAGGTGGGTAACAGGAATAAATTGTCATATCCACTGGAATAGTATTCTTATGACAAACCAAAAAGGTTGAGTATTTTTCAGTATAGTAGCTGCATCTTGAGCAGTCTCTACACCAATGGGCACCCTCCAACGGTGGCCAGATTTCTGTTGCATTAACTGTTTAAGTCCATGTTTTCATTAAAACAACCCCTCTAGAGCAGCCACCTGCCTTGTTTATGTTCAACTGGATTTGCATGTCCATATGTCGATACAAATTAATATATTTGGTGTATGACGTCCGGTGTGGAAGGTAGGAGACTGACAGTATTGTCCCTATGTAGAGCCGTCACCCCTCTTATGCGGCCAACATATGTTTGCAGAAGGGGTGGATGTTCGAGAGGGGGGACTACTGTATAATAAAAATTGTCACCAGATGGCAGCATGGTGTACAGTTCGTATCTGTATCAGCTCCGTAATCGGCAAACCTAAAAAATGTCATGCCAGTTAATTTATTTTCAGAGTTTTTTTTCTCTAAAGTTTATTAGCTTCTCCTTGACTGGCTACATGTTTACCGTGTGTATGGGATATTGTTCTTCCCCTTACTTAGACAGCTCTTCTTGTCCCATCCAAAAAAGTGTGAATGAGATTGTCCAGTGAACTGTTTCAATATCATTCGCATGAGCTCATAAACCTAATTATTTTAATCAGTTTCGCTCCTTAGCATGGCTCTTGGTTACTGATAACTGTCAACACCAGGGTGCGCCACCGGGACACTTTTGTAGGTGTGTCATGGAAATAGTGTCCTCTGTGATATTCCAGAGGCATTTTGTATTTACAAAAAGGACTGAAATTTTGTAATGGATTTGCATTAATGACGGTCTTGACAGATTTTTCTTATGAACTCAAAGTATTAGTAAAACAGTGCCCAGGTTTCAATATAGCAGCAGGTGGACTCGAATCTTGGTTCTCTTGATTGGCACTCCGGCATTTTATTCACTAAGCTACCATGCAGCACTAATGTTGTTATCATATTATGTAGATCAATGTTGTAATGTTGTATATTACAAAATAATTGATAGTGCCATATTCTGTGTCAACATCATTTATAAAACGTCAGTCGGATACTGTTAATGACTTCTTTTATACTGCAGAAACGAATGAGCGAAATGCCAGCAGAAACAGTAAAAGAAGTAGTTGAGGAAATACAAATAACACATGAAGAAAATGATTGGGGTAAGTACTTATTAAATGGACAGCCACACTGGTCAAGATGTTATAATTTAACCCCTCTTTTTATGTGCAGACATTTTTGCAGATAACAAATCTATCTTGCATGGTAGTTGTACAATGTTTATGAATCCCATAGCTACATAAAAATCTGAGCCACATATTAATTCTCTGCCATTATCCTTTTGTCAGCAGACAAAAGGACATGTATTTGAAGTCATATTAAAATTTATAACTTATGGACTTTATCACTGGCAGTAACCACAAGTTTATAATTTTGCACAATTTTCTTCTAATGAATAGTGGACCTAATTTGTGTTAATTTTCCCCAAGTATTCCGTCTTATGCTACAGGTATACAGCTGGTTGCGGACGACGCAGCGTCAGAAGAAACGGCTGAAGTGACGCCGACACTAGCCCCCGGACTTAGACAAGCCTACACATTACCTGCTGAACGCACTGTGTGTGTGAGTGCATTTCTATAATAATTGGATAATCCTGATCCATACAATTGTTAGTCAACTACTGAAGGCACATGTTACAGCTGTCACATGAAAGACTCATTACTGCAGAGATTTAATTATTTAGGGTGTAAAATACGTTGAACTATTCATTTATAAACTACTTATCTATGTAAATTTAACTATCGATAGTTATCGTTGATATACACTGAACTATTGATAGTAATGACTGTTGGAATATAGATCATCATGGCTACTTGTCCACACAAAACAATGTTGTAAATGTTACAAAACAATGTTTAGAGGTCTGTTTTTTAATTAGTTGGCAAATAATCCCAGTGGATGGAGTATAAAAGGTCAGCTAAGTGCACCTTACATAACAAACTATTATGCAATAAGCCAGGTGTGGTGGCTAAGAATAGACTGGGCGTTGTCTGCAGTGACTGGGAGACAGTTATGGTTAAAAGGTTGGAGCTCGGTATTGAAAATGGGCAGTGTGATTTTGGAGTAGCTGCATAGTGAAGAATAGAATCATCGAAGTCAGGGTGTAATAGTTGAATAAAGCATGTTGTTGCCACACTCCGAGTGGAGTGGTCCACACAAGTGTTGTGTTGTGGCTCGATCTAGAATGAACCAGAGGACTAGAATTTAAGTTTGTAATTTTCCATATTTACCAACCTAACATAAACAAACTTTGACAGTAGCAGTGTCATTCACGGAATCATCCAACTGGGAATCAACTGCCACCCATAGATTATAGTTTGGCACTACTTTTCCTGGGTATTCACGGTTTCATGGTACTGTCACAATATTGCAATAGTTCTAAAACCATTGTAGTAGTAAAACCATCCCCAATAGTCTCCTCTAGATTTAGCGGCTACTACATCACTTGAACAGGTAGACTGATATGTTTTGCTGCAGGCCTCAACTTATTATTTTAGTATGCTTTTGTAACATTTACAATTTTCTGTTACCCTTGCAGGCTGGAGCTGATGAATCAGTCGAAACAACGGAGCAAAGTCTGGATGAATTAATGTCGCAGATGAAGGGATTATGAAGACATCTATGAGATCTACTCGGGGTGCCGACAGCTGTTTTGTTTCAGTGACTATCGTGTACATCTCTGCCATCTGTAATACATAATAGCAGCTTACATGTAAGTAGTACTGGAAATTATCATCAATATTTCATCACCAATATTAAGGCATCTTTAAAATGTCATAAATATTATCAAAGCTTCTTTAAGATTTCACCATTATCTAGGCTTCTTTAAGATTTCATCAACATCAAAGTTTCTTTAAAATGTCATCATCTTTATCAAGACTTCTTTAAGATTTCTTCAATATTATCAAGGCTTCTTCCTGTAAGAATAGAAAAGTGGAACAACACTATTTTTGTTGCAAAGTTGTTTGGCTTTTCGTTAAGTATACTACTTGAAGTTAATATTGTGTATTTCAATTTAAAGCAAAAGCTGGTTTCAAGATTATAAAAAAACGTTATAAACTCTGACATATGCACCATTGGCTAAAACATTTATATGAAAGCATACTGTGTTGTACATGTGATGTAAAAGTAAATGTTGAATAACATATTGTCCCTGCTTGTTGTCTTTTTGTTCATAATGCACCGTTCAGGTGAATTGCATTACATCCCACGTACACACAGCAAACTACATTGGAATCATTACACATCTCATAAAATATTTCACAATTCAAGAAACTCAACAGGTGCAGATTAGTAGGACAAATGTTTAATCTTTATTTGTCAGAACTTGATTCCTGTGACATACATTTACATTTCAACCATTCAATACGATCCAGGTACATATAATACAACATTATGCAATATGTACACACGTATCTTCAGCTGAACAACACCTA
Organism: Paraescarpia echinospica; assembly: GCA_020002185.1. NCBI lineage: Eukaryota > Metazoa > Annelida > Polychaeta > Sabellida > Siboglinidae > Paraescarpia > Paraescarpia echinospica. Next base: position 50,384,695 of record CM034536.1, read on the forward strand.
TAGCCAAATGTGCAGATTTTCCAACTTGGCACTAGTAAGGGATCATCTCAGAATGTCAACGTCAGAAATCGGACAAATTTACTTCTATTTGCGGGGGGGGTCAGAAGCAGTTTCATCTGGCAGCGGCCATCAACATTTTATGCTTCAGACTGATACTGTTAATAAGTTAATATCATCAATGTTTACAAACTTTCATTTGATGATGAAATGGGGGCTGAGGCTAGAGGAAAGCAATTTCATCTGATATCAGACATCAACATTCTGAGATGATCCATAAATGGCAGAAGGTTCACCCACATGGGGTCTGTTAATATTTTTGTTTTGGTGGCACCACCTATTAAACATGTTTACCCAAACCACGAGCTTTATTTACATACAAATTTCATTAAATTATGTCATATTATTTATGTAAATACACACAACCGAGCAACAAATCTGAAAATAAAAAAATCTGAAAATTATAAACATGAACGTTTCTTCAAAAAGAAAGATTTAGAGAATATTTTTAAAATAAAAAAAATTGCCAAGGAGACCTGGGGACCATCTCGCCAAGATAGTGAGTACATAAAAATCCATCATTAAACAGATTTAAGAACTTTTTTAAGTACTGCCAACATCATCAAGAACGCTTTCCATGACACTGCCAAAAGTATCCTGGTGTTGACAATTTTCAGTAAAAAAAGATCACTGTTTGGAGTGAAATCAATTTGAAAAATATGAACTCTAAGAATATTAGTGTAATGGTCCACTGAAAGGTCTGCATGTGGAACATTCACACAGATGTCTACACCAATGTAGTGCTCACCTTGGCAGTGAACCTGTGAGTGATGAAAATTAAGACATTGATCAATGTAAGATCCTTTGCGTGGCATCATTTATATCCAGGATAGGCGTGAAAATGATTAGGTTAGGACTGGGTAAAGACATCCTACAGGCACGCTATTAATCTGATTAAACAGAACCATGTCTGTTTTAGATAAGTATTGATTATGTCCAACTTTCAACCACCACAGGTTTTGTCGTGTGTGCGACACGCCTGTGTCCAATGTACAATGACTTCTCCCATACATCAGACAACAATTAAGATAACTAGGCATCAATTACTATGTCCTTTCACAGCCCTAACGACTTGCGCACTGTTTGATGGGCTATTTCGTTGAACCGCGCACGATTATCCCTCCACGTCTTGGCTGCATCGACATTGGCAGCACTTTCATCGTTTGGTTCTGGAACAAGTAAATGTAAACAACATACAGTCGAACCTTGATTTATGGCCACCTTGGTAATACAGCCACTTTGCAATTATGGTTAAACAGTCCGAAATTATTTCCATAACACTAAGTCAGTAATCCTGCTAACATGGTCACCTCGACAGTCAGGTTATTTTGGCCCAGTCCTGAGGGTGACCTTAATAGTGAGGTGAGTTGCGTTGGTTGCACTAACAAATGACATCTTGAGCCAGAATCGTACCTGTATTCCCATACCATTGGGACGATTAGCGATTGCGTGACATTCGGTTCCATATCCTAGCAACGGCCCTTGGTGGGCTATACACAACAACAGCAAGAAGGTGCGTCAGCGCCTATTGCAATCAAATGAGGAAAATAGTCCACAATTTTTGCAACTGAACATCTTTGGACGATCACCTGAAGAACTTATGTTACTGTCCCGCTTTACAGGTGGCATTATCCACCAAAATACCACTGCATCATTTTGGTTGCATGGTAGACAATGCACAACATTCAGTTGTGTATAGCCAAGATGGCAGATCACCTTGACGATGGGACACCAAATAAGGGCATTGATGTACGACTAATGGTCCCAATGGAGATGCATAAACTCTACCAGTTCGCAAGCTATTTTCTCACCTGTAGTGCAGAGCCACCAGTATATCAACATCTCACCACACAGTGGCCATGATTATCCCAACCTCAAACACAGCTGGCCATAAGAGGACAACTGACCGCCCCAAGAACAAACTCCCACAGGAAATAATTACATCAGAGACATATAAGTCAAGAAGAAAGTCAACATTTTGCATGGCACCAGGTGTTAACCCACACACACCCAAGAGGAGAGGGACAGAGGCTAAGCCAAAGAAGCCAACACAGATGAAAATATCCCACTACAATGTTTTGAATAACAACTGCACAAAGTGTTGTTTACCAACACAATATTTTATGTTACTTTGAAGATACATTACAATACAAACCGTGTATATAAGCAAACACAGTTTACTTGATAAAAACTAAGATCCCATTATTAATTTAAACAACCGATGCATATATTTGATGGGGTGTCAACGAGCTAATATAGACAGAAATTACCAGGCAATATAAAGACTGCAGATCAGGTTGGATCTAAGTCCCACAAGACACCAATCATGAGTCTCCTTACTGGTGACAACAGAAGGGCACAGTCCACAGCTGATTTTCCCACGGATGGCCATTATTATAAGAAAACTGGACCTGAGAAAATTCTGAAACGTCTGCACAGCCACTGCCATTATGTCACTGATATGCTAATCAATTCTTTTCAAAATCACATGCTTCCATCTCTTTTAAAATGCATGCATGAAGCCCATCAATATTTACAAAAATAATCTTGTTATTCTGCATAAAAAACACCAACAAATAACTGCACCAAATACACTTTTCCAATTATCTAAATATGCATAATTCCACTGCCAATACATTCTACCACCAAACCTGCTAATATGCACATAGTTTTTTTCTCCAAATCTCAAATATCTTTTTATGTCCATCAGTTTTGTGTAATACAACAGGAAATAAACTGCACTCTCCCCAGTAGACTCACCTGCTAACATGCTGACTACAGACAGAAGTATCTTCTCGACACTCTGCACCGGACTCCACCGCTCGGCACTTGACTCGTACCCCATCGGGTCATCACCCGGGGCATGAAGTATCGATATACACACTCGGCCGTCAGAATAGACTGCAAGGGAAATTTAGTTGAACAAGGTTATAAAAAGATTAAAAATTATGTAAACGTAGTGTATTACTCTCACAAATAGGTAATCATATCTGTTGAGTTTTAGTTCACTTGCGCACATGGGACACGTCCTTGCACCAGTCTTAAAATCACATATATGGAGAAAAACCACGAAATTGTCACCATTACAGTAACTCGCAAAATATCTAGTACATTCTAGGTGCATTTTTTTAATGTGTTATTGGCATTATAATTAATCAGCAGACAATGGGTTTAATTTAGGCAGTCATGTTGTTATTTGACATGTGTACTAAGAAATGTAGGATTGGTGTGCCCATTTTATGGCATTAGCAATAAACTAAATAGGAAGTTACAACTTCATTTTGCAAGACCAAGTTCAAAAACTTAACATCATAGACAATTTCAAAAGAACTAACAATTCCTATAAATTGTACATATTATGTATATATGAATTATATATGGTGATAATACGCATCCTCGCGCACCAGGGGGCGTTGCTGATTACATCAGTCTCAGTACCCCTGGCAGATCGTTTGCCGAAACTCTGAAGATAAGCTCAGCCAATAATATCACTTGCCGTAAAATTCCAGTGGTCTTCTGGGAGGTCTTCATGGACTGCTTGGGCATTAGACATACTTACTTGAATACACAATACCGCTCAGCGGCTCGTGAGAATGGCCAAATGGGCAATGATATTGGGATTCCTGGAATTGGGGCATGGGTCGGATGGTCTGCACTGTTCTTAAGGGTGGTACGGCGACGTCAATTATGAGTTTGATTCAGTTAACTTCCATACAATGCGTAGGAGGTCTGCTAGGGGTAGTGTACATAGTCACCACCCCTGGCTTGCGAGGATGACAATATGTTGTGGAATTGATTTTTTAAATGTTACAGAATCGGAAATGGAATTGGTCACTTACTGTTTGGGTGGAAGATGTCACATGTAAACTTCATCTTGGGGGGACTGAGAGGGTAGTCAGATGGGAAGGTGAGTTTTGCTGCAAATACACCTCCTTCAAAACACGTCTCTTCTGGACCTCTGTTGGTGATGAAAAATAAAGTATAATAGTTCAGTTAATGTCCACTACTTTAAAAGAACTAAAATGTTGTGACAAATTATTTAACCATAATATGTGTTATAAATAAATGGCACAGATGTATGTAAAGTATGGTTTCAGATGTATTTATATATTTTTTTTAATTATGTGGGTAACAAAAACTGTTCTTGCACAACTACAAAATATCTGGTATGACTGATCAAATCAACTTATGAGAACTCAAATTCTCCAGGAAATGGCACTGATTAAATTAAGATTACCCCTCCTACTGGTGGTTAAAGTAATTTGTTAAACCTTATTAGGTTTCCTAAAATAAATTACAAAATTAGACAAATTTTAATTAAAAAATGACTGACCACATTAAATACAATGTAAATGTGGCCCTTGACTAGAGACACATTGTTCCGTTATTGGAATGGTTTTTTTGACAATCGGAACACGTATTTCTTTTACAAATAACAGGTCTTTTGGTATTTGGATCACACAATTTTTATTTTTTAAATATCATGACCTTGTGTTTGACCACAACATGGTTTTATTTTCCCAATAACAATGTCAAAACAGTGTTTGCATTGTCATAAAATGGGCCTTGTACTAACTAAGTGTGAAAGCGAATGCAAGCATGTATACGTGTTTGAAGTTTCAGTATTTTGCGAGCTTCAAGGTGGGGTGCAGCTGGAGGTTTTTGGAGCCCTCAAGAGAGGTGCTATTGGAAGTTTTCAGAGAGCCTCTGCGACCCGAATATTCACCATAGTCCGACACCAATGACCAATACATGTGTAACAGGGTTTTTTATTAACATAATGGGTAAATAAAAAATGGGAATGGGTAAATTGGAAAATTTCACAATCTTGGCTAAAGGCCTTGTGTCAGTGGTGACGACCAACTTACGTTATCAGAGCTTCCCATTCAAAGAAGTTTTCTTCATCAACTGGTCCAGCTACAATACCCTCTGGTGGATTCAGTGTCAACTCTGAGAGAAGAAAAGGACAAATTTAATGGCATGACTCACAATAAAAGTCACATTTGTATTCCTGACAGGGAAAACGTTAATGAAGCAGCATGAACACAGAAGCAGAGTCTAGAACGCCAGGCTAGAATGTTCCTGCAGTGCAGGCATCTATTTAAATTCGAAGTATATTCAATGTTTAAGATTGAGCTAAAGACGGACTTTATCATGTGTAGCCCAGACTTTATTATGACGTTTATCTGAAGGACTTCAGCTACTTCACTTGCCATGAGCCGAAGGTTTGATTTTGTTCATTCAGCTGAATGAGTTACGAGTATCTGATAAATGGTGGAATTGAACGTATAACTTTCATGCAATAAAATTTCAACGTGGCTAAATGAATCCCAGGGCCAGAGCAGAGGAGCAGTCAGGGAAGCTAGGGGTGGCCTACTAGGAGAAATGTGACGGCCGTAATTAAAACGGCCTAAACTAAATTTGTCTAAAGTTAAACTGGCTAAGCCTAAGGCTAAGCCTAAGGCCTAAAATATCAATTAAATGACGTTTTAATAACTTTTACAATCGTTTACCTTTTATATAGTCCATTACTCCATGTGCCAACTTATGCATAAATATCACTTTAGACATGCAAGTACACACAAAATCACACGATTACATCCATCCACACAATCTCACAGACTAGGTACAGGCTCAACATCGCTCTCGCCTCGGTGACGGCCGGCGAGTGACAGTGTCTGTCACTGTCAGTGCCGTGGGCAGTGACACTGACAGTGTCACTGGACTTTACTCGTTGTCACCGTTTTTACAATATTACACAGCTAGCCGACTTACGCTTGTATTCGGCCATAAGCCTTTTCAGTGCCGATCCAGCCATTATGAATCGCTCCAAGAAAGCGGCACTTAAATTATATTATAATAGTGTATTTTCCACGAGACTGTTATACGTCCAGCAAAATATAAGATCGTGAAGCCACGCTGATATTGATTGGCTACGTTGTAGAAAGTTAACCAATACGATACGATGTTACAACAGACGTCAAACTACACAAGTTCGCCCTCTGTCGGATAATATTATTATGGCATCGAATTCCGCCAGGGTGCACCGTAACCGGCATTAGGGAATCAAACGCACATGCGTAGCAGAAACGCCAAAACGCAAAATATGTCGATCACAAGTATGCAACAGAAACTCCAACACAATTTTCATCATCATCATCGTCATCATCATCATCGTCATCATCATCATTGTGCAGCCGTAGTGTCCCGTGGTTGAGCGAAGGCCTCAGTATGTCGTTTCCAAATCTCCTGTTTTGCGCTATCCTCTGCCAAATAGTGCCCTTCGAGTACTCGTCTAGTTCGTTTCTCTACCATCTCGCAGGTCTTCCTGAAAGTTCCTCTAGATTGTTTCCTTTCGTACGGTCTCCAGGTTGTGATACGCGATGTCCATCGGTTATCTCGTTGTCTGCTGATATGCCCTGCCCAGGTCCACTTCTGTCTTCTGATTTGTTCTATCACGTCTATATGACTACGACCTTTGACTTTGTCTTCTCTTTTACCCAGATTTTTGTTTTTCTCTCGCGATATGTGATGTTTAACATACTTCTGTTTCCGCGCCGTATGTCATCGCTGGAAGTGCCCATGAGTTGTAGGCTTGTTTCTTCAAGCAGGTTCCAAAGTTACCCTTGAAGATGTCGCGGTGTTTGGCGAATGCTGTCCAGCCGGCGGTAATTCTTTGAATCTCCTTGTCTTGGTTTTTGTCTCTGATACTGTATCGCTGACCCAGATAGACGTAGCTTTCAACATTCTCTTTCTGCGAGGTGTTGATATATATTGGAGTGTCATTTTTTAGTATCACTTTTGTCTTCGAAATGTTCATCTTCAGACCTTGTTTTTCACTTTCATCAGCTAGTTCAGGCCCGTAGCCAGGGGGGTCACGGGGTTCACGTGAAGCCCCCTTTTTGTGAACCCTCCTTTCTCCAAAATGTGAACCCCCCTCAAAATTGCATCTTTAAAATGTGAACCACTAATTGTATTACATGTTTCTCAAAAAACGTTAACCCCCCTCCTCCTAAAAGCTGCTGGATAGTGTTCAAGCATTACAACGAATGCTAAGAAAGCCTGCTTTGTACATAATATGTTAAAGGGAGAACCCCGATCTATTAAGTGGTCATCACTGAATGTATGGGAGCCTGGCTGAGGGGTCTGTCTCCAATGCCAAGTGTGAAAAAGGCAGTCACTATAGAAATGTGTGTTAAAGAACCATTGCATCCAATTAGCCATGCAGAAGGACTTCACACTATCCCAGGGCCTCCTGTTATGTAAACGCATGGGGAAACAAATACACAAGAAGCCGGTTTGACACCAAACGTAAAATTATGAGTTCAAACTATAATAGTCACTCAGAGGTGACATAGGCAGACAAAATACTGGTGAATGAACGGGGTGACGATGATTTAACAATTATGAGCACACAAATTAAGCCACATAAAATAATTCATTATTTCTCATCAGAACTCTGTTAAAAAGTGAACGAAAGGTGTGGCTTTTTATTTTTAGTATGCTGATTAAGGTAACTACCGACTGTCAAAGAAGCTATTCTCAACAATCGACAACTTAAGATGTGTAGCGAGTGTATTTCTTACAAGCTGCAAACCCACAAGATAAACTCGTTTGGCTTAACACAAATCGTAATTTTCAACTATTGAGCTGGAACGCGAATTTCGATGAATAACCAATAAAAATAATGTTTAGCTTCACCTATTTTACAATGCGCGTGCTGATGAGAAATCATGTAATTGTGTGGCTGTATGGTTGCGGAAATATTGTGGTTGCTAGTTGCGTGTTTGTAGATCTCGGAAAAGGAAGCCTTATTGCTGATGAGGAGGCAAGAATGTGTGAAGGGCCTTAATTATCAATTATTATGTCAATTGTGTGTTCCGTATAGTTGTAAAATACAGTTTGTGTTTCCTGGAGTCGGTGTGGTGTACAGGATATGGTACTTGACTGTTTTACACCTAGAATGTAATTCAAATTCCACAAGAAGACAATAATTAGTGTAATCTTCTATTTACCGGGCATGTTTTATAAAGGTTTGTTAATTTACTAACTTAATTGTGTTTATGATAAATTATGGAACTTTTGTATATCAGATCAGATAAATATAATGTATTAATTTAATGAAAACCAGATTGTAAATGTCACATATTAACTGTTGATTCAGACAAAATAACTTGGACACACCCACGGTGCCTCGTTTATGATATTAATATGAACATATTTAAAACAACTGCACACACGGCGAAGGGTTTCGAGTAACTAATTAAGTTATATTAACAACATACTATCCTTGCGTGTTCATGCTCAAGCTCCTCTTTCCCGCTGCATGAACTGTCGTGCACCACCAGCTCTGGCAAGTCCGCTGCCACCTAGCAAATCACAAATATGTACAAATAATGTAAAGTCATTTGGGGATCTTATCATTCAGGCAGGAAATGTGATTCACCCATTTCCTTGACCCTGTGGTGAAGACAGATAATGGTTGTTATCCTAGCTATAAATCGTATCCATTGGTCAACTTTCAATTAAAATCTAACATCAATTTAAATGGGAATCGGGAATTAACACAGGTATCTTTATTCACTCAGAATATAAAAACAAATTATATATATATATATATATTACACTTGCAGTAAACGGTCAATAAAAATAAACGTTTTACCCAATAAACGCGTGCAGTATAGTCGGTTGTGGAAGCATCTTAAAACTTAGCAGAAACTATTTATTATGGCTACGTATGATGTAAGATTAACTTATAGGTTATTCGTTAAGTGTTGAGATACGTTGGAAGTGAAAAATGTACAGCTGAAACATGTATATTACTTTGAATTATGCACATAATATATATGTATTTACCTTAATGTCTTTCCGTTTTGAATACAATTTCAAAACTTCCCCCGTGTCGCGAAACATCTTCACTGGCTATGTCGAGCCGCCGGCCTGCTCCTATAACAGAAGAACAAATTTGCATTACATATTGAAAGAATTACGTCAAACGTTACGTTAAACTCGCAGGCGTGGTTGAAATATCCTCGCAAGCCAGGGGTGTGACTACGTTCACGTCCCCCGGCAGATTTCCTACGCATATTGCATGGAAGTTAGCTGAATCAAGTTCGAAATTGACTTCACCGTATCACCCGTGTGAACAGTGCAAACACTTGTCCGACTCGAGCGTCAATTCACGCTCACATTTAATGGGGGGCCGAATCATATGTCTGCCCCCCGGATAAATTCCAGCCCCCCCCCCTCCCGCACCTATACCCTTGAGAGAGAGCGCACCCATTGTGGACTCGCCAGCTGGGCTTATATATCAGAGACACACGTATAACTATGTTGGAAGATGGTTTTGCTGACGTTACAAGCACAATCTGGTTTATCAGAGACAGTAATAATAATAATAATATTTATTTTTTATAGAGCGCAATTTCCAATAAAATGCTCAGAGCGCTGTACAAGAAGCTAATATCATAAAACATAAAAATTTAGCAAAGGTATGTGCACAGTAAATATAAAATACAAATTTGATATAATAATTATAAAAACAGAACAATTTTATTTAATTACTAAAAATAGATAAATAAAAATATGTATATATAAAGCTGTTATTTAAACATTATTAAGATATATAAGATACTTTATGTATATATATAGAATAAATAATAGATATAATATTTACATATATGCAATCGTGGGTAGATAAATAAAATATAAGTTTAGGAGTAAAATGTCAAAGAAAGTAAAATGTCAACAGTATTCCGCTTTGAACATGTGTGTTTTCAGAGTCCGTTTGAACAGTGTTAGGTTTCCACTACATTTTATGTGAAACGGCAGCAGATTCCATAATCGAGGTCCTATCACTTCGAATGCACGATCACCAAAACTAACAAGCTTCGTTCGCGGCACGTGTAGCAGATATTGTTGGGACGAACGTGTGCGCCCTGCAGAGCACTGTGTCTTCAGCATGTTCTCCAGGTACAATGGTCCGGTGCCGTTCAGACATCGATACACATGCATAAGAATCTTGAATTCGATTCGACATTTCACAGGTAGCCAGTGCAGTTCTTTCAGGATTGGGGTAATGTGATCTCTGCGAGGTGTAAAAGTAATGATTCTTGCTGCCATGTTTTGAATGCGTTGGAGTTTATTCAAATGTTCAAGTGGTAGTCCAGCAAGCAGCGCATTCCCATAATCCAGTCTGGACATGACGAAGGCGTGGACTAATGATTTCGTCGCATCTAAGGTAAGGTAACGTCTGATACGGCTAATGTTGTGTAAGTGCATGTAGGCTGTTCGGCAGATGGCACAGACATGGTTCGCCATGCCGAGGGATGAGTCGAATATGACGCCAAGGTTACGAACATTAGATGATGCGCTCAGAGTTGCATCACCAATGATTATGCGGATATCCTTCATCAGTGGCAACTTGTGCTTGGTGCCGAATACCACAACATCCGTCTTCTGGTCGTTTAGCTTCAGTGAATTGGACCGCAACCATTCCCCTATATGCTCAAGGCAATTACACAGATTGTCTATTGAATTCACTTGGTCATCTCCGCCAGGACAAAACGAGACGTAAAGTTGCGTGTCGTCTGCATAAAAATGATAGTCCACCCTGAATTTCTTGAAGATGTCGCCGAGCGGTGAGATATATGCCGTAAAAAGCAACGGCCCAAGCACAGAGCCTTGCGGCACGCCAAACGGCACAGCAGTTGGGGAGGATTTGACACTTCCAATACGAACGACTTGATGCCGACTGGACAAGTAAGATCTGAACCACTCAAGCGCAGCGCCAGTAACACCGAATCTGTGAGTGAGTCTGCTCAATAGAATGTCGTGGTCAATGGTGTCGAAAGCGGCGGTCAAGTCAAGCATAACCAACACAACAACACAGCCACGGTCTACTGCAGACAGAATGTCATTGTGTACTTTAAGTCAGTTGAGTGATCATGGCGATATGCCGATTGAAATTGGTCGTGCAAGTTGTTCTCTTGCATGTGGACGTTCAGCTGTTTTGCTACAACGCGTTCGATTACTTTAGAGAGAAATGCCAGATTCGACACAGGTCGGTAGTTCTGCAAATATTCTGGATTTAGTCCAGCCTTCTTGATTAATGGCGAGATGCAGCCAGTCTTGTATTGATCTGGAACAACAGACGACTGCAGAGATGCCACAACTATGTGCGACAAAATGGGCAGAAGTTCATCGATCGATTCTCTCACTAGCCAGATAGGAGCAGGGTCTAGGTCGCACGATTTTGGCGGTGCATCCATGATGATCTTCTTGATTTTGCCTGGCGTTGGTAGGGAGAAGGAAGACAGCTCTGATGTGCAGCAGATGTTGTTGGTATCCACATTTTTGTCACCATTTGCTCTGTCAGAGCTGGTAGACAACTCACGACAAATGATGCTGATCTTTTCAGAAAAATAGTCTGAAAATACACTCGCCATTTCAGCTTCTGACGTATGGGTAGGGAGTACAGTTCCCATTTTGTGATGCAGTAGACAGTTTACAATTCGGAACAGTCGTTGCTGGTTCTTGCATGTGTTACGGATTATGCTGGAATAGTAGGCAGATTTTGTTTGGGTAAGTAGTGCATTCACTCTCTTGCACTGATCAGCGTACAATTGTCTATGCACCTCTAGTTTGGATTTTCTCCAGGATCTTTCTCTCTGCCGTTTCTCTCGTTTCGCAGCCCGTAGATCATCGGTATACCACGCTGTGTCTTGCCGTAATCGGATATGCTTTTCTTGCATAGGCGCGTGCGAATCAACTAAGCTGACCAGCATATGATCGTACTGATCAACCAGTTCTTCTACGTTCAGCAAGTCAAGATCATCCGAGCGGAACAATGGAATATCTTGTCGAAAAGACACTGCATCAATGGTGCGTAACTTGCGATATTTGATTTTCATAAAACCAGTGCGACGTTGAACAATGTCTATGTTGAAACTCACCGCAAAGTGGTCAGAAATGCCCATGTCCGCAACGGTAACATTTCGAACAAGGTGTTCGTCCGTGCTGCGGGTCATGAGTACATCCAACGTGTGTCCCTTCCTGTGGGTTGGCCCGCGAACATGCAACACCATTCCTGTGGCATTCACAGAATTGATCAGTCGCCGTGCATCAACATTTGCAGCGTTGTCAATATGAAAGTTTAAATCTCCCATGATAATCAGAGGTCCAGGTTTTATAGCATGCTGGTCGATGAAACGGTCCCATTCTTCAAAAAACACAGTAGTTGACAAGCCATTTTTCACTGATGGTGGCGGGCGGTAAATGACAACAATTCTCATGGATGACGTACGTGTTTTTAGCCGGCACTCGATGTGTTCAAACGATCGAAACGCATCTGTATTCTGTTTGTGTAAAACGATTTCTGATTTATGGATAATAGCGACACCGCCCCCTTTGCCGGTAGAGCGAGGCGTGTGCTTGATGGAATATCCGTTTGGTACAATGTATGTAATCACACTGGCGTCGCTCGAAGGCTTCAACCACGTTTCGCATATCGCCATCATATCGAGATGGTTTTCAAGTATATGATCCGCAATGGCGAGTGTTTTGTTCCGACACGACTGTGCGTTAACGTAGCATACTCGTACGCCTTGATCGCGTTGTACCTGTTTATTCAGTGGTAAAGTTATTAAATTGTGTACATTTCGGCTTGGTTGTGGCAACGTCGGTACTCTTGCGTAGTGAATTATTATCCCGATCTGTTTTGCGACTTTACGACCGCCACGGTGTTTACGTCTCGTAGACGAACGCTTGAAGATGCACATTTGATGAAGGAGAAGATTCACACAGCAGGTCACCGGAGATCTGGTAGATCTGGTTGCATTGGCGGCAATTAACAACAACTGTGTCCTGGAATAACGCACCACTGATGCCATTGTTGACACATACGAGTGCTGAAATTGCGTCTTGCGTCACTGCGTATCATCGACGGTTGCACACAAGTTGTTCGTGGTCCGGTGTTATCCAGGAATAGACCACAGCGTTCTGCTACAGACTCAGTACTATGTTGGAAGATAGTTTTGCTGACACTACAAGTACCATCTTGTTTTTAAGCTACTCTTGATGGTTCTTAGCCTGTATCTGGGGTACAATTTCTTCTGGGCGGCCCATTATACAGAAGAAGATGGTACCGAGAGTTCTTGTCTATGATACCGTACATAGTAATTTTGTTCTTACCGAACAATGAGTCTCTGTATGAACAGTCAATACAAATTTGAGCTGTATTGTGATGGTAGTAACCTAATCAATGCCACTTACAGTATGGATGCTGTAGTAGCCTTCGTGGTGCTACTGAGTATTTTTTTTAAGTTGTTGATCTCTTGTTAGTCATATTTGTGCACCGGTATATCGCGATACACACCGCACAGAATATCCGTATCTCAATACACTACGATATGCGATTGCGGTAGGCAAAATTGCAAACCCGATGCTAGCTAGCCAAGCTGGCCAAGTGTGTTCTGTCAACACCGGGAACATCTATTCCTAGTGAGCGTGTGTTCAGCACATCTGGAGACATCGTACCAGCTAAACGTGCCATGCTTGATGCACATAATGTGGACATGTTGCTGTTCAATAAAGCAAATAGCAACCTGGAGTGACATGCAAGTACAACAGGGAGACTTTGAAACAATATACTTGTTCAGTATTGATTCGTTTGAATCGTTACTCATAAATAAATGTGTGTTTTACTGTTGTTGTACCATTCTAGTTAATGTAGTCTATATCGCGGTATGTATTGTATCGTTCCGGCCCTAATATTTGTATAATGTAGCGTGTTTACTTTTTACAATAACAATGTTCTAAGAATTGTGTACAAAGTATATCTTAGGAGTTGACACAACATTTATAAGATGCATGGCATAAACAGTATGTGAACATGACCTTTAAAAACATTTTGCTGATAATGTGACTAAATCTACACAGATAACATTTTGTAGTTTGTTCCTCATGTTTTAGCATTGTGTTATTAATCCTAGAATAATTATGTTGAAGGCATACTGTCTGCCAATTTGTGTTTAATAAGCCTGGAACATTTTTCGCAATTTCATTGTTATGCCCCTTGTCTCTGAAATTGTAATGTACAAAACATTCTAATTTCAGAGACAAGCAACGCTAACCACAAGTTTCTAGCATTTCAAGGCAACCCGCCTGGTTTCCGTAATCACAACTGGGACAAAGAACAACTGATTCAGTAAACGCCATGTTAATAATCACTACTGCTCACTTGAGATTAATCGTCATGATTATTCAAGGTAATGAAACAGACCAGGTCGCATCAATATACATCTGTGTTGGAGGCTCTGCTTTGTGATGGTATATTATTATGTAGTCTTGTAGCGTATTTAGTACTTAAGTATTCCAAAATTGACCCAAACTTTATCAGTTTATTTCACCGAATCCTGAAAATTTAACCTTATACAAGTCTTACAAAGACAAGAGTGAAATCTGCACAATTTATAATGGAAGACATTATTGTTTCTGATAACAGCAATGTCTTCATTTAATGTTGAGAAAACAATAAAACATACAAGGTGTCACACCACAACAATGTCTGGTTGATAGAAATTTTGAACAAACAAAATGTTACATCATGATCATATTTAGCTGATAAACAGGGCAACATAGCTTTTTATTACAAGATATTTGCTTCTCAGTTCTGCCGGGGAAGAGCAAGGTACCCTGAACAATCCTAAGGACTGGTACTATAACCAGACAGGCTATAAAAGAATTTAAATTTATTTACACACTTTAGTATTGTTTTATATACATAATTATTGTGTATCTGTCATTGTGTATCAGACACAAATTAGTTCTATAAAATAACATTCTTGACCAATCATTGTAGACACCACATAAAATTGTGCTTACATAAAATGTATGTACCATGGACACCCACTATAAAGAACACATTATGGTAGAATTCCATGTACTTGATATTCCTCATATTTATGCATCTAACTATAATCGAACTAGCGTATTTATGTGCAAATAGTTCCCCCTAGATGGCTTACACATTTGGTGCCAAATCGTTTCAAATCTTTAAAAAAAACTAGAAATAAATTGCGCTTAAATCTGACCTCCATTTTGTACACAAAAGTGTTGTAGCATAATTCTGAAGACTAAAATTTGACTCAATTGATCATACACAGAATAGGTGTTCTTGTCACCAATGTTGAAGCCATAATTGCAAATAACATGAATATCTGTGTGTGTGTGACATTTTCTAAATATTTCCAGTTGTGCAAATATGTCTTCTGAGTGAATATGTCATTGCTTCTCCCCAGTTCTTTGTGACCGGGTAGTTTTCAACAGGTTGTAGTCGACATATGTACAATGTTTAGTCGTTAAGAATGGAATGTAGAAGGCTCGGAAGAATCGATGTGATCTGGAAAAGAAGATAAAAAACTTTTTAAAACATCTCTGAATTACTTCTGCTGTTTAATATTTTATTGTCTTCTACTACTGGTGTAGATACATTTAAAGAAAAATCAAAACAACTCTTGTATCCACTACGACTTAATGGCACAATTGCACAAATATGTTTAGTTTGGATGAAACAATTAAATTACTTTTGACAGGGGCCAGTCAAAATTCCATAGAAAAACAGTTATATATCCAGTTATATTAGTTACCTGATGTCATAAGAATCTTTTAGTTCACAATAAAACTGTACATCAAAGTCAATTTTTGAAAAGATAATAACAGTATTTTTATTGCTTTAACATGTGAAACGTATTAATAGTCTGTACACATCTACTGTACATAATACTTAAACTAGTCAAACATTAGATATTTCAATATAAACAAACAAAACCTTAAATGTGATGGGCAAAATTAATTGAGGATGCTGTTTCATGAAGTTACTGTAGTGTTGGTTTGACTAAACTGAATGTGTCAAATATATGTAATCACACAGCTACACCATCGTATGATGACAATTTGGCACTTGGCATAGTTTTGAAACAAGTTTCTAATGATGCAAACAAATCAATAAAGATAACTTTTATAACAGCACTAACTGTGGATTTTTATGTTATGAGCTTTCAGACTTGCCAAACTTTCTTTTTGAATCTGTATTTTTGATTTGAAATTCTGCATAAATTTGTATGAATACATAAAACGTTTTCATTGGTTATAGCATTCATATTTTGATCAAGTGTCGCTATTAAATCTTGTCAGATCGATTTTATGCCATGAGAAATTAGTATGTCTTGAATTTGTAAAACAAAAAATCTGCAATAATTTGTGGAATTCCTGTAAGATGGCAGCACCTTGAGGAATCGAGGAACTTTGCAGATGCGACTATAATCCAATCACGTTTGTTCTCGGAGTAGTGGGGCTCGTGCGGACTTTCTGACGACAAGTCCACATCAACAAGATATTGGCACTGACTCAGAGGTATCTGAAACGAGTATTGTAGACATCAGCATGTAAGATATTACTGGATCCACTTATATTCATAATTGCAAATATAGATGTGAATCTTGAGTGGACGAGGGCCATATCATCAGGACCAATAATACCATAATGCTCGCCAGAGAGAACAACTTCTGGCGAAAAAAGAGCAGCAAAGCCATTGAGATTAGAGAGTGACAACCAGCGATCAACAGAATATCTTCCGAGATATTCTTGGAACTGTTGTCATGTAACGATCATCAAAAATATCACATAAAGACCGAGAGTGATTCAGTATTTGCTGATGACGGCACCATGAGAGTGCTGAATGCTCTGTTCGAATCACTGGCGATTCAGACACGTACTTATACTTGTAGTTATTGTGATGACGAGGAACTGACAATGATTGTCGTCTAACAGCCAATATTTTTAATGTGGTTCATAAATACATTTTGGCCTTTAAAATGTTTGATGAAGATTGTTAAAATTCTATCATAACTTGATTAAGATTTAATTCAAGAAAACAGTTTCGTCACTAGCAGCTTTATCAAATATTGATCATAATGTAACCATAAATGTATTCTTTGAAACACAATATGAACTTTTATTGTATTGTTTGCAAATTAAGAATACTCTTAAAATTTCTTTTTATTCAACACAGATTATGCCATTTAAACAACTATTTGGTTTAATAAAATGAATGAACTTGTAAGGTGTAGTTATAATGCAATATATACCAGTCCACATAAGGTCTATATAGTTACTTACATATCTAGATGTTTCTTCGCGGTTCATGTCATTCATATGGGTAGGTATGATACTTGTTGAATTTGCACCCCTATCATATGGCTTTGGAAGTTGTCCATGGAAATCAGATTTTATGAATTTTAAATGCCATCTGAAATCAGAGAAATTGTGTCAACAAAAATACAACGTACACAGTGCTATGATTAGAACTTGAACGCATTCCTATTTCAAGTGTTGAGCATGCCATGTAAAATCAAGTTCGCAGTCTCAATATAGGAACTGTACCTGCCAGTAAAAACTAAACATTACAGCTGGTGCTTTTCCTATTTCCATTGCTTTAAACAGAAGATAAATATGTAAATCCAGTTTTATGAAAACAAATAACTATTATTACAAACAGTTACGTTCCACATTGATCAATAGTTGCTAATTGACTTAGAATAGACTTAGGATTAAAAGGAAAGAAATCCCACTGTCGTATTTGTTATCATTATGACCTGACCTGCCTATCACCATGAAACAGGACATTGCACTAATACTCAGTTTGAAATACATGTCAAAAATAAGCCGAGGGGATGACTGGTTGATATAGTGATGTTAAGGAAAGACACCCGTGGTGAAATGGTGTTTTTGACAGACTTTGTATGCATAATATAAATAAAGTTCACTTCTATGACAATTACCTACCTCTGAGTGAGTTTTAGTCATGGATCAAGCATGTCGATATCAAGTAATCAAATATATTATGCAATTTTTCTCAAAAACATTTTTTCTAAAATTTCTGCATTTGGAAACAGGATATCTCTGGAAGTAATTTTGCTATACAAATGAAGTTTTCAGTGTTGCATTCAGCTGACTCTGCTGTGTGTGAATGATCAGATATTTAACAAAATCTTCAAGTTTGAAAAAAAAAAAAAAATTGCACAATTTGCACAAATTACAAAATAATCCTATCTACCTGCTGTGTCTGGCCTTAGCGGTGGTTATGAAATTATTATGTCAACTATTTATTATTTAAATATAGTTAACTGAGAAATGTGTACAAGTACTCAACATTTTTAGATATTTAAAATTGTTTTTCCTTTTAAGTATCAAGCTAAAATTATCACTTTCCACACGTTTAAGGTGGCACCTTGTCATTGAAAATCACTCTATCTCTAAACTGTCTTACGTTTTTTAAGTATTTCATTAAAACATCTTCTCTGACACTTTGTTTACTTGTCATTGATGAAATAAGTGATTCTGATTAATATTATCGATACCTAGCAGAAAGATTTTTACAAACTACATATCATGGGATTTATGATTACGCTCGGCAGAAACTTAATGCACCAGTATACCAATAATTAAAAAACTAATTAATAAAAGTGGCGCAACGAGATTTGTTTCATAGTAGAGGGTCTCGTGTCTTACTTGTCAGGCAGGAAGAAATGACTGGGGAACCGATACCATTCCTTGCCAACACACACGTTGATGGGCTGACCTGGTGCGAAGGTGTGTAGTTTTGAATTATGAGCAATCTGGTTAAACTTGCCATATACATCCAGTGGAGCATGGTAGCCTGAAATAAAATTTTACGTCAAATAAAACACAATGTGTAAAGAGAAACATGATGCCAGCTGAAATGGCATTCTACGACGTGATGTTTTTATGAGAAACCCCATCAGTGCTAATGATGTTCTGGGAGTGATCAACTGGAACTACAAGGATCCGCACTTGATCGATGACATCATTTTATTTGAACGTCATTTGTACATCAGATCACTGTAAATAAAATCACTGGAAGAAGTCGCAATGAATAATGTTACTAGTGTTCATTTGCATGAGGTTAGGATGATAAGAATGGTAGTAAACGTTATAGAGCTATGGACATACGGATGACCTAGTGTTCATTCCACGCAAATACTCACCAAAGTAGAGAGCGAGGATCCTTGAAAGGCTGACGAGAACGAACCCGATACACGCTGCTATCGCCATCCAATTGGAAGAATCCGTGTAGTGGCGGAACTTCTCTCCCCCGACCAAGTAACTGAACAATTTCTGAAAATCAACACATCAGTTTTTTTTAACCATTTCAATGCAAGGCAAAATTGCACTGATGTACAAGAAGTGTACATGCCATATTCTAAACTTTTTATTTGCAAATATCACCAAGTAAACTACACATTTCCTGAAATGGCAGTGAATTTGTTTGATTACACTCAGCTATATGAATGAGTATCTGGCTGTAAACAGTGGTGGATATTTGTGTAAGAACAGTCATTAATTGCTGCGTGGCTGAATGCTTCCCAGAGAAGATGAGATGGTGTTCGATTGAACAGGTCTGCCAGGGAGCAAAGCATAAAGCGCTTTGACCGGACCTAAAGACTGGATACTGCACTATACAAGAACTTACCTTTATTTGAATATGTATACATACCTGTACATGGTCTAGGGCAACGGCCGCGTTCACACAGATGAGGGTATAAATGGGAAATAAGAAGCGCTCTTCCTGTTGATACAAAGACAACACAGTATAATAATAACAATAATAAGGTAACCTCTTTTGAGCCTAAATCCTCGTAAACCAAGCTCTGAGGCACGTATCAGATTTGTATGTGCGTGTGTGCCCTGAAAAATACTGATTTATTAATGATACAAACATGTTTAGAAAGGCTAATGGAGATAAACAAAACTTACAGGGTAATGAAAAGGTAATGAAAACAAATTGGTAAAATGATCTATTTCAGTATTAGTATGTAGATGTTTGTGTGTGTGTGCGTGCGTGCGTGCGTGCGTATACAGATGTCTCCCTCTCTCTCTCTGCAGCGGACTATTGTCTCAAGAAACAAAGACTTCTTTGTATCCGATGTTTGTGTTGTCTTTGTGTTTCTTCTTCTTGCATATGATTCAAGGTGTCACATTGAAGATCCTGAAGACAGGAGTGTGCTGTCCTGTCCAGCCTGAACAGGTTGTCATTGCATTTGTGTAGCGGACAACAGTGGCACGGGAACGAAATCATAATGGTGGAGCTGCCAGAGATTCAGCACCACTGAACATTTTTCGCCACCATATCTTCATCTTTTCTTCTGTGTGCACTGGCTTGGTTGGCTCGACTACAACATCGGAAGATGGGGGGGGGGAGTTTTTGCTACCGCGCCACTGTAACTTCACCTTCTCTCCGTTGTCTCGGCTGTGCACTAATGACATCCAAACACGATGGGGAGGGAATGCTGTTTAAATTTATTTTCCCCGCTGCGCCACTGTAACTTCAGCTTCTCCGGCTTCTCTCCCACTGTCTTGCCTTAACTGATGACATCTGAAGACGGGGAGAGGGGGGTGCTTCTGGAAAATTGTTGCCGTAGCGCCACGTATTACTGGGAGGGGGTCAGAAACCATCATGTCTGCCCTACAACTGCACCCACCTTTCATGGTCGCAAAAGTACACCTTAATCCTCTCATAAAACCTCGATTTCCACCCTCCATTGACGCTCGCCACAAAGACAAACATTCACGCTCATGTTTACTAGGGGGGCAGAACCATACGTCTGCCTCCCCAGTGAAATTCCAGGCATGCAGCTGTACCCCTGTTCCCGTGGACACTCACTCGTGATGTGGAGTGCGGTCTGCCTTTCGGCACCGCACGAAGCTGTTGGTGTCAGCCCCATCTGGTTGTGCTTAAACCTGTTCATATTTGGTCGAGGCGCACCAGCGAGTGTCGGCTAATGTCGTGTCCGACTGGTTTCACTGATGGGACAGGGATGAATTTCTTTAGTCTGCAAGGCGTGGCGTCCCACCTTCTTGTCCATGTCTTAGTGATGTCTTGTTAGATGCCACCTTCGTCTGTCCATGACAGCAGTAGTGCACGTTACAGGTGGGATTTCAAGTCTTGCATAAGAATATCTTTGAAATGAATCAGTGGTCTACCTGCAGTTCTTTTCCTATCCAGCCATTGTGTATGTGAATACAAGATATGACCTGCTGCAGCAAAGAGGATATTAAGTTGCCAAATAGAGCTGTGTAGCTTTTTGGGTACCACAGATCATGAGCTTTAAAGTGATGCCTCACATGTTTAAATATCTTCAGTAGTTTTGATTTATAGCTAAAATTGAAAAAAATAGTTTAAGCATGTTTTGAGAAACGAGGTCAGTTTAATTCATATCATCTATTGTTTTATAATCTGTGGGTTCGTAAATATATATTTTATTAGATTTGGATTATTTGTCGAGGAACATAAACGGGACATTGAAAGATGAGACTAAAAGGTGAGCCAAAATCACAAAATTTATGGGTCTTGACCGAGACAGTAATTTTTTGCTCATATACAGAACAGGCCTGTGTGCCTTAATACACGGTTCGCTGTGGCAAGGCACATATGTAAATATATGTAAATAAATGCAGCCACTAGCAATCTGTCATACCTTGTGAGGTTGGGAGAAGAAGATAAGCATCCAAACATACATCGGTGCAAGACTCAGCCACAGGGGAATATCTAGAAAAAACAACACGTTCTTGGACATTTTATAACATTTTAGATGCATAACCTATTCAGAAAATGTTAATTTAGACATTATTAATAGGACTGTGTAGGTACGTTTACTTTAACTTTTCAAATGCACAACTTATTTGAATGTTAGACATTATTTATTTTATGAAAAACTTGGGGTATTTGAATGTTATATTTCAAGAAATGGTGGCCAATAAAACTAACAATATAACATGCGTCACTGTACTATGTACTCACTGTACTGTATAAATGTTTTAAATTGAAAAAAGTAAGACAGTCCACTTAATGTCTGGCATCACATTACTTGTGTGCTTGATGTTTTGTTATCTGAATCATGCTAATATAATATGTACACACATTGTAGGTGACACCTCAATAATGTGGATTATTTTTTAACTCGTAATCCTGCAATATTTCTGTCTAGAATTGTACCCACCTCTTGATTTCTGTTGTAAGAAGTACTGCACAAGAAGCTGGAATGGCAAATGTAAAAAAGTTACATCAATGCAGAAATCAGTACAATTTGTAATTTGGGAGTAAATAGCATCTTCCAGACTCTGTCTTAAAATAATAATAGTAACACCACAATAACTTGCTATTTCTAGGAGGTTTAGAATTAGTATTATGTAACTTTAATAATCTCTCAAATTCTATTCTGGGTCTGTGGTTCCTTTTGCATCACATGACCACCTGGTTGGTGATCATGTGACATGTTTTTGCACATGATCTTTCTTTTTTGATTTGGCTGTTCTAAGGATATTGTTGTTACTTTTCTTTTCTGTCATGTTCAGTTTATAATAAAGTAAAACAGCACTCACAGCAAGAGGCAAGGCCACCAACGCAAGGCCAAATGCTCCATTGAAGTTGATGAAACAGTTGACAAAGTAGAAACTCAGCGGTTCAGTACCTAAGATGGCGGAGACAACATGACATGTACTTTTGTATTAACTCGTCAGGGCTGGCACACGCAGACAGGTTTACTTAGACAAACACAAATACGTAGGTTTGAATAAGTCAAAGTATGTTACGCAGCTGCAAAGGTGTTAACTGCATTTCATTAGATGAATATGTTAAATGAAATAGAAAATAATACTACCCAGCATGCCTCATATTCAAAATATTAAATTGCCTATTTTTTAGAAGCCGAAGACCAATTGTTAAAATGCATAATTAAACTCATATTGTGCTTTTATTTATTTTGCACAGCTGTTTAGAAACATAAGTATGGATAATAGCGTAGACTCTGGCATCAAGCCTTGCCTGGCCATTGCTGTTTGAACAATGTGGACACTAAAGCAAGCGATTGCATGTAACATGTATAACCATGTGTTGATAACTGAATGTTGTGTATCGAGTATGTTTGATTGTTTATTCATGATATTAATATAATACGTACAATTTAAACAGCTCTTCTCATTGACAGGTATTGTAACATTAAAGCCACCTTGTCTGTTCTGTTACCCAGAATCCTCCTCTCCAGCCAAGGGTGGTAATAGTCTTAGACTACCCCTGATACAATGCCAACACAAATGTACGGTCGTTCGCTGAACCAACCGTACTTCATCCCATTTAATGTCTTTACAGGTGTTGATGTGGGAACCAGAAAACATCAAAGAGCATTTATTCTAGTATTAAGAACATTATATTAATAATATTAATAAATGAGCAACTATCAAGGTCCGCTGAATAATACATTGTATTAGAAGTTCCTACCATAGAGGTCAGGTCCGTGGTCACTGAACACGTTGTACTTGACTATGTTGAGAGGCGCAATGACAAGTTTACCAAAGTAGCTCGAGTCGACATATACCAGTGGCACCTACAACAACAGGCTACGGTGTCAACATCTATAGACCATTGACATCTACAACAACAGGCTACGGTGTCAACATCTATAGACCATTGACATCTACAACAACAGGCTGCGGTGTCAACATCTATAGACCATTGACATCTACAACAACATGCTACGGTGTCAACATCTATAGACCATTGACATCTACAACAACAGGCTGCGGTGTCAACATCTATAGACCATTGACATCTACAACAACAGGCTACGGTGTCAAAATCTATAGACCAGTGGCACCTACAACAACAGGCTACGGTGTCAACATCTATAGACCATTGACATCTACAACAACAGGCTACGGTGTCAACATCTATAGACCATTGACATCTACAACATGGCATGGTGTCAACATCTATAGACCATTGACATCTACAACAACATGGCATGGTGTCAACATCTATAGACCATTGACATCTACAACAACATGGCATGGTGTCAACATCTATAGACCATTGACATCTACAACAACATGGCATGTTGTCAACATGTATAGACCATTGACATCTACAACAACATGGCATGCTGTCAACATGTATAGACCATTGACATCTACAACAACATGGCATGGTGTCAACATCTATAGACCATTGACATCTACAACAACAGGCTACGGTGTCAACATCTATAGACCATTGACATCTACAACAACATGGCATGCTGTCAACATCTATAGACCATTGACATCTACAACAACATGGCATGCTGTCAACATGTATAGACCACTGACATCTACAACATGGCATGCTGTCAACATGTATAGACCACTGACACGTGCAACAACATGGTATGGAGTAAACAACTATAGACCATTGGTGCGTACAGCAACATGGTATGTTGTAAATTTCTGTACACCACTGGCAACTACAACAGCATGGTACGGTGTTAATTTATGTACACCAACAACAACATGGTAGGGCATGAATATCTATAGACCATCGGGAAATATTTGTCAGAAATGGTCAAGTAAAGCACGAGATGATGGAAGGTAGACGAAGAAACTGAGAGAAAAGATCAGCCCAAAGAAACCCCTGAAAATGAAAGCAGCGAGATGAAAAGACACGTACACGGAACGAGAATGGAGGTTTTGACAAAACCAACGTGAACAATTTAAGATGGTGGTAGAAGGAAAAAACCAAAACTAAGACGGAGAGACAGTATAAAGAGAGATCTTGAAAGGGGAGGTATGAACGGGCGAGAATGAAGACCATCACAGAAGACAGAGAAAGATGGAGGGAAATTGTGAAGACAGAACAGACCACGAATGATGTGGTACCCCCATCAAGGTCATAAGCAGAAGAAGTCAAGCGTGACCTGCCTATATAACTAACTGGTGACAAGTTGGATTGTGTTGTCACTCACCAGACAAACGGCTGCAGACAGGAGGCTCCACTTCATAAATGGTATGATCTGTCTCCGCCGAACCAAATAGTCGACAGCAATAGGGACACTGTAAGATGAAGAGATAGCAAGTCTGTGAGACTATACAACTGCATTGTCATTCATATATTCATCAAGATTATGATGGAATAATATCAGTATAATCTAGTGTGTGTGCATGCATGCGTGCGTGTGGGTGTGCATGTGTGCATGCATGCATGCATGTGCTAATGTTTTCATCATAGATGGTTTGCATCTTGGGCATCAAACTGTCAGGAATTAAACAACAATGCCTTGGAAGAAAAATAACACCTTTATATTGGACGTTAGACACACATTAATTGATTGTTCAAATATGTTGCTCCAGTTATAAAACCTGGCTATAGACAGTGGTGGGTATCTGTGTACAAATTGTCTGCACATTAATTGCAGCATGGCGGAAAGCTTCCCAGAGAAGTCGAGATGGTGTTCGATTGAACATGTCTGCCAGGGAGTAAACTTGTAAAGTGTAAAGCTCTCTGAACAGTCCTACTCACTGGATACTGTACTAGATAAGAACACGTTTACTTTACATTTTACTTTACGTAACAGACAATAAACAAAGGACCAACCCGAGAACAGCAGAAAACGGCCAGCCTACAATGGTGGCCATGGCGATGCCAAACACAGCCAATGAGAGTTGATTGGTGAACCATCCTGCCACAGCCAGTGTCACCATGTACATGGCAAAGCTGCTGGGAATGAATGCAGTACTGGCAATGTACATCCCGGACCCAAAGATGAGGAAACAGAGGGTTAGGCGCCCAGTGTTGGCCCCAAAGTGCTTCGTCACGGCCCTGCAAGGAAACACAAACACATGTACCACCAGCATTGAGTTTTAAGCATTACAAGGTGGAAGGTCTGTTTGTCTACTCGGAATTAACCAGTGTAGTACTTTTTAACAGGAAGTTTGCAGTGTTGAATGTGGGAAAATGGGAAATCGGTGAACATCAAAGGGTGTTGTGATAACCTGGGTAATTCACCCTGCCATGGCAATATTGCCAATATAGCTTGTTTTGAAACTGGATGTTTCGTTTACCATTTGAACGGGGTCATAACTTTCAATTTGCGAACATTGTCAAGGGCTTACTAAACATAACTTGGTGGTGACGGCAGTGCCCCATTATAGTGACAGCATTGCCCTGTGTAAACCCCATCTTAAGGAATGTCACTAGAATAAAATAATTGTACATTTGAATGGAAATGAGCATCCATGAATAAAATTAAGTTTTCAATTCCACTTGAACAATTAATACACATCTAACCCATTAATTTTATTAGAAACTTCACTACAGTAACTGTGTACTCTAGAGGTAAACTTGTCATCATATATTTATTTAATTAAACACATATTTCATTATTTGAGTAACACACAGAAATGAAAAATATTAATATCTGTTGAGAATGGAGAAACATACTTGTACAATGTGACTTCACAGATGGCACAGAAGAAGCTCAAGAAACATCTGAGGAAGTAGAACTGGAGCACCTGGGAAGAGACAGTGGGTGATATACATGTTCACTCCATGTCAAATCAATCACTCAATACAACACCGGACTCCAATTTAGATTAACTCAAACACACAGTTGTTGGCTTACATGAGAACATAATGACTGCAAATTATAAACATTTTCAGTCGAGTATTACTGAAGATATATACCCCCTGTAGGTCACTGAACTTTTGTCCCAATTGACATAATGACCGTGATGTAAATGACTATAACATCCATAACTCTGCTGCTAATAAAGCTAGAAAAGCACATAAGACATCATTGGAAAGCCAGTAAATAGGTGCACATCTGCAATGTAAAATTACACTTATCATGTAAATAAAAAATGTAACATTTATCATAATACAACTTCAACTGTTTTAGGACCAAATAGCTTAAAAGTCGATGAAACCGATTTTAACAACTGATCATACTTATGATAGTGAAACCAACGTTATAATTATTTCTTTTAAATATATGCAGCATTTTATTTTCAACCAAAAAAGGGATTTTGAAGTGCAATGTTCATAAAAGAGCAATTCATGAGTTTACGGATGTTTCTGTACTTTTGGCCCAACTCCAGTTAGTTTTTGTTAGCTCATATAGTTACATACAATTGATCTATCCATCATGTAACCTGTTTCCTAGCAAAAGGTCCATCAAGCCGTAACAAATGGATGCCTAACACGTGGAGCATTCAGACATTCTAACATATATTTTGTTGAAATTATGGTCCCAAATGTTTTTCTTTATAAAAAAAAATCATAAGGAAAAGATACCAAAGCTACAACCGAGTGTTGGTATATTTAATCTAACAGATGTCATGCCACCCGTGTAATGTAATTCACAAACCTTACCATTAGCAAAGCTTGACGGAGGCCATATGCATAATTAATTCTGATCGTTACGTAGCAGATCCATCATATTTTGTTCACAATGTTTTGCATTTTGTATGTTATGATTGTACCAAGTTACATAAATCTATGTGAAACGTCTTTGTGCGAACGCCATTCATACCAAACAGAGGTGGGTCACAGCACTGTCTTACATGCATGCTTAGTGGTAAACATTCGTTCTATTAATTTCATTACATCAACAGCTACTCAAAGTGCTTTTTATGCAATAAGCAATTTTTTATAAAACTTATTTCAACATTTATGTTTAATGGTGCATTTTTTCAAACAATGTTGCATTTACTTAGAAAGTTAGAAAATTAAAAACAGAAAAACACAAGTCCAGTTTGCCAGTGGTTTTTGAAGAAACACTTACTCTGTTTACTTGTGCAAAGTTTGTGTAGAGTCGAACTGGAAGGATGTAGAGCCACAGGTAGGCATAGGATCGGATGGCATAGGCGGGAGAATACTCCCAAGTCTGGTAGCCATAGCCGTGCATCAGGTAGTGCATCTACCAAAAATACAATACAATATGTAATTTGGAAGTGCAGTTACTGTCCGAATCCTGTGTGTCTGTAAAGTAGCTTTTGGCACCCTCTCAATGCCTTCATCAGCATTTCATGGAGCCACTCTCGGTTGTCCTGTGATGTAGTTGGTGATCGTCATATCATGACAGCAGTTCCAAGAATATCACTGGGAAGATTGTAGTCGGTGTTTCTGTTGATTGCTGTCGGCTCTCTTGAATCTCACTGGCTTCGTTGATCTTTCTTCGCCAGATGTTATTGTCTTTGGCAAACAGTCCGATGTCTTCAGCAGTGATGTTATATCCCTCGTTCACTTGGTATTCCCTACAGTTGTAAATGGGGTCCTCATGTTCTTGGAGTCTGCTGCCATGTGATGATCACCAACAATGTCACATGATGACCGAGAGTGATTCACTACACCGTACGTGAAGACACTTGTGATCAGGCCCACCAGGGTGCAGAAAGCTTTGTTCAAGCCAAAAAGGATTCAGATAGATAACTGTACTTCCAAATTATGAATCTAACTGAATCCGAAAGCAGTTTACATGTTTAAATACAATATGTCTATATTTTGTCCAGTATTACAGGTATTAAATGTGTATCTGTTATATTAAAACCCACTATTTTTTACACTGTGTATGTTTGTTTTGGAAATATGATCTTTAGACAAAACATTCTCCCAACAATTCAATGTAGGATGCAGGCACATGCACTCTCTGGAGTTGTGACTTGCGTAACCTGTTGTTTACTCAATAGTAAACTACGTTCAATAGTGTGATGTCCAAAGTCCCTGAGTAAAACGTCTACTATATTATGGTATAACAATTATATTATGCTATATATATGTAATGAAAGCTACTCGCAGGTTCCCAGTAATTGTAGGTCTCGTCACAGTCTGAGATATTGCTCCAGATGGCAGCACAGAGCCGGGCGGAGAGCAGAGCCTTCAATGCTGTGTAGGTAGTCGGAGTCCATGGCGAGTTCACAACGGGCTTCTCTTCCACATCCCTGTGTAGTGAATATTAAATTGTAGATATGAATATTAAATTGTAGATATTAATATTAACTTGTAAATATGTATCATATTATTATATTAATTTATAGGCCTAATCAGAGACTCAGGGCCAATCAGACATTTAGCATAGCTGTTGTGGTTGTGGAGTATCTAGGTCGAAAGCCTGTTTGACACCGATTCAACAGATTGTTTTTAGATCTTCTAAAGCTTAATCTTGTAGATTATCACAGGGGTAAAACGCAGACAGTGAGGCAATGCGAGCTCCACTCCAGCCTCCGCCTCCGGCTCCAGAGACAGTCCGACTCCAGGCTCAGCTCAGTCAAGACTCAATCAATGTAGGACCTCTAGATAGATGTGAGCATACAGTTGGTCATGAATTAGACTTTTAAAAACCTTTATGCACAGAGGAAGTACAGCTATTTATATTCTGACAATCCCCCACGTACTCAGTTTCATGTTGACGTCTCTTTTTCCCCGGTTGGCGGCTACGAATTTTTGTTGACATCCTGAGTCTCCACGTTCCGTCCAAAACGACCTTCAACTTTCACTAACTCATCCAATCAGAATCTGACCCGAGGACGTGTGCGTGTCATTTCCGGGGCTGGCACTTGCGGGAGTTTTTACACGTCTGTTTGTTTTTTAAGTTTCATTGCTTTGTACGTCTATTTGAAAAATGAAGGCTGTTGGTTTTCTTTCTATATTTGCGTGTGTATTGCTAGTCGTTGCTGCTGGTGATGAAAGAGACGAAGCGAACAAACTACAAGTGGAAGTGCTGTCGGGACAGACCGACGACTGTCAAAAAGCTGCGAACGGCGACCAACTGTCAATTCACTACACCGGCACGTTAGCGGAATCGGGAAAGAAATTTGACTCGAGGTAATTGTCCGCGGATGCTAAACAGCACATATCATGGTAGAAACTTGTTAACTACTCAGTATGAACGTTTTGCTTCTGTCAGACTCTTTCTAGGGTGCCCAACTAGCCTGGTAGTGGTAACAACACTCACTCAGTCACTGAGTGATAGTGATACTGTGACTGTGTCTGTGTGTAACTTAGCCACTGTGTCTGTAAGTGTAACAGATGCCAGATGGGCCATGCCATGGCCATGGCATGGGGTGATGCAGGCTGCAGACGGTGTTGTTGGACATGTCTTGTGACGTGTCTTGTCACTTGTGAGTTGTGTGTGTCATGTGAAGTTGTATAATTATTAGACCCTGCTCAAAGACAAAAGCCACTAGTCTGACTGTGAGTAGAGCTACTATCTAGTATCTAGACTAGAGCCTGAGTTTACTGATAATTTAGTTGTCTGGTTCATCTATAAATTGTGTCACTGGATGTATGCAGACATTTTATTAGACTTGTGTTACTGACATTTGAAAATCCCGAATGTCTACCACAGTACCAGTTCTGCCTGTTGCTGGTCATGTCAGCCCAGCCAGTGCAAGCATGTCACCCGCAGGCAAACAACACGCTGAAACAAAGTAACTTTTCAGTATGAAAGAGTATACATACTCTTTCTTACTGAAAAGTTAAGTTACATTAAGACATGTTTTAATGTAGAGGCCAAGTTTGTCCTAACAACTATGCCAGTGACCAGTTGCAGTTGATCAATGTTGGTAGGCTGGGAACAATTGGATGGGTTTATACTGTAGTTTAGAGGTGAGTGGGATTAAAATGTTGGGCATTTGGGATTTAGCCTATTGTCAGTGTTCATAATTATGCCAACAAAGAACTTTTTGTTAGATTTCAGTACAAATTATTTGAGGATGGGTCATATTTCGGTGCACAGAATTGTTGTAGCGCTCCCTAAGATTAAATTTATAGATATCTCTTGGCATAGATGTGGTATTATCTGAACAATTTCTTTTTCTCCTGTGCAAAGTCGGGCAACTCAGCTTGTATGTATATATACTATTATAATTAATAGTCTAGTGATAGACATGCTCATAGCCAATCATGGCTAGTAATTGTTCAACTCTGCTTGTGACAAAGCAGGAAACATCCTCCTCCATCCAGCTGTCCCCATGTTTACTAGGCTCGCGCATGTTGTTTTGACTTTGATCAAACACACACAAAGTTTTATGGGGCAACATTTGCATATGTGGGCCATAATTCTGTGGATCTGTAATCATTTAGGCCAGTCATGTAAAAGATTTTTATTATAATAATGTAAGACCTTTTGTCCAGAAAGCGGAAGCAAGAGTAAAGGCAGTGTTTTCTGCTTGAACAGGGAATTGTTGACATCTAGATGCTAGTTGAAATAAAAAAACTAAGTCGTAGTTTATAATACTTTGGGCTACCTAGAACCTCTAGAACTAATTATCTGTTTTCTGACCTTATCTGGATGGCTATTGCTAAACATAATCTCTTAATTGTTTAGTCTGTTTCAGAGTATGGTCTATACTATAGTTGCAGGTAATTGTCTTGGGGGGTAAAGCACCTGGATAATCATTAATAATGGGTAACTTGATTAGTGTAGCAAAATTAGGGTGTGCTCAGTGATGTGAAAATTTGTCAGAGTGTTAACTTTTGCAGTGGATTAGGAAATATATATTAACTGTTACTATTTTGTGTAAGTACCACTGAAGTATTATCTAATTAACACTCCAGTAGTATTACTCAATGGCTATTATGCCAAATGCACCAGCATTTAAAATCAGTCACTAGTTAGGCTGTATTAAAATTAAGCCACATTATAGAGGATATGCTTTTTCTCTCAAAAAAGAAGTACCCTTGTGTGTTAGTTCCACAAATGTTATTATCACTTTACAAACTTGTAGATATTCTAAATGTTATAATTGTTATTATATATCTGTACCCACTGATATTTGTATACACTAAATTATGAATTAACCTTATGTTGTAATAACTTTATAATACTATATCATTATATCTGAAACTAGTCAGTGATTATTTCTATGGGTTAAGATGCAAGATTTGTACCTTTTGTTTCAGTTTTGACCACGGAAAGCCATTCAAATTCCGGCTTGGAAAAGGTGAAGTGATCAAGGGATGGGAGGAGGGAATACTAGGCATGTGTGTCGGGGAGAAGAGGAAGCTGACAATTCCACCAAGTCTTGCATATGGAGAAAATGGTGTTGGTGAGTGTAATCTAAATGCTGCCAGACTGTGCTTGTACGTACTGCCAAGCTCAGTCACGCACAATCAAAACAGTGCTACTTTTGACATTAAAATTACACTTCTAAAATGTTAACGTCATTTTTAGTTACACTGTTAAAATATTTCAACTACAGAATCCTTATACAGGACCAACTGTGTAGTCCAGGAATTATTCAGTATTTGCTAATGATAATTTAGTTTGATAAAAGTGACAGCTGTGAGATGGGTTTTGGGAAATATCATGTAAATAAATTAAAAAGTAAGGTAACATTAATTAATGTTATTCAGTGTCGTGTTTTTATTACTTTTTAGAAACCCGAGTTAGAAAAGAAATCCCTGCAGATGGCAGTGTTAGAAAACTCTCCAAACAATCCATAAACCTTCTCATTTAGATGAGATCTATCCATCATTACTTTTTAGTCCTTTGGGCCGAAGGTCCAACAGACTTATGCCATCACTCTGCGTCTGCTGTGCACCATCCGCCGTTAGCTGCCATATCTCAGAAACCATTCAACAACTTTTTCACTAATTTTGCAAAGACATCTTAGGGTACTGCCACTATGCGTAAGAAATCTGTATTTCATTGAATCATTCTAAGGGCCCCATAGGGCTCCCAGGGCCCTCGAAAATGGAAACTTTAAAATAGCAATAGCCATAATTATCAATGCAATATAACTTTAGATGTGATCTAGGATTAAAATAACTTACGTATAAAATAATATATAAAATAACTTACGTATACTCGAAAAAGTTAAAGCATATTTAGCCAAAATTATAACAAGGAATATTATTCAGATGTTTTACTATACATGTTGCAGCTATTACTTCACTCCAATTCAATCAATATTATGTCATTATTTGCTACTGTTTTTAAGTCAAATGCATGTTATGTACCTTGTGAACAAATAAAGTTTTATCATAGTTCATCTTCTTTCCATTCTGGGGGGTGGTAGGGGCAAACTGAGAACAGGAAATGTGTGCACTTTTTCTTAACAACTTTTAACGGTCTACTCGAATATTTTATTTCCAGGTGTATCTTCACTGGCATAACTGGCATGCATATAGTCTCCACTAAACATGTCAACATTTTACTTCCATCATAACTCTTAATGATCTGTAACTATGATTCACCCAAAACCATTTCATTAATAATTACAAACTCACTATATAGTCCAAAGGACCTCTTGGTCCATTTAAAAATTATTTTAATACAATTTATTTTTCTTACCAAGTTATATCTAACATATATATATATACTCCACTTGATTTTACTATTTTCAGGTGACGTTATTCCCGCTTATGCTACCCTAAAGTTTGATGTGGAACTGATTGGTATAGAGGAAGGTGCGGGGGGTGCCGATGAGCCATCCCCAAACATCTTCAAGGAGATTGACGCCAACAAAGACAAACTACTGTCACAGGATGAGGTATGCTTTTTCAGTTTCAGCAGTACAAGCTCGTAGATTTTACCTTTTACCCGAGTCCCTAGATCCAATTGATATTCCAATGAACACCTCTTATGTGAAGACGTTAATTACAAAACACCCTGTAATTAGCAGCCGCCTCAACAACCAGTAATGTTTATTTAACCAACAAATCATGTAGAAAGATTTTCTGTTGTTGGTTTTACGGTCATGGTGATGCCCATTAACTTAGACATGGGGTATGCTGCTAATAACCAGGACCACCTTATTCTAGAATGACATTAGTTTTTGGATATGGAGTTATCCACTGGAAATCGGGATCCTTGTACACTCGTTTGTGTCGTTACAGGTAAACTTTCATTAAAAGGGATATTAATCTCCATCACAACTTATCTATTTTGTGTCATTTAAGAGTGTGAATATTGTACTTGTGTCTTTTCTGTCTGCCACTGAATCATAATAGGTGTCCTGATTTCAACTAAAGTTGGTCCGTTTTCTTGGTATTTGGAATGTATAAAAAGTCAAAACATCCAGAGCTCTGTATCTTGGTTGTGGTTTTGACTGTGTTAAATGATGTCCATAACACTACGGGAATGGGTTCGTTAAAAACAGTTAAGACATCACGGTGTAGATATATTAGTTATTTTATTATGATCTAGTGGTTGTGGTGAATTTGTTTGTATACTGTACAGAGCTTCTGTACCATTGTGATTTGCAGTGCTAAAAACAGTGTCAGTAATAGCAATCTTATTGCCCTTTGGTCTCTTTCAGATTTCCAATTTCATAAGGAATCAAGAAACGGGATCCGACACGAAACCAACAGACGACGCTCATAACAAAATGATTGCAGACATTTTTAAGCAGGAAGACGCTGATAAAGACGGCTTCATATCTTACGATGAGTTCTCAGGGCCAAAACATGATGAACTCTAATGACACCTGAATGTGTCTTTAGTGTCATTGATCTGTTATGTCAGTAAATTAATTACTATCTTATTTAACTGCATAATAACTCTGCATAACTGCACAATGCTCTCAGTGGTAAATCAGACTAATTAAATATATATTTATGAAACTACAGCAGCTATTTTCTTCTGCAGTAGTTATTTTATATTTGAAATGTTGTATTTTCATGAGAAAGTATTAATGCCAACATTGTATCTGTCTGTAATACTCTATATATTAGTGGATACTACCAACTAATTTAATAATTAAACAGTAACAGTGATACTGAATGATGAGTTGGTGTTTTTATCCTGAACGATCGATCACCTTACATTCTGATTACATCTCTGGTGGAGATCTGAGACAACCTTAAAGGGCACAGAGCACTGTTGACTATCCCATTGGTGGCCATGTTTATTATAAGAAAACTAACTGAGAAAAATCAGACATTTCTTCACAGCCACTGCCATCATATCATTTATATGCTGATCACATTTCGTCAAAATCACATACCTCCAGTTATATTTAAATGCATGCATGCACAATGCCCATCAATATTTACCAACATAACCATGTTTTTTTTATAAAATAGGATATATCACTACAGTTTTCTTAATAAAATTTTGCTTCGCTACTAATACATGCTAGCACTCAACGTTCTAATACGTTTGATGTACTGCATACATTTCCCTTAAAAATGTCTTTCAAATATCAAAATACTATATTGTGAAACACAATAGGATGGTTAACTATGCTCTGACCCCATTACCGCCAGTGGTTTCTGTCTACATCAACCTCTGGTGGATACCTCATATGTCCTTTTATCACCAGTAGTTTCTGTCTACATCAACTCTGGTGGATACCTCAGACATCTTTATATCACCAATAGTTTCTGTCTTCATCAACCTCTGGCAGGGTTGGGTTCAATTACACTGATCAGTTACAATTATATGACTGGATAATTTTCAATTACAGTTACAATTATTTTGCATTTCAAATACAATTACCGTCCCAAAATATATTAAATTATAATTGTCAATTACAATGGATTTTTGTTTCGCTCAAAATAATATAAACAGAACTAGTGATATATCTCGGATCATCCCACATTGAAATCATTACCACACAATTGGCTTCTCAGCACCTTGCTGCCCTCAAGCTTACTAGAAAATAATTCCACAGTGAAAGGATAGTGTTAGTGCACAGCCTTATTTAACTAAATTACGATTAGTACAGCTAGCGTGTGTAGCACTGGACCACAGGCCTATCGTTTGTTCTTGGCCTCCTACTGGACACTTGTCAACTGCTGAAGCCTGCTACTGCTAGAGCTAGTGCTTCAATGGGTGATCTATATATGCCCTCCCCAATGGAAGAAAAGCCGTTTTTATTTATCTATCAGTGCTTCAAATGTGCCAAGTCAATAAGGCAAATAAAGACTAGTTGGCACTGCGCCTGTCCATGGGTGACTGATTGTTTGGAAAGACACTGCTAAATGCTTTATGCAACATGACTGTGGCGGAACAAGCAGATAGCTGTTATCTGCCCATGTTTACCAGACAGAGTCTCTGTCTGACTATAACGCCCCCAAAAATGGGGAGTATGAGAGGAGGGTGATTTCAGAGGGAAACAGCATTGGTTTCCATATTGAAATAAAAAAACAGTTCTTGGAGTTTCACCCACAATTGGAGAAACTACGGGAAAGTAATTGAATTGTAATTGAACAATTAAGGCAATTACAATGTCCAAATACAATTACGACACACAAAATCAGTTACAATTACGATACTTTCAAATATTTCAGTTACACCGTGATTAATTACACAATTATTAATTATAACTGACCCCAACCCTGACCTCTGGTGGATACCTCAGACATCCTTATGTCACCAGTGGTTTCTATCTACATCAACTCTGGTGGATACCTCATATATCCTTATATCACCAGTGGTTTCTGTCTTCACCAATCTCTGGTAGATACCTTAGACATTCTTATATCCAGTGGTTTCTGTCTCCTTCAACCTCTGGTAGATACCTCAGACATCCTTATATCACCATTGGTTTCTGTATTCATCAACCTCTGGTAGATACCTCAGACATCCTTATATCACCAGTGCTTTCTGTCTTGTTGATACCTCAGAGATCTTTATAAGTGGAGCGCAGTGGCACTGTGACAAGAGCATCGGACTCTCGGTCGAGAGAGCCCGGGTTAGAATCCTGTGCTGCGGTGTCGAACTTCGGCAATTCTGTTCACTCTATGTTGCTCCAGCTCACTCAGCTGTATGAATGAGTACCTGGCCATAGACAGTATGAATATTCTTTGCGCATTAATTACAGTGTAGCTGAATGCTTCCCAGAGAAATTGAGATGGTGTTCGCATAAACAGGTCTGCGAGGGATTAAAGTGCTTTGATCAGTCATATCACCAGTGGTTTCTGTCTATATCAATCCCTGGTGGATACCTCAGACATCTTTATATCACCAATAGTTTCTGTCTTCATCAACCTCTGGCAGGGTTGGGTTCAATTACACTGATCAGTTACAATTATATGACTGGATAATTTTCAATTACAGTTACAATTATTTTGCATTTCAAATACAATTACCGTCCCAAAATATATTAAATTATAATTGTCAATTACAATGGATTTTTGTTTCGCTCAAAATAATATAAACAGAACTAGTGATATATCTCGGATCATCCCACATTGAAATCATTACCACACAATTGGCTTCTCAGCACCTTGCTGCCCTCAAGCTTACTAGAAAATAATTCCACAGTGAAAGGATAGTGTTAGTGCACAGCCTTATTTAACTAAATTACGATTAGTACAGCTAGCGTGTGTAGCACTGGACCACAGGCCTATCGTTTGTTCTTGGCCTCCTACTGGACACTTGTCAACTGCTGAAGCCTGCTACTGCTAGAGCTAGTGCTTCAATGGGTGATCTATATATGCCCTCCCCAATGGAAGAAAAGCCGTTTTTATTTATCTATCAGTGCTTCAAATGTGCCAAGTCAATAAGGCAAATAAAGACTAGTTGGCACTGCGCCTGTCCATGGGTGACTGATTGTTTGGAAAGACACTGCTAAATGCTTTATGCAACATGACTGTGGCGGAACAAGCAGATAGCTGTTATCTGCCCATGTTTACCAGACAGAGTCTCTGTCTGACTATAACGCCCCCAAAAATGGGGAGTATGAGAGGAGGGTGATTTCAGAGGGAAACAGCATTGGTTTCCATATTGAAATAAAAAAACAGTTCTTGGAGTTTCACCCACAATTGGAGAAACTACGGGAAAGTAATTGAATTGTAATTGAACAATTAAGGCAATTACAATGTCCAAATACAATTACGACACACAAAATCAGTTACAATTACGATACTTTCAAATATTTCAGTTACACCGTGATTAATTACACAATTATTAATTATAACTGACCCCAACCCTGACCTCTGGTGGATACCTCAGACATCCTTATGTCACCAGTGGTTTCTATCTACATCAACTCTGGTGGATACCTCATATATCCTTATATCACCAGTGGTTTCTGTCTTCACCAATCTCTGGTAGATACCTTAGACATTCTTATATCCAGTGGTTTCTGTCTCCTTCAACCTCTGGTAGATACCTCAGACATCCTTATATCACCATTGGTTTCTGTATTCATCAACCTCTGGTAGATACCTCAGACATCCTTATATCACCAGTGCTTTCTGTCTTGTTGATACCTCAGAGATCTTTATAAGTGGAGCGCAGTGGCACTGTGACAAGAGCATCGGACTCTCGGTCGAGAGAGCCCGGGTTAGAATCCTGTGCTGCGGTGTCGAACTTCGGCAATTCTGTTCACTCTATGTTGCTCCAGCTCACTCAGCTGTATGAATGAGTACCTGGCCATAGACAGTATGAATATTCTTTGCGCATTAATTACAGTGTAGCTGAATGCTTCCCAGAGAAATTGAGATGGTGTTCGCATAAACAGGTCTGCGAGGGATTAAAGTGCTTTGATCAGTCATATCACCAGTGGTTTCTGTCTATATCAATCCCTGGTGGATACCTCAGACATCTTTATATCACCAATAGTTTCTGTCTTCATCAACCTCTGGCAGGGTTGGGTTCAATTACACTGATCAGTTACAATTATATGACTGGATAATTTTCAATTACAGTTACAATTATTTTGCATTTCAAATACAATTACCGTCCCAAAATATATTAAATTATAATTGTCAATTACAATGGATTTTTGTTTCGCTCAAAATAATATAAACAGAACTAGTGATATATCTCGGATCATCCCACATTGAAATCATTACCACACAATTGGCTTCTCAGCACCTTGCTGCCCTCAAGCTTACTAGAAAATAATTCCACAGTGAAAGGATAGTGTTAGTGCACAGCCTTATTTAACTAAATTACGATTAGTACAGCTAGCGTGTGTAGCACTGGACCACAGGCCTATCGTTTGTTCTTGGCCTCCTACTGGACACTTGTCAACTGCTGAAGCCTGCTACTGCTAGAGCTAGTGCTTCAATGGGTGATCTATATATGCCCTCCCCAATGGAAGAAAAGCCGTTTTTATTTATCTATCAGTGCTTCAAATGTGCCAAGTCAATAAGGCAAATAAAGACTAGTTGGCACTGCGCCTGTCCATGGGTGACTGATTGTTTGGAAAGACACTGCTAAATGCTTTATGCAACATGACTGTGGCGGAACAAGCAGATAGCTGTTATCTGCCCATGTTTACCAGACAGAGTCTCTGTCTGACTATAACGCCCCCAAAAATGGGGAGTATGAGAGGAGGGTGATTTCAGAGGGAAACAGCATTGGTTTCCATATTGAAATAAAAAAACAGTTCTTGGAGTTTCACCCACAATTGGAGAAACTACGGGAAAGTAATTGAATTGTAATTGAACAATTAAGGCAATTACAATGTCCAAATACAATTACGACACACAAAATCAGTTACAATTACGATACTTTCAAATATTTCAGTTACACCGTGATTAATTACACAATTATTAATTATAACTGACCCCAACCCTGACCTCTGGTGGATACCTCAGACATCCTTATGTCACCAGTGGTTTCTATCTACATCAACTCTGGTGGATACCTCATATATCCTTATATCACCAGTGGTTTCTGTCTTCACCAATCTGGTAGATACCTTAGACATTCTTATATCCAGTGGTTTCTGTCTCCTTCAACCTCTGGTAGATACCTTAGATATCCTTATATCACCAGTGGTTTCTGTCTTCACCAACCTCTA
The DNA here is from genome assembly GCA_020002185.1 of Paraescarpia echinospica. Classification (NCBI taxonomy): domain Eukaryota; kingdom Metazoa; phylum Annelida; class Polychaeta; order Sabellida; family Siboglinidae; genus Paraescarpia; species Paraescarpia echinospica. The sequence continues at coordinate 50,424,343 of CM034536.1, forward strand.
GTAAATACCTCAGACATCCTTATATCACCATTGGTTTCTGTATTCATCAACCTCTGGTAGATACCTCAGACATCCTTATATCACCAGTGCTTTCTGTCTTGTTGATACCTCAGAGATCTTTATAAGTGGAGCGCAGTGGCACTGTGACAAGAGCATCGGACTCTCGGTCGAGAGAGCCCGGGTTAGAATCCTGTGCTGCGGTGTCGAACTTCGGCAATTCTGTTCACTCTATGTTGCTCCAGCTCACTCAGCTGTATGAATGAGTACCTGGCCATAGACAGTATGAATATTCTTTGCGCATTAATTACAGTGTAGCTGAATGCTTCCCAGAGAAATTGAGATGGTGTTCGCGTAAACAGGTCTGCGAGGGATTAAAGTGCTTTGATCAGTCATATCACCAGTGGTTTCTGTCTATATCAATCCCTGGTGGATACCTCAGACATCCTTATATCACCAGTGGTTTCTGTCTTCATCAACCTCTGGTGGATACCTCATACATCCTTATATCACCAGTGATTTATGTCTTCACCAACCTCTGGTAGATACCTCGGACATCTTTATATCACCAGTGGTTTCTGCCTACACTAACCGTTGTGGATACCTCAAAGACCTTCATAAGTGGAGTGCAGTGGCGCTGTGACAAGAGCATCGGACTCTCAATCGAGAAGACCCTGGTTGCTCTAGTCAGTGCCATTGCACTCCACACATAAAGATCTCTTGAGGTATCCACAAGGGTTGGTGTAGGCAGAAACCACTGATATAAAGATGTCTGAGGTATCTACCAGAGGTTGATGAAGACGGAAACCACTAGTGATATAAAGATGTCAGAGGTATCTACCAGGCCTGGGGTAATAGTTTATGTAATAGTAACAATTACAAATATTGAAGTAATAGTAATAGGTTGAGCAAAAACTCAGTGTATCTGGGATAATAGTAATATGATGCAATGTAATAATAATTGACCTATTATTTTTATATTACTATTGAACATTTAAACCAAATTTCAACTACATAACAATCCCATTTGATTAGGTTGTAGATTCCACTAGTTTCTCCAGGTTTATGGTTGCTCCCCCTTATCAACTTCAGCATGGCCCTGGTGAAGTTTTATCCTATTTTTATGAGCATTTACATAGCAAGAGACACCTATACTGTGTGACTGCTACATTAACTAAAGGGATTATTAAACTGGGCTTTCACTGCTTTGAAGCCAGTTCTGTCAAGTCCCAACTACCCCTTTCAAGTAAGCCTCTAGTTTAGTGACTGCCTCCATGGTGCATACAATTCAGCCTAAACTACAGTGGGTGTGAAAAACATCCTGATGTATTTGTACTTGAGCCAATAATTAACTGTCCAAGTACCAGTAGAGAAATATGGCCTGGTATCTACCAGAGGTTGAAGACAGAAAGCACTGGTGATATAAGGATGCCCGAGGTATCTACCAGAGGTTGATGAATACAGAAACCACTGGTGATATAAGGATGCCCGAATACAGAAACCATTAGTTTGAATCCTGTGCTGCAGTGTCGAACCGTGGGCAATTTCATTCACTCTGTTGCTTCAGCTCACTCAGCTGTATGAATGAGTACCTGGCCATAAACAGTCTTCTGTCTACATAAATCTCTTGTGGATACCTCAGACATCCGTATATCACCAGTGGTTTCTGTCTACATCGACCTCTGGTGGATACCTCCAACATCCTTGAATCATCCGATGTTTCTGCGGAAACAATCACGTTGCAAATATTGTTTCAGGCTTATTAAATGCATTTTAGTGGGCGGTATATATTTGGTTGTCTGTAAAAGTTTGTCAAATTACTGATGAGAAAGAATGTATGTGAATTTAAACTTTTTGGTATTCGTTGTTGCCTATTAGTGATATGTGCTATTACATTCTAGCTAGATCTTTAAAGTATAATTATATGGACAACAGTTTTTATTTGCAAACTGAACAAATCAAAAAAAAAATTGTAATTTTATCTAACTCAATTTGTTTTGTTTTTAGGTAGCTAACATGGTGTAGTTCATACGTCTAAAATATTGTGGAGACCAATTCAACCACTTCTTTGTGGTGTCTGCCTGAAAATCATACTTGTTTTAACAGTTTGGTGATGTTTATTATGACACCCACAACCTTTGGTAACAAAGTACATTGTTTTGTTGTAAAAATACATAAAATTAAAGTTTCTAATGCTATCTGAATGCTACCAGTACTATTACCTTTTGATTTTTTTTTAAAACCACACAACTGAATGGCATTATTCTTGCTTTCACAACTTTCGTGACTGTACTACCTACCAAGGTGATCATAAAGTGAGAGTCCATTGTAATATTATTAGCATTTCTGATGTTATTACAGAATATATAAAATATTTCACAACTATGCAACCAGTAGATAATTTCAGCATCATGGTTTAGTAAAATAAAACTTGGACATTAAGCCACACACAATTCCACAACACAAACATATATATACACACATTCCCACTTTATATCCGCTGGTAGCACTCCAGTAAAAATGCCACATAATCGCCAATGTACTTCAACACAACCAATGGCACATATAACAAGATTATTCCATATCAACAATTTTCAAATAAAAATATTAGTTGAGGTAATAACAGGGTTATAACGTAATATCCCGTGATATTCCATATGGTCTTCCACCAAATGACGGTCAACTTCACCCATGAGCCAGTGTCTGTGTGTAATGTGTTTGAGAGTAGACAGCTGACATGTGGCTATTATTACCTTCTACCAAAACTATCATTGTCTGCAAATAGTCATCTTTCAGAGTTATCGTGTTGACACTGACAGTTCAATGTTTGATATGTCACAGCAAGTAAGAAGTAAAGTTCTATGACTGTGCTGCGGCTAATGATTTCATTCTTTCCTCCTCCAATGCATTCTTTTCCTCCTGAGCCTTTAGTGCTTCTCGGATTCGCTGCCTGCTCTTCATCTTCTTGTAGCGCTGTTTCTCAAGGGCACTCTTTGTAATGAAGAACCCTGCAATGCCACTGGGCATTCCAATGAACCTGGCGAAAACAGTAAACCGTGAATGTGTATAACATAAAACAACATTGTACATATCATGTGATCTCCGCAATTATTGAAGAACAACTTAGTAATATGTGTATCAAAGGTGTACATGCATGTAACATGTAGTCACTTATTCAACTTTAACATGTTGGTACTTTTGCAGTTTAGCCATCCACCCCAAATTAACTATTAAATCAGTAACCTACAGTGACAAGATTTTCGCCAAAGTTCTCCACATATACTTACCATACACATTCTTTGGTCATATGATCAAAAAACCACTTGCTTACATATATGATCACAATTTACAAAAACAAATGTTTGTTAGCTCTTGGTCCTCTTAAACAATGCAATAATAATTATAACTATGAACTTATCCATCAGGTCACTACTAGTCTAATCAATCAGTGGTAATAGTGCGCAATATGTCTCATATGATATGGTCTAATTACCGGTGTGGACAGTTTGACCAGTGACTGAATTGCGAAGCTATAACCAAAACAATTCTATCAGAGCTACCAAGTCTCATGCATTTGGCGTGAGTCTCATGCATTTAGCATCCATCTCACGCTCTCACGCATGAAAATCTCACGCATATTTGCCATTTCAAAAATATTACCCTAAACTGGAACCCTTGTCTCCCATGTTGTCAAAAGGGGAGGTAAATCGGTAAATCCCTAGCAAAACGCCTAAATGGCATAAGAACCAATATGTAAAAACTTAAATTATTGCATGGATATTCAAATAAAAATACTATACAATAAATGTTATTATTAGTAATTAAAGTGTTAAAGTAAACGTTCATTATCAACTTCAATTCAAATCTCCGGCATCAGATTCAGATTCATGCAGTCTCAGACGCTGCATATCAAATTTTCTCAATTTTGAAAACGGCATATTCTATTAAATACCACCACCCACCCACTATTTTTTTAACCATATTTTGATAATTAAAATATATAAGATTGCAAAAGAGTTAATATCCCAAAGTGGGAAAATCGTGTAATGCGTAGTACTGAGCGATAATACGTGCATTCAGTGGATAGTGTCCTTGTATTAACGGCCACACGTTCTGCCAACACATTTACAACAATAGTTTAAAACAAATGCTGCGAGGTTATATCACACATATAAATCCAAATATCACCGCAAGTGTACTTCTATATTCTATATACTAGTTTATAAAGGCAAACATTACAATTTGTCTTGAGTCTTGACAGACTGCAGCCCGGTTATAATTTTGACATATCGCCCCGAATCCTGAGGCTGATGATGGTGATATCACGGACGCGGACACTTTCAAATTCATCGACAGTCTTGGCACTTACCACATCAAACCTGTTCTAGCCACATCGCTCTTTGGGAAAAGTCGCTTAAGAAATCTACCAACAAAGCTGCCTGCGAAGGTTATTTTTGATGTCATTGCTGTTTTGTGGCAGATCTAGAATGAGAGTACAACTCGTTTACCGCTTCGGTCGTCGCAACGTTACTAACTCGAACTTGGAGATTCTCTCCGATCAGTACCAAGGAGCCTCTATTTGGACAGGAGACGTCACTGAGCGAGAAAATGGCAGTTTACACTGACGGTTTTTGTCCGCCATTCGGGAGGCAAGCGCATGCGCCTGCGGGACCGCTGCGCGCGATGTTAGCGTATTTGTTCAGGGACCTCATTTCATCAGAATAATCACCAAGCAGTGATGCGTCATATCAAATGAAAGATATTAAAGTAATCCTTTAAGTTTTTTACCTATCACAATTCAAAATAATTAAATTTGCAAACAAATCACGTAGAAACGTTGCAATTATTTATTGAGCCATCTGAACTTCGTCGTGTTTCATCAGAATAATCGTCAGGCTGTACCACTTCTTATATAATAAAAATATTGAGGTTATCGTTGAAAATGTTGAGCAATGGTAATGCAAAGAACTGCATTTTCTGCACGCATATGGTTTGACTTCGCGCAACTCCAGAATGGCGGACGAACTGGTTATGTACTTTTCTCGAACAATGTAAATAGCGCGCGCTGCACCGTCTTGTATTGATATACGGTCTTTGATCAGTACTGCGCTGAGCGTCGTGACTGGTGTCATAAAATATTGACCCCCCGTACGTCGGTACTTGAATATCACGCACCGTGCGTGCGTGCGTACGTGCATACGTGTTTGCATGTATCGGTGACTTGGTGTATAATTATTACCGTGTACAATTAATAACGCTAAAACTATCAAAGAGTACTGTTTAAAACTACGTAATATTATATTATACTGAATATCACTCGTATGTATACGTATATACATATATATACGTATGTATATTATATATATACTATATAAGTACTTTTATTTATTTATTATATATATATATAATTTATTATATATATATATATAATAAATAAATAAAAGTACTTATATAGCCCCCGATCAATTAAAGTTGCTTAATTAATTTACATACATACACACATATGTAATAGTATTTTACATAAAAAGAAATGCTAACTAAGAAATAAACATGTAACAAATATAACCTTAAACATAGTTACTAAAAACAATTTAAAAAGAGAGATCTTTAAAAACTGTTAAATAAAATACTAAGACATTCTTAAAAACTACTTTAAATACATTCATTTATACTAGAATAATAACCATAAATATGCTAAGAAACTAATAAAACAAAATATATTTATCTAAAGAAAGCACCTAAAATGTCCTTGTCGGTGAATTATAAAAACGCTTGTTTAAAAAGGTGAGTCTTCAAAGGTTTTTTTAAACAATTTTAATGATGTTGCTGTCATGAGTATAGGAGGGAAATTGTTCCATAGAACCGCCGAGCAAACCGCGAAACGATGATCACCATGAGTGAGTTTGTGAGGCCGGTGCGAACAAAAGGCGAGGCTGCGAGGCAGATCGTAGAGTTCTGTTGATGGGACGGTAGCTAATTAGTTCACTTAGTCTTACGTAGTCCGGCACTAGACCATTCAAGGCACAATACATAAACAGGAGCACTTTGTAGGTCGGTCTCAAATGAACGGGTAGCCAGTGTAAACGCTGCAACACGGGCGTGATGTGTTCGTAATTCCTCGTGCGAATAATTATAGGCACGCGGCACAGTTCTGCACTCTTTGTAGACGTTGCACCACCATATATGGGAGACCATAAAGAAGTGCATTCCCATAATCTAAAAGCGATGTCACTATATAGTGCGTGAACAAGTGTCTTGCATGATTCTTCGGTCAAATGTGGCCGAATTCGCCCAATGTTTCTAATCTGATAGTAGCAACTTTTCACAGTGTTGACAATCTGCAGTTCCATTTTCAGGTTGCTATATCAAATAGCACACCCAAATTGCGCACACACGATGATGGTTAAATTCGATGGCCGGCAACTGTAATGTATACATTGGCAGACAGACTGCATGTCGCGTTTCTTCGCTGGATAAAAAATTATCGCCTCGGATTTCTCTCAAGTTTTAAATGTTTTTTTGTCAACCAAGCACTTCCGCAACATACAATTCCACCTTAGCCAGTGCCGCCACAATTGATTCATCTCGCTCAACCGTGAGGTAGATTTGAATGTCGTCAGCATAACAATGATGCGCTCCAGGCCGTTTTTAGCAACAACGTGCTTAGCAACACACGCACGCACGCACGCACCCACACACACACACACATATGTATGTTTATATGTGTGAATTATGTATGTATGTGTACATGTGTATATATACGTGTGTGTGTGTGTGTTTGTGTCCTCGGGACCCCCAACCGTCTTCTGAGGGGGTCCCAAGCCTGTAACGATCGAGGGTCCCATGCATTTATTGCTCTATTTTAATTGTAAGTATTGTTTTCTAAATATCACAACTTCTACAACCCATGTAAACCCGGTTATTATTATTATTAGTTTGATACTATTGTAGGGGGATTTACCATAAAGACACGTACAACACGGTTAAATGATGACTATCATTTATTGTGTTAATCTAAAGTACAAAATAAAAAAACAAAAACTTGCAACATAATAACATATGATTACTACAAGTGCAACAAGGGATACAAATGATCATTCAACAACAGCATTAAACATAATATTCCTTGCATAACATTGATACAGTTAAATTGCATATAGATAATCTCAGGTACCAAATAGCAGGCTAGCACCTGTGATATTTGTAACTAGATATCCAAACGGCAATACTTCTTGACGGACTTACTATCAATAACAAATAGGCCTATATTAGTTTAAACACGGTATTCCCAAATCAAGAAATACATTCAAATGCATCCTAAGTATCATTAACACAGTATCAAATCAGTATAAACTCAGTTGTAATACTTCTACAATTAAACAGATGTATATGAGGCAATCCTCTATGCCTAATAACACATCGGTACATATACATGACCATTATCGTCATGTAACACTTCATCATCCACATAGAATATGAGTCCATTAATCAATACTAAACGCATGTCTAACTGCATTGTCTCTAATTCCTTAATACAGTTGTATATTACTGTCAGACTAATTGTTTCTAACCAATTAGTAATACACCATGACATGGAAGGTAACAATGCTCACCCCAACTGGGAACTGCAGTCTAACACAGCTAGCGCCTGAGCACTGCTCAGTGCAATCACACCTTGCACTGTCTGTAAACAAACAAGCAAGTGAAATATAATACTGCACAGCATTGCACTAACTAACAAGACTCAGCAACTGATATACAACCAATTATCAGTTATAAATGAATAAACAAAATAATGACTAACCCTATATCATTATATGTATGCGGACATAATGATTCCCTTAAAATGCACTAAAATAGCATACTTCTGCTGTGAGAACACCTGCTAAGTGTCACATATATAAGCTGAACTTGTCTAGATTTGCAAGTACATGTAAGTGTAATTGCTAACAACAATTAGAAATCAACTTAATTAAACACACTTATCCTATCAATATATAAGTTACCCACTACACTGGGCGTTAAAGGAAATAAAAATAAGGCATTAGCTAAAATCCTTTTTCCATGTGTACACAAAGTTTAACATTGTATGTAACATTTGACAACATTAAACAAATACAGAAAAATACATTTGTACCATCAATTCGATTTTAAGCCCGTCTGTGAAGCGATTCCCGCGGAAAATAAATTTTTAATGAGCTAGGCGATCACGTGGTATCGTGAGGTCACTATGACACACTCGCATCAGGCCGACCCTTTCCATGCATTCAGAGCATGTTTACAAGGATAGCTTTTGGGTCGAAACGAGCGTCAGAACGAGTTATTGTGCAATATTCCGACGTAATACAAACACTAGTCATCATAGAGGAACAAACATTTATCTAACGGTTCCACATGAATCGAATTTTATTCAAAACAACGAATACGAATGGACCTACAAGAAGTCGACTAGGTTTCGCCGAGCTTGGCCTTGGGTTCGTTTTCAGAATAATTATATCGAATGCAACCAACGGGAGATAATCTACACCAATAAACATACATAGCAAACATATATTGTATCCAGCTACATAAAGTAACGTGTATAATCTCATAATATCACTAGATTATCGATATATGAAGGAGTTGTACAATTTATTATAACAACTTAAACCAGTCAGGCAGTTTTCGTTGGTCCCGCCAGCTCAGTGGGTAGGCGCGTTGGTTACCTCTCGTTTATTTCACAATCGGGCGACGCCGGTTCAATCCTGACAGCATGCAAACCTTTGATTTTCTTTACACTTTTTTTGTTTATGTTTTCACGAAGTAATATAAACAAAATCATTTTATACTATAATGCACTGTTTATAAATATTTTTATAGTAACTATTTATTCGCCACAAAAATGAAAATATGGTCATTATATAACGATGTTTCTAAATTGTATTTATCCAGACAGATCTCAATCTGTTTTCACGTATATAATTCAATATTTTACCGTACAATATGTTTACAATTAATAAATTATATATCCATTACATTATATTTGTTTGGATAAATACAATTTAGAAGTCTGGCGTACGTAGGCCTACCGAAGAAGAAGAGGATATTTAATCAAAGTATACAGAATCTTCAACGCCATTGAAGATATCAATAAAGAGGACTTCTTCGTGATCGCCACATAGTGCACACAATCGAGGCCACAAAAAAACCTACAAGACACCAAGCAGACTTGACATAAGAAAAACCTCCTTCTCTCAATGCATCTTCCAAGAATGGAACAACCTCCCTCAGCAAACAGTAAACGCTAAAACATCATCGCCTTCAACAAAAACCTAGACAACGATTTGAAGATGGACAGATTTAAATTTTAAGAAAAGTTCAAAATCACGTCAAGCCACGTTCTCAAAAACTAAAAATGATGCATAAACGCGGGTGTATACTGTGGAAGTGCAGCCCTCCACGATCGGTAGGTGGAAGCACAGGGAGGGAAATTCCCGCTGTGCCGGACCCTGGTCAATCTGCAGTGGTCACCAGGGAAGCTGGGAAGACTATAAATAGGGGCAGTCCCCAGGGTCCGGCGCGCATTACCATCACGGACTGACTGACAGCAAGACTGACGTACGTGACAGCGACACTTAAATCCACGGATCTATACGGGAGACGAACAGGTAAGCAAGGCTACTATTAGTAGTCTTCCACAATACAATGCTATTAAGTCTTACTTTTGAACCCAAGTTATTCCAAACGTATTTCTTTGTGATAATACATAAGGAAACGTTTTAAAAGAGACATTTGTAAGTAGGGAAGTTTGATCTTAGCTGATGTCATGTCGCCCTTCTAACCGCGGTAACGTAATTCACATAATTTATTACCGTTAATGCGTTATCAACATTGTCAATACAGTGAGTATAGCGGGATATGACACACATACGCGCACACGGATGTATGTATAATTATATATATATATAGTTCAACCAATAATTTCACAACAAATTCGTACCGCGGCGGCGGCGGCGTCGAGTAAGCTTCATAAAAATGTCCGTGTAATGTGTAACGCTCTTGCTTATTACAATTAATAAATTCACGATACAAAGTTCCGACTACCCAGTAGAAAATCGACTAGATAAATTGCATTGGCCGCAACGTGCAAATTGATCTTAGTCCAGTAACTGATCATCTTGCTGGACAACTATCATTTTGCACCCTTGTGTTGATATATTAATAGGCATTAGCCATCAAGCACATTGTGAATGATGACATTTCCGTTGCCCTATCACCTCTTGGGCTGCTGGGTGCTTATCGCCTACGGCAGAAGCAGTGGATTCCTCCACTTTGGGTAACTCAATCCCATTTGAATGATGACAAATTTCTTTGTCATAGACTGGGAAGTCCTACACAGGCACCCCTATAACCTCTGCACCTTGTCACTCTATGAATCAGGCAACCAGTTATAGGTCCTCAGTCCCATACCCACCTAATTTTCCGGGATTGAGGGACATGACCCCTCTCTGGCTACACCACTGTGTCAATATTTATCCAGTGGACACCCGCACATAGCAAGCAAAACATATGGAAACAGAAGAAAAAAAACATACACCAAGCTGATCTGCAAAAACCTTAATATTGAAGAGCCAGACCTAGCTTTCATCTCTGATGAACGATCAGATCGTCCCAAATGGATCGAAACGGCTTATCTATGCTCTGGCCCCGGCCGACCAATGGTGATGATGATCGATGATCAACTTTGCCGGCAAAGGCAAAGCTTGACCGAGGTCATACGCATAATGTTTATTGTGACGTAGAAAAGCCGCAACATAGTGGATCCATCAATTGACGGTGCCGCTACGTCACAATAAAATGATACGCCATACTGGCCTCCGTCAAGTTTTGCCTTTACTAAACTTGAGCCTGAGGCTTTACCAACAATAATGTTGGTAACGGTTATATGGGAATTAGCATTACTGTTGCCGCATGACTTCTCATAAATAAAATATTGCCGCTTACAGTTGTCACTTGGAAAAAAATTGCCGTATATTTTTGTCAGAGAAAAACCCTTTGGGAGCTAGAATTTCAACAACATATAGAACAGAATGTACGAACACCCCACGTCACGTATTTGGCTTCCATTTTTGAAGGTTTGACGGACCTGGCTTATGCTACCTCATTCAAAATGTCCGCATTTTGTTTGACATAATTTTCAGTGTAAAATACCTTTTATTTTCATTGGTTAGAAAAACGGCAGCGATTTACGTAGGTATAGAATACTCGATTTGATCAAATGTGCACATCCCTGCAGACGCAGTTTGCGTTGGACGAAGGTGGTGGATGTTGTGTGCTGCCCTCTGTAGTGTTTTTAGTAAAGGATATATTTAACTAACATATCCTACGGTAGATGGCGTGTCAACCAAAGGCCTTGACATTGCAATCTTTTTGATGGTTGTTGATGTGTTTTCGCGATGGCTCACAGGAAAGACCGCAGTTCTAGTGCAGAAGGCTCTGCTACTGACGTTTCGACGATGCCCGATCTCTCAGAAGACGAAAAGAAAAAACTCTTAGAGGTTATGCAGCGCGCAAAGGTATTTATGTATTAACTTTACATAAGTTCTTGTCAGCGCTAGAACATGTGTCGATGTGATAGCCGGCGTTCTGACTTCTGAGTTCTGTCATCGTAATTTCTGACAAGTGACAGTGACTGAGTCAGGGAGTGACACATGAGCCAAGCATTGAACAGCACAACGTCATCTCTATGCTGATTTTGGGAGTGTTCGCTATACGTAAAGAAACTTGTGCACCATACTAAACCACTTATTTAATTGATTGGTGTGTAAACAAATTCCTAGAATGTTTTTGAAATCTTCCAAATCCAATTGATTATTATTATATTGACCAACTTCAAGATTTTGAAGATCACTGACAGTGTACCAGTGTTGGTACGAGGCTTATTAACAAATTCATGTGAAAATTGATGCATTTAAATACAAATGCAAATGATTCACTTGATTCAAATTCAACTACAAATGCCATTTTCTAGGAACACATTCGATGACAAATGCAAATGTTTTAGGGTGGCATTCAAATACAAATGCAGATGTTTTGGTTACCCATTCGCAAATGCATTTGAATTAATTTATATTAATGTTTTGTTTTATTTGGAGAAACAATGTAATGTAGACAAACACATTATTAATTTATTCAATAAATACATTAGTACATGATTATTGTAATCAATAAGTCCCACTACATAATACATACCTTTCCCACTAGTTGAACATGTCTGTATAAAAAAAAAATTATGCATGCATTTGATTCGCATTTGATTGTGCATTTGACATATTCGATGTTTGTGGATGGCATGCAAATGTTTAAGGTATGCATTCAAATGCAAATGCACTTACAATTTCACGGAGGCATGCAAATGCACATTCAATTGCATTTGTTAATAAGCCTGATGGGAGTTTAGAAAAATGAGATCCCGGCTAAGTGAGACAATTTTTAATTTGCCTGCATGGGTTTTTTTATTCCCTGAAGTCACAGGCAATGTAGGGTGAACGAAATTCTTCGAAAAACTTTCAACGTGGTGGTAGATGCCAGTATGCAATCACCGACCCGTCGAAACCAGGATTCGAACCCCTGCTTGACCAACGCGCCTCACAATTAAATTCATACGGTACCGACATACCAGTATCAGTACATCAAAAAACTTTGAAACATCACAGGCACTGGCTACACAGGTTGTAGAAGCTACAATCACATTGTTTCAAGTGAAGAGAGTGACAAGATGCCTGATATATGTTATCGTTCATTTATTTGGGGAGGAATGATAAAGAACTGGGTAGTGGACATACAAAAATGTCATTTCATAAAAAATCAATTCCTATTCCAACTACCTTTAAAAATGAATCAAATTCTGAAACCGACATTGTCAATTCCAAACATCATTGCTTATCTTGAAAATGTTTCTTCCTAAGAACAGTGGAACAATGTCATTCTTGTTTCAGGAATTTGAAGCACAAGAGGAAAAATATTTAATGAGGTAAGGTGTTTTGCATTATTTATCAAATTATGTCATAAAACTTGAACAATTATGTAGACTTTTTGACTAGTATAACTTATCAAATTAATTGCTAGGATGTACCATTAAAACAATGATTTTTTTACAACAATCTGACTAACAGTAAGATGTGGTTTATAATGTATAGTATGTAGTTTGTGCTTCATACTTTCAGCTACAGCCACCATATAGCTTCCCGGGGTGAAATGGGAGCCGAGTGCATAAGTCTCCCCTGCTGGTATGAAGCCTCTCCATAGACAAGGCTCTAGCACAACCTCCTTGTGGTACACTGCAGGTACCTTGCAGCACCAGGCAAATGTGATAGGGATCTTGGAGCAGGTTGGGGCCTTAGCAGGACCCACCAGCGTGTGGACAGGTTCCGATGCTGTACAATTCCAACTCCCAACTACGGGCAAATGTTACAGGGCTGGTGGGGCTCGTAAACCTTGGCTGGTAGTCCACCTAAGAGAAGGTAACCAAACTTTGACTGCCTTGCGGCCACACTCATTCATAAGAAAAGCTACAGGAGTAAGCCCTACATAAATCCGGAGTGGAGCCCCGAAGACGGTTTGGTGATCATGCTGTTACTATTCCGGCAGCTCCTGCAGTCAAGTTGGTGCCAAACGTTGTGCTTTGCATTCCTTTGGATTCCACTGGTAAGGCCGAGAGAGGGATCCAGATGACTGAGCAGCCCAAGATCTCATACATTTTTGCTCATGCCTGCACCCTGGAGAGGCGACTCCAGCTTCACTTTGCAGTGTGGAATTAACACAGGAGACAGCAGTTATGAGTAATAAGCCCAACTCCGTTGGCATGGAGAATGGGCGCCACAGGTTATCTCTGACGGTGGGAGAGATTATCGTATCTCACTGGTCAGCTACCGCCCACCTAAGCTGGGGTGACCGCCAACATCTGCCTGCTTCAGTGGGTGCTTGGAGCTTAGTGTTTAGGCACAACAAGCAGATGGTACACTGCACCAGGCAAAACATGAAAAACTAGTGCTTCATCTACATCGGGTTAAACATCTCCAGCAACCTTTCGCTGGGCACTGAAATAAACAGGCGCATCGGAAAAGCTGCAGTCACTATGGCCAAGCCGACTAAAAGAGTATGGGAAAACAAAATGCTTACTGAGAATACCAAGATAAGAGTCTACATGGCCTGTGAGCTAAGCACCCTCCTCCACGGTCATCCTGTTTCATCTGCTCTGGTTGCGGCAGGGACTGTCACTCCCGAATCGGACTGCACAGCCATAGAGGACGCTGCCACATCTCCAGAAACTGAAAACAGGGCACATTAGCATCGGTTCTCGAGACTACACTCTGCCTACTACTATATAATGTTGCAATTACTGTTGTACAATGTTTTTTTACCAAAAAAGTGACAGAAAAAAATGGTGGTTTAGTGTATGTTATGTCAATAGTACTTGACATCATTGCATTTATAGCATAAATGTCTACACTTGCCAGTACAGTTGTAATGATTTGATGCAGCAGTGCATATTGAATTTGATATGTATCAACTCCGATGCATTACATTTTATATATATATTTGGTCATTACTAAGAAAGAGGTAATTATATAAACACATCTCACTTCAAAATCAAATTTGTTCCTGCAGACAGCCACTGGAGGGACAACTGTACAAGTATACAAATGTGATGAAAGGTTTCCAATACCGTTGGTTCGTCGTTGACCCCGAGTCTGGATGTCTTGGATACTACGAAGTAAGTGTTCACATAATATACCATTTATGTTTATCTTATAAGTCTCTTATAACTCTCTTTTGAACGGTCCATGTATGCAGTGCTTACGTTGTATATAATGTATTTATGTGTTTTGGATTTTAGTATATGTATACATGGAATGAGACTGTAATAAAATACTTACTATCTGTTTAACCAGCGGAGTATCAAATAATCATATTTGGTCAAAATTACTTGCATTGTGCCACGTCGATTTATGTCTGCATGAAGATGTGGAGGTCTTGCAATTCATTTTAAATACTTTCTTGAGCTAGGAATATGTTTGGATGGAAAGTTTTGTGAGCGTGTTGCTGTGTTGTGTGTTACAGAAGGAAGAACACAAAAGACAGAAGCCTCGAGGATCGGTACATTTGGCCGTGAGTATTTGTCATTACTCTGACAGGGCGGTATAGATCTGTGATTTGAAAGTTTAAACATGTCATCATTATTATGAAAACAGCTACCACTCTTTCCAAGTATCCAATAAGAATTTTCACGGTACGGTAAGCAAACCATTAGTATTAGTTCACAAACTGTATTGGTGAAATGTCATGTTAGTGTCTTGTAGCATGAATGTTGATGAAGAAGGAGGAAAATGAAAAAAAAAACTATCAGCTGAACACAAGCAAATTTGTACTTCTGTGTCATTAGCAAAGTAACTGTTAGCCAAAGTTGTATTACGTTGGCAAAAGCATGTTTTTGTGATCAAACTTTTGTCAATTTAGGGAGCTGTTGTATCTCCATCGGATGAAGATTCACAGACATTCACAGTGAATGCAGCCAATGGAGAAATCTACAGACTTAGAGGTATATCATATCAGTCAGAATCTAACCACTATAAACCATTCCCCTCTCTGCATAATGTTATTCATCACTAACACAAAGTGTAAACTGCTTTGAACAGCCCTAAATACTGCGCTATATAAGAACTTACCTTTTACATCATGGCTCAGTTTTAAATGATGAATTGTGGTTTACGTACTGTGTGTGTTTGCAGCTCATGATACGAGAGAGAGGCAATACTGGGTTGACCGGTTGCGTGCTACGGCCGAATACCAACTGCAGACGATGGCTCAGGTATCTTGGCCTCATCACTCGTTCTGTCTGCCTTCTTGACAAATCTCCTATCAAAGACATCCAACTGTTCACTCCAGCCATTTTCAGATCTGTCTTAAAACTATCACTCCTTCTTAATTTTAGTCGTCATCTTCAGCATCTATCACCTTCTTCTGTGTTCCATTGTCAATCTTTGCAGTCTCCTCCAAACTACCATCATGTTCCAGTGTTTCTTCATTCCAATCTCTTCTCAGTATTCCCCTACTTTCATTCTAATTTCTCATGTCATATTATGTATTCTCTGAACCCAGTTGTTCTTTGAATTTGAGAGTACGTGGTACATAATTGGGAATTATATTATAGTGTTTGTAGGTAAGCCAGAGAAAAGTGGTTGATCAATCGTAATTTTGATCAAAAGAAATTCCCTCCAAATTCTTGTTTCCACAGAAATGGTGATCTGTGCTTCACACCAGTGCAGATATCCGCCAACGTAAAATTCGCTTGCTGTGAACGCAGATCAAATGTATAAGTATGAAACCAGTGCTCTAAAGTAAGTCATACTGCACATTATCAAGTACATGCAATGAAAACTAGTCATTCTTGTGACACAAAATACCACTGTGTTCTTGACCATTGGTCATCCCTACAGAATGCGCCGCCGCTCTCTGGCCAGCTGCGACACCACTCCTTCCCTCCCGGTCATCTTGTCAGTGGACGGGTCAAGACCGGGTCATCTGAGAGTCTGCCCGCCCCAGCGTCCACTAGTTCAGCACCGACATCCAAGTAGGTCGTTGTTGTCATGTGTGCCCGTCAGTCACATGTTCATGCATGTGTGTGCATGTTATTGTGTAGCATGCACTAATTACAATAAAAGAAGGCATCTTCTTTTTACTGTTTTTATGTAAGGTGATTGTTCTACAAATGTAATCAGTTACAGTCGAACTTGGCTTGATGGTCACCTTGGTAATACAGCCACCTGAAAATTAAGATCACCCTAAGATAGTCCCAAATTATTTTTGTAACAGTAAAGTATAGGAAGCGAGTCTCTTAAAATACAGTCACCTTGTCATTAAGGTCACTTTTACCCAATCCTGAGGGTGGCCTTAATAGTAAGGTTCCACTGTACAGTTAAAATTCATGAGTATCATTACAAGTGTGTGTACTTAGAAAAGTAATGTAATAAATTGAAATTACATTAACAGCGTAACCATTATTAGTACAATGTTTACTGCTGCGTGGATGCTACCATATAGTATAAAGTACCAGCGGTTGGAGCAGGTGCCGACAAATGTGATTTTTAATGTACTTGACCCATGTTTAACTGTAGTTGGGATGTGGACAACATACGCATGCATACAACAATTATAATCACGGCTACGATTACTTCGGCAATGCAAATGAGTACAAATACTTTGCCTTTTTGAGCAGTGTAATGGAGTATGAATACCATTACCAAAATGTGTTGATGATTACACACGATTGAGTATCCAGTACATTGCCTTTTTCCTGCATCACAAAATTCTGTGAGTGACCTCCGTCACGCTTCACCTTTGCCACCAGTGTTGATAACGGTTCTATACATGAATTACATTATCATTGCTGCATGACATCTCATAAATCGAACATTCACACATCACTTTAAACAATGTGCCTTATGTTTTTGTCCTAAAGAAACGCTTTTGTGGCTAGACTTTCAAACAAAATGTACGACGGAATGCACCACGTATTCGGCTTCCTTTTCTTGATGGCTGGACGGAATATTCCTCTGTCACCTCCATGTCTCCTCACTGCGTCCCTCATTCGTATCTTTTCCTGCCTCATTAGCTCTCCACCATTCAATATCTTGAAAATTTATGTTTGATCTCTCTAGAGTCTCTATGGATGCTAAATCACATTCTTTAAGGTAATTCTCTTTTTAAAATATGTTGGAGCATTTATATAGTTATGATATGCTAAGCTCTGCTATCAATGATTTGTTTCCATGGCTACACCAGATCATATATGTCTTTTGAGGCTTCACCATGTTGTGTCTTGTCTTTAGTTATGGTTGGGTTTGATTATTTTTACACTGCCACAAATATATTTTATTCACATGTTTTTGTTTTAAATTATCTTATGTTTTTTATAAGAATAAAATAGTTTATCTGTGTATTAGAATACAGAGCCTTCCTACGACCAAAATCAATTGTTCTGATGGTTAAAAAAATTAATTTTCACCATTTATAAAATTGTTGATCATATGACCAGTGTAGTTAATTACACTTGCTTATAAATACCTTGGTAATGTACTTCATCAACACCTTGAGACTGCAGAGAAAACAAAGAGATCCAAAGAACATAATCAAACCCAATCCTACCTATGGCTGTTACTATATGTTAACCACTGCACTAGACTAAGTTTAGTGCACACCTCGTTTGCATGCTACGTTTGGTTGCAGGGTGTTGCCCCCCGTTTGCACACCCTCTGAGCCGTTGGTTGCTAAGCAACATGGTTCTAGCACAACCACAAGTAGTGGCATGGTTGCCAGTTCACAAACCTCTGGTCAGTTTACAAAGACCACTAAAAGGTAATTGTTGAAAACAAATAGACCTGATGTTTGACAGTGTCATCTCCCTAGTCTACCAGTTGTTGTTCTTCTTCAGTTACAGGCCTCCCATTGGAGTGCCAACATACCGAGTGTTTGGCAGCAGAGGGAGGCAGAAAATAAAAACACAACTTTAAAATCCTGTGTAGTTTACTAATTAGTTTGAATGTCTTCAATATTTAAATGACATTGTTTGGGTATAAGAATTGTGTATATACAATTTTTGTTGCATCAATTTCCCTGTAATGCCTACCTTATATTCATATATGCAAACCTTTATATTAATTATTTGTATGCTCAAACTCTTTTTACTTATTGTTTTTTTTTCTCAATATTTATTAGTTATCAACACTTCAGCTGTTCTCATAAACAATGTGTAGTTTTCAACGTACATGTATAAATCAGTATGATAATAATTATGATTTATGAATGTGAATTTAACTGTGTAATGTTTGGAGGTGGATCTCACAATAGTGACATTTTTGTTTTAGTGAGAATCTCCCTTGTCAATACAATAGCATTATGAGAACTTATTTTCTTTAATAAAGACAGAAATATATATTTTTTTAATTCTTGGTAATTTTCATTTGCTAAAATTATGTCACAAATGTTTAAATATTGATATATATATATATAATATGTATAATTAGTATGTATAATATGTTTCTTTGTGTAATTTATGATATGTTAATTCTTTTATTATTGGATCCGAGTATCTAACTCTACATTACTGACTAAACAAAAGCCCATTCAATCGTTGTAATCCATATGCCATCCCTGTGTGCCTGTCTCGACTGACAGTATCGTGTGTACTTTGTTAGTGGCCATCACAAGCACATCGTGATGTCTCCTCATACATCTGATGCCTTCCGGGGCACCAAGGAGATGTTGGCACAAGTACGGTACCACCAACAGTCCATAGGCTCCTACATATCGGTAAGTCTCTCACCTTCAATGATTCATATTTGGTGTCACCCGCAGGATTTATGTTGGAAGTTTCTGATTTAGTGCCATTTGGAAACATGTCTCACTGAATACATTCAAGCACTGTGAGGTATTGGAGTGAATTTTTGTTAAAATGTCGTGGGGTCTAAATGGTTAGAGGGCTTGAGAATAATGCATTATTTAACATACAATTGATTCTATCAGTTATTTCAGAATTCTATTCTAAAGACCTTGTTTCTATGTAAATGTGTGTTCAGTTGACTTTTCGTATCTTCCATGCAGGATTTGCCATCGTCAGGGGATGTTACCTGCTTGGATAAGGTAAAACCAGTTACACGTACTGTCCTTTGCGAAATCCCAGACATACCACTGTCCACTGATGAACATCTTTTATTTAGCATTTTCAAATTGGACTTGTGTTGTAGATGATATCACTTACATTTTACTATTAACTAACTATTATCGAGCAAGCGTATGTATATTTGTGTATATATATATATATGTTAATGTTTTCCTCTTAGAGTGCATGCACCTCGAATGCCAAACTTTTAGGGATTAATCTATGATCCCAAGAATGTAACATAACACCTCAATATTTTTTTCAAAATACCTTATATATGTCAAGGCTGTCGTGTATGTCATACATTGAGTATATCAGCACATGTGTCATGCGTGTTGCAGTTGTCTACTTTTGACATGCACTGTAACCATCACGTACCCGTGCAAGTACGTTATGGTATATGGTGTTTATGTAACGATGCTGTGTTTTTTCTAACATCTGATAAATATTACTCTCACGACTATCATATATGAACTATTAAGTTATCCCATCATGAGGAAGGCATTTTTACTAGTAATAGTAGTAATTATTATCGGCTCATAGGCTTATAGCTAGTTTCGTTATACATACGTTGGCCCTAAAGGTGATTGTTTTCTGTAAACACTTGCTATGGACTGAGGTAGAACTCATGGGATGTTGTGCAGGAAATGCTGATACTGAAGGCAACTTCCAGCGCAACACTCGACTGTCTTGAGGAGTGTCTAAGCATCCTGAAACAACAACAGGTAATGAATGACACATTATAAAGTATAGGTTTTATGTAGATTGTCAGTCAAACCTCTCATTTGCAGTTAATAGCATTAATCTCTTATGTGTCAGATAATCATAAAATTGTCTGAAATTAAAATTGCAAAAATGTGATGTCAGCTGTCTGGAAAGTAATATCTAGTGCTGCACAGTACCAGTAGTAAAACCAAATGAAGTCCTTCATCATCATCTTGACATTTTCCAGTAATCACTGCAGAATTCATGTTATTGATTATCAGGACTAAGTCCTCATTGTTCAGCCAGTGTCTAACCATTGTATAATGTTTAATTAAGAGAACTTGGTCATTACGATTATTTCTCATATTATCTTTGTTTTTGTTCTTCCTCCTTTTTCTCTGCTGTACAAATCAAATCACATTATTTCCAACTTCATACATCAGCAATACAACACTGGTATAACTATATAATCAATTAAACTAGTCATTTATATAAATATATACATTTACTTTACTTATGTGTTAAACTATATGCATCGTATTAACGATTAGTTGGCAATGGGGAGAGTTGAAGTGTAAACTTAAAGTATAAGCTTATGTTTACACCTCCCTGTTGCGTTACAACACTGAATATTTTGTCTAATACATTCAGATGTGCTCTAAGTAAAGATACTTTATTTGAGTTTGGTAATTGCATATCGTAATGGTAAATAATGCAGTTTTAATCAAGATATATCATAATGTTGAACAAGTGATAACAGTAATACTTTTAAATACTCCTGTAAGTTGTAACACAGTTAGGCTCCACTCCACATAATATCGTGAGAGGTAAGGGTCAGGCGTAATATTGTTGAACCACTCCTGTTCTTTCTCTCAATTGCTTTGTATCTCACTGATTGTCTCATGTCCCTCCTCACACAGCTAGTCCTCCAATCTCAGCTGTGGCCTTCCCCTCTTCCTGATCCGTGATGTTTTTCCACTTTGTCTTTGCTTGTTTGCTGCCGTCCATCCTTACCCAGTGACATGCCCATCTCATCTGGCTCCTCACCAGTATCTCTGTTAGACTGTATTGCATCCCAAACTCTTTTCTGTAATAGGTATTGAATAACTGTCTAGCCCTCTGCCCAGCCTACCAGTCCCTGTCTACACGTGCACAGTTATGTCATTTCTTATGTTTTGTATACTACATGTGCAGGCAGTGCATGAAAATACCTTAACTGTCTGCAGTTTAGTTAACTTATATGTATGCAGTTTAGTTGAGCTTTCGTTTTTCTGCCTTCTTTCAGGTGACTTTGAGCCATGGACCAAATGTGCCATCAGAAAACATTGACTGGGCCGATCAACACGAACCAATGCGGCAAGTTAACTCCTTGGTGATATGTGATAATTACAGAGGCTTCATCAGTTTACATGCTACAGTTGGCTCTCGCATGTTAAGAACACTACCAAAAATGCCCTTTGTACATAATATGGTTGCCAGGTGCACACAGACAGTTTCCAAAACTATTCGTGAATTAAGATTTAAGTTTATTTTGATGTAAATTTGAAAAGTTTTCATGTTAAGTCGTTTTACATGAAATGTCTCCAAATGATAGGCAGTCATCAAAAGATCACAGAAAATACTTGTAATGTTATGAGCAATCGATTTACACATGTCTAACGTATGGTACAAACTCCAAAACTGGCTAGAACCGTTAACAAATGGGGAGTTTAAAAAAATGAAAACTACTTTTCGTCAAAGAGGCTGTAAATAAACCCATGAAAGTTTGACATATGAGATACAGAGTGTTAGCAGAGAAGCTTAACATACAACCACACATATACATTGGCTTGATTGTAGTTAGATGTTGGGTACTTGGGACTTAGTCAAACAATTCTATGGATGTTTTATTTGCATTTTTGTTTTGCAGGGACAACAATGTGGAGATGAATTCACCCACAGGCAGCTTTGTCTCATTGACATCCGTACTTGAAGACATACCAGAAGGTAGAGCGTTTCTTATTGGTTTAAACATCTGTTGTCACCTCTGTCAACTATTGTCATCACACATCTGTTGTCACCTCTGTCAACTATTGTCATCACACATGTATTTTATGTTGTTATCTCTGTCAACTATTGTCATCACACATGTACTTTATGTTGTCACCTCTGTCAACTATTGTCATCACACATGTACTTTATGTTGTCACCTCTGTCAACTATTGTCATCACACATGTACTTTATGTTGTCACCTCTGTCAACTATTGTCATCACACATGTACTTTATGTTGTCACCTCTGTCAACTATTGTCATCACACATGTACTTTATGTTGTCACCTCTGTCAACTATTGTCATCACACATGTACTTTATGTTGTCACCTCTGTCAACTATTGTCATCACACATGTACTTTATGTTGTCACCTCTGTCAACTATTGTCATCACACATGTACTTTATGTTGTCACCTCTGTCAACTATTGTCATAACACATGTACTTTATGTTGTCACCTCTGTCAACTATTGTCATAACACATCTACTTTATGTTGGCACCTCTGTCAACTATTGTCATCACACATGTACTTTATGTTGTCACCTCTGTCAACTATTGTCATCACACGTGTATTTTATGTTGTTATCTCTGTCAACTATTGTCATAACACATGTACTTTATGTTGTCACCTCTGTCAACTATTGTCATCACACATGTACTTTATGTTGTCACCTCTGTCAACTATTGTCATCACACATGTACTTTATGTTGTCACCTCTGTCAACTATTGTCATCACACATGTACTTTATGTTGTCACCTCTGTCAACTATTGTTATCACACATGTACTTTATGTTGTCACCTCTGTCAACTATTGTCATCACACGTGTATTTTATGTTGTTATCTCTGTCAACTATTGTCATCACACATGTACTTTATGTTGTCACCTCTGTCAACTATTGCCATCACACGTACTTTATGTTGTTACCTCTGTCAACTATTGTCATCACACTCATACTTTATGTTGTCACTAGTGCTGGTTCGATACCAGAATTCTTCGATATCGATCGATACCCAAATTTTGTTCGATACTCGATACTTACGTTGTAAGTCTAATTCATATACAGTATAGATCCCAATAGAAACACACTATCCATCTAGACTAATGGCATAGAAGCACACGCTGTTTTTCATTAGGGAAACATGTATAAAAGTAGATTTTTCATTAATTAATGCATGCTAGACATAACTGATGGCAATACTGTTGCTAGCGCCACCTTGCAAGCTGCCTGATATGTCATTCATACTGTGCGTGTGTGCCTTTAGCTGCAACATGTTGCATTCTTATCATGTGTCAAAGTTGCATCAGTCAGTTTGGTAGATGTGCACTGCTGACTGTGTGTTTGCCTGGTACCACTTTTGAGAAACAAATAGTCGTGCACCAAAGTCTTAGCACACGCTCTGAGCGTCTATTGGGAACTATAGTAGTCTATACGGTACACCTATTCAATTTTCAACTTAACCATTGATACATACTAATTGATATAGTTATGCAAGCAATGATTAATATACAATTTTCATTTTATTTCAATAACCAAATAACAGTTGTAAATTGTAATTGTTTAATTATAATTTATTAATGTTGTAAAAGTAATTGTAATGTAACATTAAAACAATACAGTATTACAGACAATACTCAATAGCAATAGAATACCTAGTAATAGTAAATAAATAAAACTGGTAGTCACATCGCGTACGTCACTTCTTGACGCTGTCGCCGCGGCCCGCAGTAGACTCTGCAACCGATGGCGATTCACTTCGACTGTAACTACTACTAAATGTCCATTGCTTGGTTTCTGACGAAAATGTTGATGGAACACGTCGTTCTCGTTGACGTTGTTACTGTTAGTGTTACCACGACTTCCTTAAATCATCATGTTTTGGTAGTCTCTTGGATGATGGACAGTGACATGTTTCGTCAAATTCGATGTATTTCCCCCACTAGTTTGGGGGAGCGTTTCTGGCATAGTAGACACTCTACAGTGTTTCCGTATTTGTTAAACAAAAACTGCCAAACTGGCGATGTACGTTTTGACATTTTGTCGTTCATCTTGGTTGAGCGAGTGCGGCAAACGGTGGCGCCATCAAACAGCAAAACATAGCGCCACCAAACGGAACCTGGGTAAACGAATCTAGTGTGTCACGCTTGAATAATTATTTATATTATTATTATATTAAACTACATTCATGAATACTAATGCGTGCAATAAACACTCTATAAAATTACTGGAATGTTGTGTGTTTTTGATACGCTGTAGAGTGGGTAAGGTAAAGTGGTGAAGCAAACGGTAGTGCCACCCAACGTCGTAACGAGGCTTGAATAATCGAAGCTAAGCTGAGATCGTACAAAAATCATTATTTATATACACTCTGTACATACGTTTTTGGAAACTGACTCCACAATAAAGCTTTATAAAACCACTGAGATGTTACATTTTATTATGTTTTTTTGAAAAAGAACCACGCCTAAGCGGCCTAATACATACAACATAGTCAACCCTGTCAAGTTAGGAAGCGATGCCCGCAGCGGAGTAGCCGTACTTTCCGTACATCCGGCCGTAACTTCGTCTTCCAAAACGATGTTACGTCTTCGCATCGACGTCGAATGGACTCTATATCGAAGTATAGGTATCGACAAAGTATCGAAGGTATCGAAATATCGACGTATCGAAGGTATCAAAATATCGAAGGTATCGAACTGTGGCCGTTCGATACCAAAATATCGAAGTATCGCGATACCACGAAGTATCGGTATCGAACTTTCACAAGTATCGCGATACTTCGATATATCGAATATCGAACCAGCACTAGTTGTCACCTTTGTCAACTATTGTCATCACACATGTACTTTATGTTGTCACCTCTGTCAACTATTGTTATCACACTTGTACTTTATGTTGTCACTTCTGTCAACTATTGTCATCACACATGTACTTTATGTTGTCTCCTCTGTCAACTATTGTCATTACACATGTACTTTATGTTGTCACCTCTGTCAACTATTGTCATCACACATGTACTTTATGTTGTCACCTCTGTCAACTATTGTCATTACACATGTACTTTATGTTGTCACCTCTGTCAACTATTGTCATCACACATGTACTTTATGTTGTCACCTCTGTCAACTATTGTTATCACACTTGTACTTTATGTTGTCACTTCTGTCAACTATTGTCATCACACATGTACTTTATGTTGTCACCTCTGTCAACTATTGTTATCACACTTGTACTTTATGTTGTCACTTCTGTCAACTATTGTCATCACACATGTAATTTATGTTGTCACCTCTGTCAACTATTGTTATCACACTTGTACTTTATGTTGTCACTTCTGTCAACTATTGTCATCACACATGTACTTTATGTTGTCTCCTCTGTCAACTATTGTCATTACACATGTACTTTATGTTGTCACCTCTGTCAACTATTGTCATCACATATATACTTTATGTTGTCACCTCTGTCAACAGTTGTCATCCCATCTGTGTTGTATTCACAACTGTCCTGTTGGTTGTCACAACTGTCCGTTTTATTGTCACAATTGTCCTATTGGTTATCACTGACATGTTTCTTCACAAATATTCTATGCATGTAATTTCTGTCCTGTGTCACTATGTCCTGTGTCACTGTGTCCTGTGTGTTGTCACCGTGTCCTGAGTCCTGTCCTGTGTCGTGTGTTGTCACGTATTCTATGTGTTCTGTGTATTGTTCTGTGTCAGTGTGTCATCATGTCCTGTGTCACTGTGTCTTGTGTTTTGTCAACGTGTCCTGTGTGTGTGAGTGAGTTTATTCAGTAAAATTATACACATGCATTACATAATTAGAAGAAATATGATATATATATATGTAATAATACTGAGGATATCACATAAAAGCACACATAGTACACTTATTTCCAATGTGGTCCTCAAAAAAATAGTGAATAAGTAATTATAGTAAAATATATATATATACAGCTGTATATATATATATATATATATAAATAGTACGATTTAAAAAAAAACGTATGTAAAAAATTCCAAAATTTTAAATACAATAAATAAATAGATATTATGCATTAAATATTAAGATGCAACGTAAAGATTGTGTTCATGGGCCACAAATCTACTATATAAAAGGGTCGTCACCTTTTCTCTAAAACTAATTTTAGATCGACATTGTTTTGTTTCAATTGGCAAGTTGTTCCAATGGCATATGCCTGTATAAAGGAAAGAAGTTTGTCCAGAACCATTCAGTCTGGGAATAACACATGCCAATTCACTGGCTCTTGTTGGGTATCTATGGAGTATGATAAACCATTTCAACATTTGCTCTGAAATATGCTGGTGTATTACCATTGATAATATTGAACGTGTGGCCCAACTTTAATTGTTTTACTCTATATTCAACAGGTAGTATTCCAACGGTCTTAAATTCATTAGCACCAACATGGAATCTCGGTGGAGCATTTAACATAAATCTGATAATCTTATTCTGTGTACACTGCATTCTGCACTTCATTTTTTTCTCGATAATCCAATGTACCAAGCTGAACATGTGTATTCAAAATTACATTGAATCAAAGCAGAGACTAGTAGTTTTTTGTTTTGATACTAAACTTTCTGGCGTCCCTGTACAAAAATTTAAGTTTATTTGAAGTTTTAGAAAGGATGTTAGAAGCTATAATATCACCAGAAAGGGACTGATCTAAAGTCACCCCTAAATATGTGACACTTGACTTTTATTCAATGACATTTCCATTGCATACAACACTAAGATTGTTACATCTGTGTTGTAGCGGTGATAGTGAGCCACAGTGAGGAGGTGGAGGATGAGGCAGAGTACAGTGACACGGACCTGGAGGGAGTCGAAGACCACAAGAACGTCATCCTACAGCTCCTGTCTCAGCTCAAGCTCGGCATGGACCTCACCAAGGTCAACCACCCCTTTGTCCAATCTCTGGTCATCACTTCTCAAACCCTCTGACATTACTAAGGTCAATGACCCCTTTTTCCATTCTCTCATCATCACTGGCATCATTTCCCAACCCCATGGACCTCGCTAAGGTCAACGAGCCCTTTGTTCAGGCTCTGGTCATCTCTAGAGTCACTTGCCTACCCCATGGACCTCACTAAGGTCAACAACCCCATTGTCCAGTCTCTGGTCATCTCTAGAATCACTTCCCTACCCCATGGACCTCACTATGGACTAAGGTCATCCACCTCTTTGTCCAGTCTCTGGTCATCTCTAGAGTCATTTGCCTACCCCATGGACCTCACTAAGGTCAGCCACCTCTCTGGTCGTCACGCGTATCATTTCTGGAGCCAGAATTGTAACAAAATATCCTACGGAATGTCTGAATGTTTCATATGTTCTGCAACCACTTTTATGGCTTCACAGAACTTTTGCAAGGCCATTTGATGGGTAAGGCAATTGACAGTGTGCAATTATGAAGGTGGTAAACATAATATTCAACTTTTTGTATGCACACACGCACATATTATACATGTCTCTATCTATGTCTACAATCATTGAGACTCATAATAATGATGTCAGTTCAGGCAGCACAAACCTAGAAATAGAGACATGTATAATATGATGAGTGATAGCATTACCTTGCTATCTGACTATTTCGGGCAACGCGGAGTGGTTGCAGTCTTACCTTGTCAACCAAAAACAACGCGTGATCCTCAAAGGCAAAGCATCTGACTGGAAGCCGGTGTTGTCTGGTGTACCACAAGGTTCATAAATTTGATCACTTCTGTTTATCTTGTATATTAACGATCTCACTGATCAGGTTGATTCATGTGAAATCATGGTATGTTGATGATTCCAAATTGTTTAAAGAAATTACGTCGGTGACCGATTGTCAGTTGGTGCAGAAGGATCTGGACAGTGTATGTCTTTGGTGTGAGACATGGCACCTTAAACTTAACGTTGACAAATGCTGCATAATGTCGTTCACTAACAAAAAGTCTCTGCCCAAGGTCACCGCTGTCAAAAATCTTGGTCTCACACTGACCGACAGTTTGACTTTTAAAGATCATATTAATCATAGTGTCTTTAAAGCTTTTAAGATGAATGGTTTTATTAAATGCGTTTGCACAACATTGACTGATGTACAGGCTTTGTGATCCTTGTATATATCTCTACTATTCTCTAGTCAGAAGTCAGTTGGAGTATTGCAGTGTTTTCGGGAATCCATGGCAACATGTTTATTGACAAAATCGAACAAGTTAAAAAATTCATTAAATGTCTGTTACAAATCCAAAATGCAGTACTCCCCTGACAGGTACCCTGCACTTTGCCATCATTTTAGACTACCTTCCCTTCAACATCATATGCAAGTTGTAGATCTTGTCTTTTGCTTAAGTGTGTGCACTCCCTACTAGACTCATCCTATCTGGTAGGGGTCATCCAGTTTCACTGTCCTTCACGATCTCTATGAAACTACCTTTTGGAGTTTCCAATAGCAGAATCAACATTAGAAAACACTCTGTTTTGAATAGATGAATACATCTGACTACTTTCAACATATTGTATTTAAGTAATCCAACTTGTGATATGTTTTCAGGAGCTGAAACCTTTAAATCTTAAATTCAAAAACATTTCTATGTACACCTAAGTAATGGATGTTTGCCTGGAATATTTGATGTTGATATTGTGTGTTTTTTATGTCCTTATAATATTGTTTTATTACTTATATGTATTGTCTCAGTTATCAGTCCTGTTACTGGGTCCACTGAACCTGTTGGAATCTGAATAAATACACTACAATACACACAATGATAATTCTGAAAGTTATCATGTGGCATCATTTACAGTAATAATGAACTTACCTTGCTATCTGGAAAACAATTAACAATTTACAGTAATAATACATTTTTAAATGGTAGATGTTTAACAATTTCCTGACTGTCTATTTCAGGTGGTTTTGCCAACATTTATCTTGGAGAAGAGGTCTTTACTTGAGATGTTTGCAGACTGTATGGCCCACCCAGACGACTTCTTACGGTAAATAGTCATGTCCATGTCATATTGAAGATTTTGAATATGTTAATATGAATATTACTGTAGGGTTGGTGCACCAAGTAATTTTACAACATTGTTTACTAAGAAGGTGATTGGTATTCCAACGCGAGTGTAACAGATTAAAGGGAATAAAAACATCTATTGCTCGAATTCATGTTATATTACATCCTGCTATCTATTTCCACGTCCACTAAGCCAAACAAATCCAAAAAATTCAATGAATTAGAAATTCCACATTTTATGCTGTGCATCCGGACCTTTTCGAATATGCATATTTTTGGCGCGTTTTTCGGGATGCCGAGATGTGATGTCACTTATGACTCAAACTCGCATCAGGCCGACCCTTTCCATGCATTCAGAGCATGTTTACAAGTATAGCTTTTGGGTCGAAACGAGCGTCAGAACGAGTTATTGTGCAATATTCCGACGTAATACAAACACTAGTCATCATAGAGGAACAAATATTTATCTTACGGTTCCACATGAATCGAATTTTATTCAAAACAACGAATGCGAATGGGCCTACGACGTACAAGTCGACTAGGTCTAGGTTTCGCCGAGCTTGGGCTCGTTTTCCGAATAATTATATCGAATGCAACCAACGGGAGATAATCTACACCAATAAACATACAGAGCAAACATATATTGTATCCAGCTACATAAAGTAACGTGTATAATCTCATAATATCTCTAGAATATCGATATATGAAGGAGTTGTACTATTTATCATAACAACTTAAATCAGTCAGACAATTTCCGTTGGTCCCGCTAGCTCAGTGGGTAGGCGCGTTGGTTACCTCTCGTTTATTTTACAATCGGGCGACGCCGGTTCAATCCTGACAGCATGCAAACCTTTGATTTTCTTTACACTTTTTTTGTTTATGTTTTCACGAAGTAATATAAACAAAATCATTTTATACTATAATGCACTGTTTGTAAATATTTTAAATTTTTATAGTAACTATTTATTCGCCACAAAAATGAAAATATGGTCATTATATAACGATGTTTCTAAATTGTATTTATCCAAACAAATATAATGTAATGGATATATAATTTATTAATTGTAAATATATTGTACGGTAATATATTGTAATTATATATGTGAAAACAGATTGAGATCAAAGGTTTGCATGCTGTCAGGATTGAACCGGCGTCGCCCGATTGTAAAATAAACGAGAGGTAACCAACGCGCCTACCCACTGAGCTAGCGGGACCAACGGAAACTGTCTGACTGATTTAAGTTGTTATGATAAATTGTACAACTCCTTCATATATCGATATTCTAGTGATATGAGATTATACACGTTACTTTATGTAGCTGGATACAATATATGTTTGCTATGTATGGTTATTGGTGTAGATTATCTCCCGTTGGTTGCATTCGATATAATTATTCTGAAAACGAGCCCAAGGCCAAGCTCGGCGAAACCTAGTCGACTTCTTGTAGGTCCATTCGTATATTCGTTGTTTTGAATAAAATTCGATTCATGTGGAACCGTAAGATAAATGTTTGTTCCTCTATGATGACTAGTGTTTGTATTACGTCGGAATATTGCACAATAACTCGTTCTGACGCTCGTTTCGACCCAAAAGCTATCCTTGTAAACATGCTCTGAATGCATGGAAAGGGTCGGCCTGATGCGAGTGTGTGTCATAAGTGACGTCACGATACCACGTGATCGCCTAGCTCATTAAAATTTTATTTTCCGCAGGAATCGCTTCACAGACGGGCTTAAAATCGAATTGATGGTACAAATGTATTTTTCTGTATTTGTTTAATGTTGTCAAATGTTACATACAATGTTAAACTTTGTGTACACATGGAAAAAGGATTTTAGCTAATGCCTTATTTTTATTTCCTTTAAAGACCTGTGGAGACTAGATTCGATTCAGTAGGCTTTTGTAATATTAGTCTTACCATGTAGATGCTTGTTAAAGATCCATAAAACAGGTCCTTAATTGAATATTTGTATACTAGTCCTATAATGGTTATGCAAGCCAACCTTTTCAAATAAAAAACCAGGAGATTTTATAATAATGCCGAATAAATATCTAGGTTAGTTTTCTTCTTCCCCTCTGTACCATCAGTATTGGTGGGGTATGTAAGAATTTGTATCTGTTCTGTCAACAACTTGTCTCCATCTCTTTTCACCATCTACCATTTTCCATTCTCTCCTGTTCACCCACGCTTTTTCCTTCCTGTTCTGTCAACACTATCCCCCAACATATTGACATTCCCGAACATGTTCATCAGCCAACCAGTTGAAGCAAAACTTGTGTTTGTAGAATACCAGAATTCCCTGATCCTGAATCCCGAATGTTGGCAGTAGTCGAATGGTATCTCACGTCGTTCCATGCAGCGAGAAAGGTACTCGCCACACCACACTAAACTGTCTCAAATTTCCGACTGTTATGCTACAGTTTTTTTTACGGTTTTGTTATATCTTATTTATGTTAGAAGATGCTTAAATTGAATTACAATACTTATTAGTGTAAATAAATAATGTTGTAAATAACTAAATTTCTTCTTATGCTAATTATTTGAATTGCAAACAAAGAAAAATGAAAATATTTGTTGCACAATTTTGGCAAATACATAATTATTTAACTGCAAGACAATATTTAATTAAAAAAATATGAAAATGAGTATGTTGTATGTATTGTCTTAATAAAATGGAGTTATGAAGTGCTAGATAGCTACTTTCTTAGATGTTATGTTAACTGATCTTAAACTTAATCTTTCAGGGTTCCATAGCCAAGAAGCCCTACAACCCCATCATTGGGGAAACATTTCACTGCTCCTGGGTGCTGCCCCCCAGTGATGATGCGTGCGGGACTCTGATAACTGACATGGCTGATAGCGGGGAGGAGGGAAGGACGGACCCCCCAGGGGAAGGGGAGGCAGGGGAGCATGGGGATGGGGAGGGAATGGGAAGACCGGGAGAGGACCGGAGACAGCTCTACTACTGTGCGGAGCAGGTCTCGCACCACCCACCGAGTAAGTCTCTAATGTTTAAGATCCATAAAACAGGTCTGTAATTCTTTGAATGGAGTGAAGATCCGGTTTCTCAGTTGTTGATACTGTACAGTGCAAACAAGTCTCTTGAGAGGTAACTATGTACATACTACATAATGGTTCTTAATTGAACATTTGTATACTAGTCCTGTATTCTTTACCCAAGCCAACCTTTTCAGAAAAGAAAGCAGGAGATTTTATAATAATTCCTGCTAAGCTTCTGGGTGATTCTTTTTGTTCTTCTTCCCCTCTATGCCATGTGTGTCGGGGCACATCACAATTTGTCCTTTTCCATTCTCCCACGTACATGTCACACATGCCTTTACGTTCCTGTTCTCTCCACACTATCAATCAAGTGTAAGCTTATTGACATTCTCAATCATGTTCATCAACCCACCGGTTGAAACATGTTTTATTTGTGCAACATAGCAGACACTTGCTATAAGAGACATGTTGGGACTTGGTGAAATATTTCTTTACATGTGATGTTCCTTTTATTCAGTTTGTAGGCCAGAGTGGGCATTTCAAAGTTGTACCTTTTAAACTGGTGTTCCATACATCAAGATTGCTTACAGTTAGCATATTAACATTCATTAATTATAATTTAACAGTTAGTCAACTTTTGTTGTAGATCGTAAAACATTTATTGCTGCCTGCATTTTGAAGTAGTGGCCGTAATGTGTTTGCCAGTTAATATATTAAGATAGTGCATTGTTGTTATTCTTTTAGTTTCTGCCTTCTACTTTGAAAGCCCCAAGAAGCAGATATACATGGACGGCTCAATCTGGACCAGGTCAAAGTTCATGGGCATGTCGATAGGGGTGACGATGATAGGAAAAGGTAAATAGTGACCCTGTATGTTTATTGTAATAGTATAGTAAACCAGATGGATTGCCAACATATTAAATTCAGTAACGAAAACATAATATGGTAATCCGATTAATGCAGAAACTTAGTAATATTCTGAGCTGCTTGGGATACGAGATTTCTTTGAAAATTGAGCCGTGCATTATAAATCTGAAACTGTTGTAAACTATTAACCTCTAGGATACACAAACAGTACTACCCCTGGGGGTAGTTACATAGGTGGCCAACTGTCACTGACACTACATTTCTGTATTATAGCCAGTGCTGACGTTCCTATTCCCTAAGTAAATTACATATTTCATTCACATTTGTTACATGACGACAGTGGAAGTGATGATACCCTAATTACACCCACATGATATCACAGTGAGAATTTGTGAGATATTCCAGATTTGAGTAAATCCTGCCCTTAATGGTGCCATTTGAGTAATAGCAATTTGGAATGTCCACAAAATTCCCCGTTTCTCTTGTGGTGTGCAGTACACCTTCCTTTGTAGCAGAATGAGGTAGGTGGCATAGGGGTTAATGCTTCAGACTCTCAATCAAGAGATTTCTGATTCGAATCCTGTTTCATTCCGTGTTACTCCAGTTCACTCGGCTGTATAAATGAGTACATGGCTATAGACAGTGGTGGATGTACAAATGCTCATTGCGCATGAATTGCAGCATCACTGAATGCTTCACAGAGAAGTTACAATGATGTTCCACTAAACAGGGCTGTCTTATGAGCCCAGTGCAGAACTGTAGAATAATTTACCTATGTAGTTGCTACACTATGTTGTCGCGTGCCATGTTGCAGTACAGATCAAATTGTTGGAGCACCAGGAAGAATATGAACTCTCCCTACCTAGCGCCTACGCCCGCTCCATCCTCACTGTGCCCTGGGTCGAACTCGGGGACCGTATCACAATCAACTGCAAGAAGACGGGCTACTCGGCTGCTGTAGCCTTCCAAACGAAGGTCAGCTCAGATATGATATGGAGGTAAACTTTTACTAAAATGGCCTAAATTAATTGTTCTCATACTGACCCTAATATATACCTATCCGTCAGGGAAATACATTGTGGATGGACACTGCTAATGATTTAGGCCAGTTTAGTAAAAGATTACTCTTGAATGCAAGATCTAAGAAAGTTATTGTGTAAGAATATAACTGTCTGAATATTTTGTAACGCACCACATTTAAAGCTCTGTGGCCAGTTTCATGAAGTGTTCATAAAGTTACATAATCAAATCTTAGCATCATGTGTTTGCATACTCTCCCATGTTCACTTGTTTCAAAAAACATAATTTACTAAGGCAATCATCTTAATATTAAGAGTATTCTGATCTCCTTCATGAAACTGGCCGTGTACTCTTAATACTAACATGGTTCAGCACTCATGACTGTGACTCAGTCTGAGCATATCCGCTAAATCTGATGATAAATACCTACCTGTAATGGACAACAGGGTATTAAATTTAAAAGCACATTTTCTTCATACAAATATTATATTATCTTTAAAAGGAATTTCCACATACACTGTAGATGTATTCATGGATTGTGCTTCAAATTCATTTATACATTGTGTTAAATTCGGATCTCATTATGTTGTAGCCGTTCTACGGAGGCAAGTTAAATAAGATAACATCAGAGGTGCGGAACCCTGGTGGAGAGATCATATGTAAGGTGGTCGGAGAATGGAACGGAACGCTCGAGTTTACCTATGTCAATGTAAGTGTCTCGATATGCGTGTCCTACAGTGTGATTAGTGCATCATTTATATAATGGTACCATCTACTGGATAGCTGCATCCTGTATCTTATTTTAAAGCTCATTTATTTGCTATACAGTATGTGTATTTGTTCTGACATTATATTGTATGTTTTTGAGTTAGTGCCATTTGAAAATATGTCTTACTGAATTTGTACGAATGCTATGGGGAACCCATATAGTATTTATTAATGCTATTACTTTAATTATCTACTATTATACTAATATATTATTTTATTATTTATTCATTAATATTTTACTGTCTATTTATTTATTAAATTTTTTGTATTTTCTATTTTAATCTGACTGTCGACAATGTCATTGTATGTACGCTTTTGTATGTACATTTTGATAGTGTTAGTTTAGGTTTGTTTAGTACATTTTTCTTTCATGAAATGTTAGCCTTTTTATACGTTTAATTCCATTACTCACATTTTAGTAGCAGGATTAATCATTTTATAAGTCTCAGCATATCATTATTAACACCCTTGAACAAAGTTGTACTCTGGATATGATTGTAAAATAATGCACGTTATTATTGAATTTTTAGTTGATTAAAATGCCATGGGCCTAAAGGGTTAAATATTGTAAAGTTAGATTCCATGCGAGGACATTGCCACTGATACTGCAACGTGTTTCAGGGTGAGACGAAGGTGGTTGATACTACGAGCTTGAAGACAATCCGCAAGTGTGTCCGTCCCATCAGCGCTCAGAGCAACTTTGAGTCGCGCCAACTCTGGCAGAATGTCACGGATAACTTGAAGAAAGGGGACGTTGACACGGCGACACAACATAAACGATTTGTGAGTATCCATGGGTTCATCTCAGAATGTTGATGTCCGATATCAGATTAAATTACTTTTGTTTGGAGGGAGGGGGGTCTGAGGCAGTTTTGTCTGGCGTCGGACATCGATATTTTACACTTCTGACTGATACAGTTAATATATTGGTATCATCATATCCATGTTTACACATTTTCGTTTGGGGGAGACGAGATGAAAGTAATATTGTGTGATATTGGACATTGATGGTCTGAGATGGCCCCTAAGACTATTTTTTTAAGGCCAAGAGAAATTGTGTTTTTTGACCCAAAATACTCAGTGGTTTTCTGCCAGATTATGATACCTTTGTATGCATACTATCAATAAAGTTCACTTCTATAACAATTACATACCTCTAAGTGAGTCTTAGTCATGGATCAAGCCTGCCAATATCAAGTAATCAAATCCATTATGCAATCTTTGATAACCATTTTCTCAAAAACATTTTTTCTCAAATTTCCGCATTTGGAAATGGGAATATCTCTGGGAGTACCGGATAATTATGCAATACAAATAAGGTTTTTAGTTTTGCATTCAGCAGACATTGCTATGTGAAATGACCGGACACTTTTTTAAATCATCAATAGTTTGAAAGAGTTTTTTGCACTTTTCTGAACAAATTCTTTAAAAATAATACATCGTAAAATGCTCTGAACATTTCACAATAGAATGTTTACAGAACATGGAGCATCATGAATGTTTCCAAATGTGCCAATATTTGCTTCAAATGGTGGCCATTTTATTTGTTACCATGGAAACGGGGAGTCTGGCCAAAAAAGTTCAATATATTTCTTTATTTTGGGCAAAAAAATTTGCATAGTTTGGACAAATTAAAAAATAATCCTATTTACTTTCCATGTCTGGCCATTCTTCTTGGATGAGATTCCTGTAAATTTCAGTTGTTGGGAGCATGGACCTGGTTGATTATTGGTTGTTGTGTACCATCACTGCATGTTTGTTCATTTGAAGAGATTACAATGTACTTGCTGTCGTGTTGAGGTGAACTGCATGGCTAACAACATTTGTGTTAATTGTAATTTCCCTTTGTGAAGTTGTTTCCATGCAATCAGTTCACAGTTACCATTATATTAAACACATTATCTTCAGTGTTAATGTTGTTAGATTGAACAGATCTGCCAGGCAGTAAAGTGTAAAGCGCTTTAAGCAGTCCTACGGACTGGGTACTGCACTCTATAAGAACCTGCCTTTTAATTTCACTGAAGGGTGTTCTTGGACGACATCGCAAAAAGCGATAATGTGAACTAACTACTCCAGGAAATTATGTTATTCAATTGGGGACAGATGTTTTATGTATGTACACCAAATAAGTTATGTGTGTAGTTCCTGTGTATAGTCACGTGACACGACTGAATGGTTTGTTGACAGTTGGAGGAGAGACAGAGACAAGCGGAGAAACACAGACAGACAGTCGGCACTCCCTTCCCCACAAAGGTTTGTTGGCACTCTCCCATCAATCAAAATGTTGTTAAAGGGAGATAAACCACTCGTTTTTATCATAGAATCATGTTATACAGTCTATACTATATCTACTGTAACATTCTGACCGCCGAAATATGTTTTAATGAACCATTTTTGTTGTTGAATTTGAAGTGTTTCGGGAGGAGACTGTTTCTTTATATGGCAGCATGAGTTTGTTTACATGGCAGCATGCTGCTTTTGAAGGCAGGGCCTCAAGACCGATTACAGTGGAGATGGATATGTGTATCACATAATACATCGTCATGCTCCTGTCAGGTCAAGACCTTCCTTGAAATTAATAATAAGCTCGCTATTTGGGAATATCAATTAACGATTTTGGTAAACATTGAATTATTTAATTCAAAAGTGGTTTCTGCTTTGTTGTTAAAGCTCCCTTGAACATTGGAGATTGTAAGAGGTTTGTTAATTTGTTTTCATTTTGTTGCTGTGCTATTTTACAATGATATTGTGTTGATAAGGTATTACCTGTCTGTAGTCAATCTTGTTGATGTAAGGCTGTATTTTGGTTTTCTTGCAGTGGTCAGTGTAGACAAATGGAATCTAAAAATAATGATCACCACTGGTAAAAACCTTTGTCTAACAGGC
Source organism: Paraescarpia echinospica (assembly GCA_020002185.1). NCBI lineage: Eukaryota > Metazoa > Annelida > Polychaeta > Sabellida > Siboglinidae > Paraescarpia > Paraescarpia echinospica. The sequence continues at coordinate 50,462,338 of CM034536.1, forward strand.
AGTGTTTGTATACACCCACTATGTACAGTTCTGTACACCATTTTTATTCTCCTTGATCACTTGTGAGGTGGGAGCCACATAACTTTGTTCCCCCCATTAAATTAGTCATATCCATCTGTTGCGATCAGCTTTCATTCTCTCCATCTCTACTGTTCACCCCTGCCCTTGTGAGAGATCTCTTAACACTGTCTCAAAATGCGAAATGGAGTTTTGTACTGTTTTGGATTAATCAGATCACATGCTTTATAATGGTACCTCATTTGTTGAAATATCTTCAGTAGTTTTTTATTTTTGTCCACAACAAAATTAATTGGACATGACCTAGACAGACATTTTGGGCTCGTGTGCAGAATTGGTCTGTGTGACTTAATGCCCTGTTCACTGTGGCAAGTCACGTGTGCCGCCCGTCACTCTGTCACCATCTGCAGCTGTGTCATACCTACTGTCTGTGTATGTTTTCAGTACTTCCACAGAGAGGATGAACACTGGGTGTTTAACCAGCCACTGAAGCGAGACCAAACTCAGCCAAGTATATAGCGATGCGACCAACAACAGTCATCGGGAACAGGAATATCAGCTGCTTTATTAGCCTAGCAATACTGTTAGACACAACTTGTAACTGTTAGGATCTGATCACACAAGCAAACACCCTCCCCAACCGTGACAATATTCATCATTTCACCACTGCCACAACTTGATTTTAAATTCAAAATGGCTGGCTGGCAGAGTAGCATAAACGATTGGTAGGCCATTGTTGCTTACAATATTTTAAGTCACATTTCAACACAAAATACTACTGTACATAACTGAAATTTACAGGTCGCTTGATAAGGATTATGGGTTGACCAACTGAAATGAAGATATGTATAATCCATACATAAATATAAGTTGTGGCAGGTGTGATAAGATATTTTTGCACATGCCTAGAGGTTGACTAACTTAATACTGTACACTGTTTTGACTACAGTTGAAATTAAATTGCTCCTTGAATTTGCTAACTTCTGTGCAAAAAAAGTATATGAAAATTAAGTGTAATTAGAAAATAAAATTTCAACAAATCACTGCACTGTAAATTTGCCACACCAATTTTGATCCTGCAGACAACGTTCTGTGGACTCAATAATCAACTGCATAAAGAAGTTGTGAAACGTTTCGGAACAGGTATCGAAAACCAAAATGGGGTCATGAAAAAACAATCTTGACATGGTGGTGGGAGGATCCCAGAAACGTACACAAATAGTGTGACATTATGGATGGCTACTTATTATTCAATTATAGGAGCAGCTATTTACAATTCTAAGTTCAACTACCTGGTATGAGGGTATCGATAGGTACGTGCTTTTACATATTGGCATGATTTTGTCTTGCTATTAATAAAATTGTGATTAAACAAGAATGCATTGTTCTGATTGGTCATTACAGGCAGATTGTCTGGTCCTCTTCTTATATTAATTATAAATTATTACCCCGAAAGAAGGGTTCCTTTTGCCCAGTAGGTTGGGCAGAAGGAACCTTTTGTATACATCGTTTATATCCCCAAAAGTGTCTCCAAGAAAGAATAAAAACAATTAAACTAGTAGGTTTTGTAGCTAAATAGCCCCTAGCAAAACAGAATTATATAGAAATCTATAGAATTATAAAACAGTTCTGTGGAATTCTATACAAATTGATTTGGCATGACAGATTCTATATGTTCTTGGGAAATGTAAATGCTTCCACACAGAATATAGGAACGGAGATGTAGAATATACAATGGGGGGTACTGTACTAAGTACTACTGTAAAAGAAGAAGACTTAGGGTTAACCATTAGTGCTGATATGAAGGTTTCAGAGCAGTGCGGAATTGCAGCTTCAAAGGGAAATCAAATCCTTGGATTAATTAGGCGAAATATAGCGTATAAGGAAACAGAACTAATAATACCTCTGTACAAAACAATAGTGAGGCCTCATTTTGAATATTGTATACAAGTGTGGAGGCCATATCGCAAGAAGGACAGATATGCTAGAAAAAGTACAGAGGAGAGCAACTAATATGATACCAAAACGGAGGGATCTTAGTTATGAAATTTGTGTAAAAGAATGTGGTTTAAGAGACCAGGAGATTGAGAGATCAGATAGAAGTGTATAAAATACTAAATGGTTATGAAAATCTTGATAGAGATATATTTTTCTCAGTTAAGAAAGACTAGAGGACATGAAGTTACATTAGCAAAGGAGCAGTATAGATTAGATATAAGAAAGTTCTAATTTTTACAAAGGACTAAAAGAATGGAACAGATTATCTGCTGATTGTGTGGGTGCTAGTAGCGTGAATATGTTTAAAAATAAAATTTACACATACTTATACCTCAGAAGGGCGGGATACACATAGATAAAAGGGTTGGATTCTCGATAAGCCAAAGAGCTTCCTTGTCCATCTGCCATCTAGAATTAATTCTCTGGTTGGCAATCTTGTTAAATCTATAGAATTGCTATGATCACTTTAACGTATATTATATATTTTATAGATTTCATGGCAACAAATTTTATAGAATTCTTCAGCCTATATTTATATATAATTATAGTGTAGTAAAAATATTTTATAGAAAAATCTTCCACAAAAATCATGTAGAATATATTCTGTAGGATACATTCTATAGAATTGTTTGCTAAGTGGGTTGTCCTTTTGTTGATACCAAAATAGTTTAGTTTGTTTCACATTCTTGGAGTTACAACTCATGAGGCTCACCAAAAACCTCAACTCCTTTCCCTAAATATTGGGGGGGGCAATCTTGTCTCAAGCCCACCACCTAAATTATTGGGGACTTTGTTCACCAAGCTCCCCCCCCCCGATTCCGACGCCTCTGATGGTAGTCTATCGATCGTTCAATACTCAAGCAATAGTCAATACGTCTACAGTTTGAGGAGAAAACGCGTGCCATTGTCGCGCTTACATTTATCTGGGCGTTAAATTTTATCCGGGTGAAGTTTATGTGCATATGTAAGGCATAATATTTGGCACCAGTAGATCACATTGTGATCAATAATATCCAGTAGTTAAATATGTTTAGTTTGTTGTCGTAATACGAGCGTTGTAGTTAGAGTACATAATTATAATATGCTATTTCAGATTTGTGACCAAGTATAAGAGTAAGTCACGTGACGTGTGCGTAGCGAGGAAACTGTTTTACGACAAATTGTTTATGTCTGTGGGAAGGAAAATTTGATAATTTGTGTATATATATATATAGACATATATATATATACATATAAACATACATAACGCCCAAATAAATGAAAACGCGACAGTCGTTGCTGGTGCTAAATACATTTCCCTAGATACGCGCACGCGCAGAAACATCACCCGGATATAATTTAACGCCCGGATAAATGTAAGCGCGACACCGTACAGCTGGCGCGGTAGATCCTATGGATATAATGTTTCATCACCTCACAGGGTGGCGACACTTTATGACTTATCCAATCAGTGGCAAGTTTTGAAATTTTCGCCGACCTTCACCTCGTCCATTTATTTGGCTGGTAAAACGAAGGAACCAATGGGGAAATACTGAATGCCGCCGGCATTGTACCTTCTGTCCAGATTTGTGCAGGTTAGTTGTTTATGTGTGTATGTATTTGTTGTTGTTAAATTGTATAACATGTCAGCTTCGTTTGAAATAATTCCGTGAGCTACGTGTCACGCAGTAGCCGAGATTTCTTGCCGTGCTCGAATCCCGAATGTATTTCCGGTTTGAGAATTGAGTCTTGACTTGACACCCGAATCTTAACTTGACTTTATCATTGTAACTTTATAAAGATGCTTTTCCACTGCAGACTGTGAAGTGGCAAGAGCAGTATACCCATTTGTAAAAAGTTACATTAAACACATTTTTCCGACCGTACGTTACCGTGTCGAAGGACAAGTAGTAAACCCCTATCCCTTCATATTTTTAGAATGTGGGCAGGGCGGGGTCGTGGATGGTATTTGATTGTTGCTATTGTGGTACGTCGCGTGGGCATGCTGTCAGAACTACCGTCGGCGATCTTTTACTTTCTGACCTAACCATGAAAACGACCACCTACAGCTGCCAAACTTCTCCTCACATATCTTACATACATATACACTACGTTACAAACAAAATTATTTTACATTCCTACAACGATCAAATTTCGCAAAACAAACTCACGTAAAACTCGACTTCTACGGCGGCGACTATCCGTTGCTCCGCAGTTACCGTAAACTTGACATTGTGTCGAGCTTCACAGAAATTCTGTACAATGGCACTGTCATTACTGTACACATGTTAGCGCGCGATATAAATAATATATCGTTAATATATACGGACGCGTGAGTGTGTGTACGTGTGGTAGTTATAATATTGTATTGTTTCTGTTAAAAAGTAGCTCGATTAATTAAGGCATAATTAATATCATCAGTATGGTTTACAGGTAGTGAAAGGTTTCTACTTAATGTAAGAAAACAAAATAAGTCTTACAAATTGTGCATAATTTGTTCCAAACCTGCACTTTTAACGGTGACACAAAAAACTAGCTAGAAATAAGGATTTGCGTCTTCTTAGTTCAGTTTGTCACATTAACTAATTACGGAAATGACTTCCCCAGCTTAGCAAAATGCACAATTTTAACCAAATGTTCACAAACGAATATATATGAATCATCCTAAGTCTGAATGCCCCCCAAAAAAATTGTAATTCGTTGGAGCACCGACTCGCGTTGGTCATCAACCGAAAAAGAATTGACCCGCGGGAACACAATTATTGGCTATTCATAAGACTTATTTAGTTTTTTACATTAAGTAGAGCCCTTTCATTACCTGTAAACTATACTGATGATAATAATTATGCCTTAATTAATCGAGCTACTTTTTAACAGAAACAATGCCAATATTATAACCACCACACTCACGCGCCTGTATATATTCACGATATATTATATTTATATCGCGCGCGAATATGTGTACAGTAATGACAGCACCATTGTACGGAATTTCTGTGAAGCTCGACACAATGTCAATTTTACGGTAACCGTGGAGCAACGGAAAGTCACCGCCGTAGAAGTCGAGTTTTACTTGAGTTTGTTTTGCGAAATTTTATTGTTGTAGGAATGTAAAATAATTTTGTTTGTAACATAGTGTGTGTATATGTATGTAAGATATGTGAGGAGAAGTTTGGCGGCTGTAGGTGGTCGTTTTCATGGTTAGGTCAGAAAGTAAAAGATCGCCCTACCGTCAACCCTGTTTCAGTTGTGTTTTATTTCTACAGCTGTACAAAATGTGTCATCATGATGTCAGGACTTGGGCATGATTAAAAGTGTAATATTTTGTATACAGAGTGAGTGAGTCACTGAGACGAGTCGGTGTCACCTGTATAACTGTTATACTTATACGTTATAGTGGTAGCAGTGTAGGTTAAATCATGTATGTTTGCTTTAGTACTGTAGGAGAATGTACACACTTGTGAACATAATATGTCACAATGTATTATGTTTATGTCAAAATCGGTAGTATTAAATAAACAAAATATATGCTGACATTCCAGTGCTTGTTCAATGCAAGATCAACACAACTTATCATAGCATAACATTTGACTCATTTAAAAATTTTCATGTTTCTGTCAAGATAACATAAATATGAATAAGAATCTAACATGCGGAATCCAGACCGTGGATCTTCATTCTAGTAATGTCACAGCTTAACTTGGTTAGCTTTGTGCATGCATATCATCATGTAATGATATGTGACGTTAATTGAATGTTAAAAGTATATATATAACCACAAAATGCTGCTGAACATTTTGGGCATCCATTCACTAAGTAGTAGGCTCGATTACCCAGGCGCTGTGAGGTGGCAGCACATTTTCGCTCCTCATTGTGGCGTCGAATATTAAGGCCCTGCCAGTGTTTCTGGTAGGTGGCTTTACCCCAGATTCGGGTAGAGATGATGATTGGCTCTCAGGCCAAAACACAAAAGGCCACAAAAAAATAAAACATTAAACTTTTTTCGTAGTTTAGTGCCTTTTAATCACATGCATATCCACTAAGGTGGCAGCTCTCGTGGCTGTCAATGATTCTGTATTGACGTTCTTTGCTTATGCTCGAGCAGTATGAAAAGACTAAGTGTGAATAAGCATGATATAAATTATTTATACCAAACAAGGACAAATTTAATTAAACAAAATGCAATCGATGTCGAGCGCAACGGTTGGACTGCTAACTAATATATGTAGTCGCCAAAGTACAACCAAAACGTGCTGATCTTGGTGGCTAAGTCGGTAGCGTGTCGAACAACTATTTTTAGGGTCCTCTGTTCAAATTCAGTAGGGTACTAGAAACTTTTGTTTGTGTTCATTTAGGTTAAGATTCATTTTATTTTATTTTTACTATTTCAGGCATTATTTCGTAATTTCATTTTATTATCAAAAACATACATAATATATCAACATTCCGGGGGATAGACATGCTAATTGGCAGTGAGCAGTCAAAACGCGATTCTGAGTCAGACTATCTCTGTGGCGAAGTCACGCAGCCAGGCGAGAGTTGGTTAGGCGAGACTAACTAAGTAGCTAATGTGGGACAATTTTAATCTAGGCCAGACTATTTTTTTCTCATGTATCGCATTGTTTCGAGAATAGCATTGTACCAACATTGAACTGTGAGTAGAGAGCCAGAGACACTAAGTGTGTGTGCATATATATGTGCATTAGTTAGCTACATTTTTGTGACTAAATGGTGATTGCCCACGATTAAAATGCACAATGTTTTTATTTACATAATATGCAGATGTGTAATTAGTAGACTAGTAATTTTGCCAGTGTTAACAATAAAACTGTGTTTAGTAGCTTCAGCTCCCATGTTAATGCAATAAGATGCTGTTTTGAATAAACCTACATGATACAAGACCGTCCTGCTGCTCCCTAGTGTTGGGTGGCAGTGACTAATTTACACAGTCTAATGAATGGGGGCATTGTGATGTGAACATTACCCAGGTTTTGAATAACAATGTGTATAAATATAAATGCTGCTCTGGTCGATTGACAGTCTGGTAGTCTAATCACTACATGTATGCTCCCTTGTACGAGTGTAAAATTAAATTGCATGAAAAGAGAAATCTTCCTCCCAAATTGGGTGATTTGAGTCAATTTCCCCGAGGGTGTCATTGATTACTTGTGCTCAGCTGCGCTTACTGGCTAGTTCACAATTCTCTGAAACATTTTCAGGATAAGAAGTAAAAAGATAAGTTCTTATACATTGTTCATGTACTTTCCTGTACTTAGGACTGATCAAAGTACTTTATATGCCAGCTCTACTAGCAAACCTGTTCTTTTTCAAGAACACTTCTCTGGGAAGCTTTCCGTTTCACTCATGCTGCAGTCCATGTGACTATTATTGGTTCACGTATGTCCACCACTGTCTAGGCAGTGAATTTGTTGACATTTTATTGCAAGTGATGATTAATTATATTATTAGGTATGGTAGTACAGCAAATTTTGAGAGGGATCAGTTAAATCATCCAGGAAGCAGGAACAAACATGACTTCCTAATAATAATATACTACACCAGATTTGTTTTCATGCCACCGATCCATGCAGCTTGATCAAGCACTGTTGCTGTGAGAACACGCAGGTCAATTTATTGATCGCTTAAAGTGTGTGGCTGTTCAAAGATGGACTGAATACCGATCATTTGGCGAGGATTGTTGTTTACAGTCCAAGCTAAGTTGGCATTGACATAATCAGTCATGCCTGCGAAACACGGTCACATCAAACATCTGTACGGGAAAGATTAATAATTTAATGTAATTTGCATGCAGAATATTAACTACAGTTAACCTAATAGTGTTACTTAATACTGTCTACTATTGCGGAGCATTGTGTACTAATAGTAGTAGTACTGTCAGTGGTTACATTGTGGATAAATTCAAATCAACTTATATATATATAATATATATATTTATATAATGTGTGTGTATATATATAGCATACATGTTGGCACGTATAGTAATCACATCTCAGGGAAACAGCCAAATAAATTGATTTATTTTGCTGTGCTTTCATTCCGCGAGTCTCATTTATATTTTTAAGGATTCCTTTCCAGTTTATTCTCTGACAGCTAGCACGCCCAGATGCACACATGCCAGTGTCTACCATAAGGCAAACTTCAAGTAATGCGGATCAACCTATACAGTAGCGTGCACCTACTGTACATCAATTCCATACAAGCAACACCAATAATTCTACATACCCATAAGTGATCCATATATATACCAAGGTTTATAATGTGCACCATATGTACAGTACTGTATTGAGGATACACATACTGACCAAAGCTGTATTGACCATGCAGTTTGACACTGAATTAGTGGTCCGTTGGAGTTTTTCCATTAGTTACTTCCATCATAGTGAACACACCACAATCTTATACTTAACGGCTCTAATTACTAACCACACCAGTCAACTAGGCCAACCCCTAGGGTTAGGGGTAGCCATACAGAGTTGGGTTAGTATGAGGACTAATAAGTTAGGCCAGTTAAGTAAAGGTAAGTTCTTATATATATATATATATATATATACCACAGTATCCAGTGCTCAGGACTGCTCAAAGTGCTTTACACTTTACTCCCTGGCAGACCTGTTCAATCGAACACCATCTCAACTTCTCTGGTAAGCATTCAGCTATGCTGTAGTTAATGCACAAAGATTATTTTTACACAAATATCCACCACTGTCTATAGCCAGATACTCATACATCTGGGTGAACTGGAGCAACGTAGAGTGAATGCTCTTGTGTAAGGTTTGAACCCGGGTTCTCTTGTTTGAGAGTCCAATGCTCTAGCTACTGCGCGCTACAAAAGTAAAGTATTACGATCACACAGTGACCAACAAGCGGGCTGCTGACCTACCTACAACCTCCTGCAGGGCCTCACCCATGATCAAATTTTTGCCAGTCAAATTTTGTTCGACATGCTACGAAGCGTGGTCTGGCACGCGATCAGACACGCAATCGAACGTGCGATTGACATACTATGTAACTATGAGTATATATATATATATATATGTATATATATATATATATACCTGCATGGTACATTTTGATAATTACACTTAGTGTGTCCAATCATAAAATATAAAAATAAACTAAAAGTACATAATATTTTATTACCATTTATGAAGACAAGGCAGAGCCATGACTGAATGATCATATCATCTGTGTAATCAGAAATGTAATGAGTAATAACAATATAAATACAACAAAGAGATACTTCTTAAAACACAGTAGCAAACTAGCAACTATGAGTATATATATATATAGGGACACTGATTTTCCATTTAAAAAAAGGCAAATTCTGTTTCAATTCCATTTCAGAAAAAGGCAAATTCTGTTTCAAATGACGTATTTTCCGTTTCAGAAAAAAATTTCTGTATCAAATGATGCATTTTCCATGTCAAATTACGCATTTTGTGTTTAAAAGTGAAACAGAAGCCCATTTCTGTTGAGAAAAGTAATATTTTATTTCAAAGTTAACTTTGAAAAATAATACATTCTGTCAAATATTTAAAATATCACAATGTTATGATCTCTGCATCTAAATAATACTGTTTTACTGTGTGGTTAACTTTTCTAACAACACTTATTTGTGCGATATTTGCAACATAATAACAACTGTACATAATCAATTTAGATAATCAAATAATTCCTGTCACACAATAACATAAATGCCTGGTTGTTTCTAATACAGCAGTACTTAATATATAAGTTAACAATTGTAAATTAAACAAGCAATCATATTAACAATTGTAAATTAAACAAGCAATCATATTAACAATTGTGAATGTTCAAATCACTGATGCTGTTTCACTGATAATGTTCAACCATTTTAGCTACGGCTATATATGACTGATGACCCTCGTAACGATTTGCCTTGCGCGTTTTAATAATCCTGCGTCATAAATCCACCAAAATAAACGAATGTCGTTGCATAGTAATCATGTTTATTTCAAAATATTGCCAATAAACTCAGTATGGTTTATGATGTTCGTGATTCTACTCTTTCAGCGTTTACAGAGTTTCCGTTTGAAAACACAAATTCTGTTTCAAAATGTCGATTACGCAGAATTCCATCCTCCTGTACTCAGCTAGTGCCTAGGAGAAGATAGCGCGGAGGGGGGGGGAGATAAACCACCATGCACCAGACCACCAGTAGACTTGTTTGTGTTAGCAATACCCATCCAAGCACCAGTATCACCCATTCCTAGCCCTGTGACTCAGTGCCAGGAGGGGTTTGTGATGATGTCACAGAGACATACATTGTATCAAGTTTCATTCAACTGTCCTTTAGTCAGACGACACCAGGATATATTGGGTGTCTGATATCCTGGTGCTGTCTGTTGGCGTGAATTGATCATCTGCAAGGCTTGGGGTAAGTCTAACTAATTGTGGGTACGCAGATAGCTTGGCATTGTACTGAAGTGTAATCATATTTATAATGAATGCAGTCAGCTATGGGATGTATGGTGTGGTCCATGAATGGTGTGCTTAGTAGTTATGACTGGGTGTCATAACTAGTGCACAAGCCACCTGGTAGACAGTAGTGCATAACCCAAGTCTTATAGCTCGAGTGCAACTATGCGCTGTCACTGTATGCAGTGCATGACATTTCAGTGATCAAATGCATTCACTCAATGTTCTGCAAATGGCTGTGCATCTAGCAGGTCCATGGTCCATGCAGTTGTTTCGTGAAGTTTCAACATGTTTCTAATTTATGTCATCAGTTTTTGCAACATACACAGACCTGTGTCAATGTTACCAACCTATTAATATGCAGACTTGGGGGCAATGTGGCAGTGTCTCCTCCGAGGCGACGAGGTCCACTCAACCCTTTCTGTGTCCATCCACTCCTTTGAACCATCTACCAGTTGACAGTGTATTTCAGAAAACAAAAACACTTATTTAGAGTTAGTAACATTTGCAACTCACACAGTGTAATATTAAACGGTGGACGATTCCAGAGGGTGCCGCTGTAACACTGGCGGAAACTATTTACTACCTGGTCAGCAGGAACAATATTAGGAACAAAACTATGCATTAATGCTGAGAGCTGCTGCATAATTGATGTCAGATAACGGAACATAGGAAGAACTCGCACTCATCTTTAGAATATCATGGTGGACGGGGGATGTGACAGGTGCTTTCGCATAATTCGTATCTATGCTGGGGGCAGTCTCAAATTACGTGAACGTTGCTAGTTTTGCTGCGCACAGCAAGTGTGAATTTACAGCATGACCCCCGAGCTTCAGTCGCAGACAATGGAACTCATTATATTGATGGCACCCGCATTGTGGCACTGTCACCTGTTGCAAGATGGATGCAGTGTTTGTCAGTTATACGACATGTCGGATACGGAGCGTGAACAGGCGTTGTTGGAGCCAGGGGCTAGTGTTGACAAGTGATAATAGCAGTGCGTAAATTACTAGAACCAAACAACAACAAACGTATAGTCAAACCCAGATAGGTTGGCCCAAGACGATCGCGATCTGGAATGTACACATGTAATATTATTGCCAGTGGTTTCTGCCCATCCTATACAGAGCTGTATCCCTTTCAGGGTGACAGCTACAGCATTGCCATTGCTGTGCAACTCAAAAGTTGTGTACCTAACTGCAGGAAATTTTACCAGTCCAAATAGTTTGCAGTCTACAGGTGTGCCACAAAAACCTTAAGAAGTAGGCATGACATTGCAGTGGCGACATAAAAAACTCTGAACATGACGACACGGGCAGAGGTGACGATGCCGAACATGACGACACGTGCACAGCCACTGGCGCAGTCTCCACTTGGTCCATGCCATCGTCTTCCCGGTGAACGATGGCAGTCAACGTAATTTTCGTTGGTTTTGATTAAAAAAATGCGTAATGTCATTTTGACATTTCTTTGGCGGCGGCATGGTGAAAACAAAAATCTATATTGCAGTTTTGATTGATAGTGTCACGTGCTTTCAATTAACCGGACCCTCCTAGAGAAATAATGAAGCACGTGTGTTCAGTATGTTGGGTGCCAAAACCCTGAACGCTCCTGATTACTTGTATTTGCATACGGAGAATGACAGGCCAGCACGCGAATGCTAAATAAGGAAATCGTCCATAAACTCGGCTAAAACGAAGCCGTCGTAATTTTGGCCGAATCGCATGTTACAAAACAGTTTTAGCAGGCGAAGTTAACACCATGTTAACAATTGGTTCGTGTCGGGAGTCTTTGGAAAGCTTTTTAAAATTAATAAAATATTTAAATTAAATTAATCTAATACAACATTAAACAAGTAATAACCGCCACTATTGCTATGATTTATGTCCCAAAAATGCGATGACTACCAAACCACCAGTACGTAATAATGTACATTTTGTTGAATGTTGAGAATGTAGGCTACCACCCATAGATGCTCAGCGATTTGCTTATTGGCAATTTAAAAGCTGGAAACTTTCCCACAATGGTGCCGACAAGTCTTTGTAGTGCCAGTTTTGGACTGACAGCAGTAATTAACACTATCTACACTGTTGCGTTAAAACAGTATCATTTGAATATTGTGACAAAGTATATTCATGCCGCAGGTGTGTAGAGTATTTCCAGGAACTGCCCCGTGACGGCTGCGCCAATGTCAGAGAAAGGCTCTGCGCGTGCAGCACACGTCACACAGCCCGTCGTATATAACGTAGGGCGGGACATTACACAGTTATGGGTTTGTACCCATCAGTCAAAATTCGTACCCACTTCCGACTGACTCAACCACCCGTGTCCAAATGTCATGGTGGCGGGTCTTTGTATCATTGGCCGTCAAAAAAACTAAATTTATTACCTGTCCAAATGACGGGTTGTCACAATTCTTACCTTCTCCCAGTGGACTCAGCCCGTCCAAATGACGGATCTCTGTATTTGTCTATGTCTAATTGGGAAACAGTCTGGGGTACCACCATGCCTTTAGCCAAAAATAATTTATGCCAGTCTTGAATTAATAAACAGTGTCGCTTTTAGCAGGCCAATAGGGGACACAAGTGATTCTCGTTTCCGGTCCTTTTTGATGCGATAATTAATGAGATCATACACATCTGGACCCCACCTCGTTGTTCGGAATTGTCGCTCATTCGATTACAGGCATGGCATTTTAATTACAATTTTGGGTAAACTACACCCCACGGATTGTTAAATTTCAAGGAAAATCAACAGGTTCAGTAGACTGCAGCTGGGTGCTGAGTTTCTCATGCACCGACTAGTGCAAGCGTCGATGAAAGACAAAAGTTACAAGTTAATGGTGTGTCGCCTGTGAAATTGTATCTGCTCACGGCCGGCCTCCGCCCACTCGATCGGTTGTCACACAGAACTCATCAGTAAACAGGGAAGATCGCATGTTGTAAATTGTAATCGCCATTGTTTTTATTTTAATTTATGAAATTTTCAAAATGTGGCATTGTTGTGCCATAACTTCAAATTGTTATTTATGAGTATTTGACTAAAAACAGCAATTTAAATTTTTTTTTTTTTTTCCTGAATCAATCAAATAATTCAAAATATATTTACTATATTATAGAGTATATATTCTAGCATACAATGTGTTCAACATTTTTTTAAATGGCATATATATATATCATCAACTATAACACAAACTTATCTGACTAGTGTAAAACAACATTAAAATCATTTTATTTTATGCGCTTAGGAATATCAAATAATCCACTTCTTGTTAATTATTTTAAACTTCTTTATTACAGAATTCCAATTATTAATTATTTATAGTTTGGTTATTTGAACTTGTTTGACCTGCACAGCTGTACTGAATGTTAATGCAACGTTTGTATATTTATTATACATTTTTTCTGTCTGTGAGATAAATAATAATTGTATTACTGTTCTATAATGTGTTCTTAAATCCCCATTTGTAAAGATGCACTATATCCATAAATCACATACATTGGACAAATACATAGAACTTTAAATGGTGTTTACAATTGTTCACATACAGCTGTGCCTTTGGTTATTGTAGACTTTATAATGGCAAACATTTTGCATGCCACGACGGACAATGACACAGTTTCGTCATTCTGATATAACCATTATTCAAAATCAAAATTACTGCGATATGCAAACAATTTGAAAATCATAACTTGCCTGCATAATAGTTACCACATTTTTGATGAGCTTTCTTTGGGTGGAAACCTATAAAACTTATAACGGAGGTTTCTGCTGTGGCAGTTACACCCGAATGCGAAACAATACATAGCTCGTTCGTGTCGTTGAATTAAAAGGGCGAAATAGCATAAAATCAATATGGCAGCAGACGAGACTTAGGTGCCCTATGGCTTGTGTGGAAGCCATACAGGGCAATCACAGCCATTATTGGCTAGTTATGTTTTTTCAATGACAAACCAGTGACAGTTGAACCATTTATTTAATTACTGCTGATCCATTTGATTTGTTTCACTATCAGTTGTGCCAATGGTAGTCATTAATGATGGCCCTGAGACTTGGAACTATTAGTTAATCAAGTGGCTAGCTGGCCCTATCTAAATTCCACTTGTCTTATCAGTTGTAATTGCCTATCTTAGCCAGTCATCTGCCAGTCTTGAAGACAGGCAGACATGTCTCTGGCTAAACCCCTAAGTACCACCCTCTGCTGTTAGAGACAATTGTGAGAACCAGTTGGGTAGAGACAGAGACCACCTCTCTCTGAGTCATTGACAGGTTGTACATTTACCAGCAATACCCCTGTGTGAGATCTTGCTTCCCATGGCATAGATACCACATCAACAGGACTTGACTTGTTTGTGTATCACCCAGAAGATCCGGGGAGCTGGGGTGAAAGAAATTGCCTGTGTGGGCTTTGAAGCAGCAGTAGGTGGATTCGAAACCTGGACCTTCCCAAATTAGAGTTCACTGATCTAACCACTGTACTATTGCACCCCTCCTGATGCCTGTCTATGCCCCAACCCTGTTGACATGACACAAATTCAAATGAGGACAATGCATTATGGGCATTAAAGTTTTTCACCAAGAACTTTGCATTTTCATGACCTACATTTAATACTGTTGTCATGGTAGGTTGTTAATGTTATGTATAGTACGAAATGTGTGAATTGTTCTCAGTACATCTGTTCTGTGATTCTATGGCAGATAGATCTACAAACTTTTTTAATGTGGATTATTACTTGTAAGATTAGTTACTGTTGAGTATTGACCCACAACAGAGAAAACCAAGTGTCCTCGATGTACGCAACTACAATCCTGCCAATGCCAGCTGCGACATATGTCAGTTCAATTTTTCTTTGTTTGCCTTCACCAGGGTGATATCAGTGCCAACTCGGTGCATGCAGATGTACTTGTTGAAAAACATACTCAGATTCCATCAGGTGTAATGAAAGATTAACATCTGTGACATTAGTCATACTCATGTAGTGGCCCTATTCTGAAGCTTACCATTGCCATACAGACATCCAAAGGGTGCGGTAGGAAATCACAGGTTGGTGAATGACTTTGTTTCTTCTTCACCTCCTGATTATGACTGCGTGACCCAGACTGACCATAACTGTACGGGCAGCCCGGTCTTTGCACTGCATAATTGACCACGTTCCAGAACGCTGAGATGATTATTAGTTATAATATGAATATGTAGCTTTTTGTTGTGGAGATCGTTTCAGTTTTTGTCAGGGTATGGCAGATCCACAGAAAATTGGGATCTCAATCGCACGAGGAGCCCAAGTTTGAATCCTTGTGCTGACGTTTTGAAGTTTAGGTAATTTCATTCATCCATGTTCCCTTGGTCCACCCAGGTATAAATGAATACCTGGCAGTAGAAAATCATGAATGTGTAGCAGTTTCAGCATGGCAGAACACTTCCCAGATGAGTTGAGTTTGTGTTGGAATAAACAGAACTGTTCGCTGTAGGCTGCTAAACAATGACATGTAAACAGCCTTAAAAAGTAGTAATTCGTTGGGATGAGATAACGTGCCGTTTGTACGTTATTGTTAGTACTTTATAGGGTGACCATGAGTTGGGGATTTTACTGTAGATATTTAGACATATTAATATAAACTATAATAATAATTTAGCAAACTGCATTTAACAAATAAAATTTGTTGAGTGATTATTTGATAACAAATGCAGTTCACAATAAATAGAGACATCTGCACCATAGTAAACAGGTCATAGAATCAATGAGTCTTCGATAATTGACGTCGCTGATGCATAAACAATTGAACTGTTGAGGACCACACTGATGTTTGAGTCATTGGGAAGTCAAGCTGCTCAAATGTTAGCATGTACTGTACATGTTCACTTCCTGTGTAGAACACTTACTGGTTGGATAGTGTAGTCTACATTGTCTAGCATGCTCCAGTGAGCCCTTGTCGCCTGGGGCTATGCTACCTATTCAGCCATACACAGATTGTTTCGGCTGATCACGATGTGTGCCACTTTCTATTGTAGTAGAGAATGCTTCTGCTTCAAACTGGTGTCATGTACACGACGTGGGTGTGTTGAAGTTAGTAACTTACTCTCCGTGTGCGTCATATATTTTTTAATAGAAGAATTATTCAAATATTAATACACAGCAGAACCCCGCTTAACAGTCACCTCGGCAATACAGCCAACTTGTAATTAAGGTCACTCTGGGACAGTCAGGAATAATTTTTGTAACAGTAAAGTATAGGAAATCAGTTCTGGTAATAGTAATATGATCACCTTGTTATTATGGTCATTTTTGGCCAGTCCCGAGAATGACCTTAATAGAGAGGTTACACGTTTTTAATTTCCGCACACACATTTACTTTTTTCCGTCGTTTGTTTTCTTTCTGCATTATACTTCTGTAAATGCTAGCAGCGTGAATGTGTTTAATCATAAAATGGACAGATATCTAAAAAATGGCGAGATATACATAGATGACAAAATATTTGACTCTTGATAAACCACAGGCTTCTTTGTTCACTTGTCGTCTGGTTTCTGGTCGGGATAACCCAAAATCAGAACTACAAATGCCTATTTGTAGTTCTGGTGTGTCTGATTTAGTTCAAATACTTTCAAACAATGAATGGCTGTAAGGAATTTGACTTTCAAGTCAAATGTTTAAAAAAAATCAACAACAACCACAGTCAAAACAAGGGCACTACACAGTAGACAAGACCAAACTAATACAGTATAGATTGTACACCACAGTCAAAACAAGGGCACTACACAGTAGACAAGACCAAACTAATACAGTATAGATTGTACACCACAGTCAAAACAAGGGCGCTACACAGTAGACAAGACCAAACTAATACAGTATAGATTGTACACCACAGTCAAAACAAGGGCACTACACAGTAGACAAGACCAAACTAATACAGTATAGATTGTACACCACAGTCAAAACAAGGGCGCTACACAGTAGACAAGACCAAACTAATACAGTATAGATTGTACACCACAGTCAAAACAAGGGCACTACACAGTAGACAAGACCAAACTAATACAGTATAGATTGTACACCACAGTCAAAACAAGGGCGCTACACAGTAGACAAGACCAAACTAATACAGTATAGATTGTACACCACAGTCAAAACAAGGGCGCTACACAGTAGACAAGACCAAACTAATACAGTATAGATTGTACACCACAGTCAAAACAAGGGCGCTACACAGTAGACAAGACCAAACTAATACAGTATAGATTGTACACCACAGTCAAAACAAGGGCACTACACAGTAGACAAGACCAAACTAATACAGTATAGATTGTACACCACAGTCAAAACAAGGGCGCTACACAGTAGACAAGACCAAACTAATACAGTATAGATTGTACACCACAGTCAAAACAAGGGCACTACACAGTAGATAAGACCAAACTAATACAGTATAGATTGTACACCACAGTCAAAACAAGGGCGCTACACAGTAGACAAGACCAAACTAATACAGTATAGATTGTACACCACAGTCAAAACAAGGGCGCTACACAGTAGACAAGACCAAACTAATACAGTATAGATTGTACACCACAGTCAAAACAATACAGTATAGATTGTACACGAACATTAATTACTCTTTGTGTTTTTGTAATTCAGTAACGTCCCTCAAGAGCAGTGTTAGCAATAACTAGTTACATAATGACTACGTGACATTTTATTACAGGTAACAAATTGGCTTCGATACTGGTGGTACTTGAGCACTGCTCTCGACCACACAAAACTGGTTAGATTAACTTGTATCTTTATAAGTATGTGGTTGATACCGGTTAGCAACTTAGCAGTGCTATTGTGAATGCTTCCGGTGAGGATTTATTGGGTTACATACAGATCACAAGCTCTGTGGTTGGATTACATGTTTCCAGTATGTCACACTCACCCCAGGGTGCAGTTTGGCAATACGACTTGGTCAAAGGGACATACAGTTATTGCCATGGCACATTTCCAGCAAACTACCCAGGTAGCAATTAGCAAATTTAATTAACTCAACAGGGTGGGCTGACACAAACCGGGATGGTAGAATGACAACATTGAACAGCTACTGTCTTAATAAATTAATACTTAGTTGAAACCTTGATGTGGTAAATTATTAAATTGTGTGATCAATTGTTGTTTAAATACGGAAGTTGACAGGACTGGATGTGGTGTACTGCAATGTGTGTTTGACTTTTGTAGGCTTTGTAGCCACCCTCTAATTAGACAAGGGCATGCACGTTACATTCGTGGTGGTTTGATTTGATAGGTTTAAATACTTCCAGCTAGTGGACAGTTACAGAGTACAGGGTGTTCACAGACTACAGACTTGTTGTGACTTGTAAGTTTTAAAATCTCTCCCTCCCCTCATGAGGTACTACCACTACTACTAGCTGTAAGATTTATCTACATTCAGCTAGCTGTGAGCCCGTGACTGTGAGTTGTCCCCTTTCTGTGTACTGGTGAGATGCCCCCTTACAAGATATCTTGGTTGTGGGACACTGCAGACTGGTGGATAGAGCATCACACTCATTCCAGAGAATCCTCTTTCGAATTCTGTTGCTGCCCTTTTGAAGGTTTGGCAGTTTTGTTCAATCCACGTTGCATCAGTTCGCTCAGAGATATGTGTAAATGAGCACCTGACTGCAGCCAGTGGTGGATTTGTGTGAATGAATGTCTCCATGCAGTAATTGCAGTGTGGCTGAATGCTTCCCCAGAGATATACCTCACCTACCAGTCACCTCACTAATACAGCCACCTCACAATAAAGGTCACTATAGGACAGTCCCAAATTATTTCCCTAACAGAAATGTATAGGAAATTAATCCCGCTAATAAGGTCACCTTGCTACTCAGGTCACTTTTGCCCACTCCAAAGGGTGACCTTAATAGGGAGGTTCCAAGTGCTGTATATTTTACTGGTGCTCAACATACTTTTTTGTAATGTATAAAGGTTGAGATGACCCCTTGTGATGTTCAGAGGATAAAATCAGACTTCCGACAGCCTCTAATCAGCCCACTGTGTACTTACATTGCAGTATATCCTTATTTTGTTTGCAATGAATACAACATATGCCACATGCTTGGAGCAGTTTACATTGTGATAATATACAACCCTTATCGTCTGAAGCCCACATTCTGTGGAGCTCTGTGGAGAAAGGCTAATGGAGGATTATCTGATGTAGATAATATAGATAATATCATTCTGGAGTAGCATGTCTGGTATGTGCAGCATTAGTTTTATTTATTTAGTTTATAAAGTGGACATCGTAACTGGACTAATGTACTATTTGGTGATTTAACAGAATATTACGACTAGATTGTTTGTCATTTGTGATATGTAGAGAATAACAGTTTAGTTCAAAATCACGCAAATGGTGATACTGATCTTAACCACATCTTTGCTTTGGTCAAAGGCCAGTAATGTAGCAACAGGATCCATACCGGTCCTTGAAAACCTTGAATTACATCGCTCGCAATTCAAGGCCTTTATATCCTTGAATTCAGGCTTGCAGCCTTGAAAAGCCTTGATTATGCTCTGCCTCTGGCCTTTGTTCATTGGTAGCCTGTAGCACTGCTGATCTCAGCCTGATCTGCTTATTTTGCATAATCTATGGCCCTGCTTTTGGCTACAGTTGCCCAATGACCTGGTAGCCTTTGTTCATCAGTACCGTAAATTTCCATGTATAATACGCACCCTGACTTGCTAAATTTTGATAGAATTTCTATATCACCATGTATAATACGCACCCTGACTTTTAGCATCAATCCCCGATTTCCCCGCATCTAATATTTTGCTTGAACCCATGAATCCATCTCAGAATCGTAAAAAAACATGTCACCTATGCAGGTTACGGCATTGCTGCCGACTTGTTGCTCGCTAGTGACTGGTGTGTAAGCACTACGTAACTTGTGTTGTAGCTTGACGATTGTGCAACTGATTAAAGGAAATAAAAATAAGGCATTAGCTAAAATCCTTTTTCCATGTGTACACACAGTTTAACCTTGTATGTAGCATTTGACAACACTAAAAAAATACAGAAAAATACTTTTGTAGCATAAATTCGATTTTAAACCCGTCTGTGTAGCGATTTCCGCGGAAAATAAAATTTAATGAGCTAGGCGATCACGTGGTATCGGGACGTCACTTATGACCCACACTCGCATCAGGCCGACCCTTTCCATGCATTCAGAGCATGTTTACAAGTATAGCTTTTGGGTCGAAACGAGCGTCAGAATGAGTTATTGTGCAATATTCCGATGAAATACAAACACTAGTCATCATAGAGGAACAAGCAGTTATCTTACCGTTCCACATGAATCGAATTTTATTCAAAACAATGAATGCGAATGTGCCTACAAGTCGACTAGGTTTCGCCGAGCTTGGGCTTGTTTTCAGAATAATTATATCGAATGCAACCAACGAGAGATAATCTACACCGATAAACATACATAGCAAACATATATCGTATCCAGCTACAGAAAGTAACGTGTATAATCTCATAATATCACTAGAATATCGATGAATGAAGGAGGAGTTGTTCAATTTATCATAACAACTTAAATCAGTGAGCGAATTTCTATCGGTCCTGTTAGCTCGGTTGATAAAGGCGTTGGTTCCTTAGTGTTTATTTTGCAATCGGGCGATGCCGGTTCAAACCCCACACCAAACCATTGATTTTTTGACACTTTTTTTGGTTTATGTTTTCACGAAGTAATATAAACCAAATCATTTTTATACTATGATGCACTGTTTATAAATATTTTGGTAGTAATTATTTATTCGCCACAAAAATGAAAATATGGGAATTATATAACGATTTTTCTAAATTTTATTCATCCAAACAAATATAATGTAATGGATATATAATTTATTAATTGTATATATATATATTGTACGGTAATATATTGTAATTATATATGTGAAAACAAATGGTGATCTGTCTGGATAAATAAAATTTAGAAACATTACCATATTTTCATTTTTGTGGCGAATAAATAATTACTACCAAAATATTTACAAACAGTGCATCATAGTATAAAAATGATTTGGTTTATATTACTTCGCGAAAACATAAACCAAAAAAAGTGTAAAAAATCAACGGTTTGGTGTGGGGTTTGAACCGGCGTCACCCGATTGCAAAATAAATGCTAAGGAACCAACACCTTTACTAACTGAGCTAGCAGGGCCAACAGAAATTCACTCACTGATTTAAGTTGTTATGATACAACTCCTCCTTCATACATCGATATTCTAGTGATATTATGAGATTATACACGTTACTTTCTGTAGCTGGATACGATATATGTTTGCTATGTATGTTTATTGGTGTAGATTATCTCTCGTTGGTTGCATTCGATATAATTATTCTGAAAACGAGCCCAAGCTCGGCGAAACCTAGTCGACTTGTAGGCACATTCGCATTCATTGTTTTGAATAAAATTCGATTCATGTGGAACGGTAAGATAACTGCTTGTTCCTCTATGATGACTAGTGTTTGTATTTCATCGGAATATTGCACAATAACTCATTCTGACGCTCGTTTCGACCCAAAAGCTATACTTGTAAACATGCTCTGAATGCATGGAAAGGGTCGGCCTGATGCGAGTGTGGGTCATAAGTGACGTCACGTCTCGGCATCACGAAAAGCGCGCCAAAATATGCATATTCGAAAATGTCCGGATGTACAGGATTAAATGTGGAATTTCTAATTCATTGATTTTTTTTGGCTTGTTGGACATGGAAATAGATAGCAGGATGTAATATAACATGAATTCAAGCCATAGATGTTTTTATTCCCTTTTAAATCAATGCTTGCTAGAACTTGCATTGTGTCGTTCTGATTTCACTTTTAAATTAACACCAAGTTCTATTCTGAAATGCTACATGCAAACCTGGTACTTTCAACTGCGAAGCATACATGCGCTACATTTGTCTTTATTTATATTCACAACACTTGCATTCACAACTTTAAACTTGGAGTCACACTTGTTGACACTCGACCCGTGACGGGGACATCATTCATGTGATTCAGGAACGCCAATCATAACGCGTTGGCGCTCAGGGAGCAACACGTGTTCTTCCCGGGTTGTGCATCCCGGTCTCGTACGCTTCCTGTTCATTGGTGTTATTCGCGATGTCAGACATACGGGCTCTCGTCTTTGTTATTTCTCGCTGCTAGTTTAGGCCTAGAGAGGCGGTTGCGGGAGTGCAATTCTTGCCTTTCACCTACGTTGCTGCAGTGGTTTACGTGATTGTGACATCACGCCAACTTTGATAATATTACTAGTTTTCCAGCAGCGTTATCCTGGTCTGCAAACATTGATAAATTGGTCGGAGAAAGTTTTGTTTAGCGTTAGCACCATGTATAATACGCACCCTGACTTTTGAGTAAAAAGTGAACGAAAAAATGTGTATTATACACATAAATTTATGGTAGCCCCCCTGGCTGGGGAGCACTTCTGCTGCCCATCTGCTTATATTGCACAATAGTTGCCCATGGACTCCTTTTTATGATGCAGGTCTTCCTGTTCATTCAAATTTATCTTCCTTGACCAATCACTTTTTATGGGGATGGATGTTATATACTTAGATTTAGCAGCTCACACATCTATAGGTTATCAGGCAGTCAAAGTATTCCACCCAGATCTGTTATTTGTCAGCGTTTTGATGTCACTCCATATTTTGTTGACCACCTGTAGGTAACGGTCAGCTGTTGGGTGCCAGTTCATTCTCGGTTAAATAGCCTTGAATTTTCCTTCCATTAGTCCTGAAAAGCCTTGAAATAGCCTTGAATTTGGTTTATGTCGTTGTGTACGGACCCTGTAGCAGATGTAATGGTCAGCTACATAATAGTATAAACATTCCATTCAGGGTCATAAAATTTACATTGAGTAGATGATGTTTGTGTGTTGTCACTGCTTTGTTAGTTTACTGCCAATCTATGCAGGTGGTCTCTAAGACCCGATTACCTGTTCTTTACAAAGCTGTTGTATTGCTCTAAAATTTAATTTGGTTGTGATGTAAATAAATATGTGCTGTGTCATGTCTGACATCATATAAAGATATGGATCCTTCATGAGATGCCGAATAACTGGAATAAAATATGTTTCTGAGGTCGTGTAGACCTATTGATCATCGCCTGTGTTTGTACACATGACTACCCTAGAGCTGTCATTAGGTGTCCTTGTCAGTGTAGTTGCCTAATCAGATCAATATTGCCAGTCTTGTGATCACATTCCTGTGCTTGGCACTAGTGCCAGTCTACTCACTGAACACGCAAACTTTTACTATGATTTTTTGCTAAACTATCAAGCTCTCGTGCTTTGTTTGTGTGGTCAGCAAACAAACCTTTTTGTGTAATACCTCATAAAAATGTCTAATATTTATGTGCATTATTTTAACCTCTTTTAGTTGTTGTTATGATAGCACTGTTTCTTTAGGCAACTCTAACATATCCTCTGTTATGGTGCCTTCTAAAACCCATCACATTGTGCTTATCACACACACTTGTGACAGATTTCCTTGGTTCATTTGATGTGGGGGTGGGGTCAGATCGTATTTCTGTCCGCTCCATTGCAATCTAATTGGGCTCCATTTATGCAGACTGGATAATCAGATGTGTCTAATCAGGAATACCAAATCTGGGGACATAAATAGACCATTCTATTGCCACACAAAATGGTCAAACAATCCAGCGTGTTCTATTGCATTGATTTTTCTTGGGATGTCTGCCAATTAAGCCAATTACGTTTGCATTGAGCAGACCCAAATTGGCAGCCTCAGAGTAATACAAGGAAACGTGGAAGCCACAAATGATCAGATTATTATTTTATTTCCTCGTTCATGGACGTACTCAGACTTACATATGTCTTGTGGCTGGTCGCGTGCAAATATCCAGAATGTAGGAGACAGTAGGATATCTATGACTACAGGGGACTGTTTCACTGAGATAAAGAGGTCATAAAGAAAATCTGTCATTAAAGTTTAAACAGAATCCATTGTTAAATTTGAGGAGCTTTTTCAAAATGCAAAAATCTACCGCCATATCACAGAGGACATTATTTCAGTGACGCACCGGCGAAAGTGTCCCGTTGGCGCCTCCTGGTGTTGATAGTTTTCAGTGAACAAGTTTACTGTTAAGGAGCGAAGTCAGTTTTAAAGATCGAAATCAGCTCATAAGAATGTTAATGAACTCCTGTTTTTGAACCGGCCCCCCTGTTTGTGAAGAATTTTGACAGAAAGCCTGGTTCCTTTGTAGTCATCAATCAACAACTAACGGGGACAATTTCTGCATTGATTTAATCAAATAAATTCTACGATTTTATTGAAAACTGCCGTTGATCACACAGACACGTACAGCACAATTTGCTTTAGGTGATGCTTCAGCATAGAACATGACACGCATGAGCTATTTGTGTGCAAAAGTGATTTTTCTACAACTTGTCCTGCTCCAGGAGGGTGGTCAGATAATGACTGTGGGTGTCACAAGATCATATTGATTTCTGTGGTCATGAACATTCATCTTGAGCTGAGCTGTATGCATATTATTGGAACTCATCCAATTTTCAGTAAGATTATTTCAGATGGTGCAGACTGTGGACACGCTTGATAAATTATCTTCTGATTTTTACGTGGTTGCAAAATTGATACTGGCACCACTGTGGAAAAGGAACTTGGTATTAAAGTAGAACTTAGTATTAAACCATTTGGCAGTCTCATGTCTCTAGGGAAATGTGTGATCTGACGTGAAATAGGACCCTATCAATTTGATACCTTTGCATACAATGCTGGTAAGCAAGTTACTTTCAACCATGGTCTAGGTAAACCTGCTATATTTCTGAAATCTAGTTTTGATATATAATCTTGACATTGTATTCTTCTGAATGTTTACATTCAGTATTTAGTACATGTTGATTGGTGAATATCAGACTGTCTGTGCTTTGTACTATGTGAATATTATGTTATGTATGAATTTTCCATGTAGACATCAAATTTTCCCATTACAGGAAGTTGTCGGCCATTGCGGGAATCTCACCACGCCAAACATTGGTTATTTTCTGGTATCTGGGGAGAGAGCTTTACCAACAGGAATAACAAAAAACGAGGTAAGTTTAACTGTAATACCGAGTAGTAAAGCATTGATTAATTTGTGCAAAAATATCTTATTTACTTTATCTAAATAAGAATTAGCTTAGACAAAAAGTTATTATTGTACAAATAATTGTACTGTGCTCCTGTCAGGCATTGATTCACTGAAACACTGCCCAAAAGGAAGAGTTGACTATTTCATTAGTTCTGTAATATTTACACTAACCAACGACTCATGAATGGTACTACTTCATAACCTAATTACAAAGAATACTGAAGGTGTATGATCATTACACCATCTCTGGATGCTTCCCAGGGAAGTCGAGATGGTGTTCGATTGAACAGGTCAGCCAGGGAGTAAAGTGTAAAGCGCTTTGAGGAGTCGAGGACTGGATACTGTACTATATATAAGAACATACCTGTTCATTATAGAAACAATACAGAAGAAATGCCAAAGTTTATCCTTATTGCAGGTGATATGTAATAATGGTCAGTGGTGGGGCAAGGGAGGGTGGGTCACATATTGTAATTTCATATTTGTACCCATAACCTGTGGATTTCTTGCCCCTGGCATACCATACATTCCACACAAGAGTGACCTGGTCTCCCATTCACTGCACAATGGCAGCAGCACTGACCCAAGGGGGTGGGGTGTGTGATGGGCAGTTCTTTGATAAATACTCTGCCCTGTTCACCAGGTAAGCTTGCATATTTCCTGCCAAGAGGGTTAATGGGGTGAATTCCTCGTGAGCGCCGAAGTGTGACCGACCCTTTCGTCCAATACTTCATGACAGAGTGCACTGTTTCTGCAGCTCTCAGAATGTGGTTTATCCTTGCAGTAATTGCAGGATATATGTATTAGAGGGAGATGAGTGTTGTCTCTTGATTCTATGGCAGCAATAATAAGCTACCTTTCTCCTATCTATTTGTATAGATTTTGTGTCTGTGGAATAACGAGTCATTTGTCATGCGAGGAATGAGGTGATATTGAGGAAAACCAAATCTGGATAATATACGAATGCTGCTTATTTGTTTGTTTCATCATAAATGTTTGTATTGAAATCTGTGTGTTGTTGATAAAAACTGGTGGAGTGATTGTTATTATAAAGTCGATATTTGTTTATTTGCGTACAGAAAGGCTGCTGTTTGTACGTCTTGTTGAGCTGCAATGGAAAGTACTTTGTGAAATATGACGTTTATGTACTTAGCACATCTGGGTAGAAAGGTTAATTGTTTTGAGGAACATCGTCTATAAACTTTTACACCAGAAACGGTTTATTCGGTCTATTCACATGTTTGTGTCTATGTATCAAATCATCAATGAAATCGGTGTACATTCATAATGATAAAATCGACAGTGGAATGGCCGTGCTGTATTGTGCACCCATTCACACTTACTTCTTATGCTTTTGCTACACCTGTGGCCTTGCAAACTCTCCCATGAAGCTGTTGTTATATTGACTAAATACTAATGAAACCAAAGGAACCTTTGCCCTGCCAGTGCATCATGTATCTTAGGTGAGCCTTAACTATTTTTGGTTCTAATCATCCGATCAAGGGAGCAATTTATTGATGGCTGTAAATAATTGCTAAGATCACCAGGTCCAGATTCAGGTTGATTCAGTCTACAGATTTATGATGTGAATACATTAACTTACTTAAATAAGATCTCAGTTTGAATGACAACAAGTAATAATAGTATATAGTAAGTATATAATAATAGCATATTTTCTATATAGTGGTAGATAAAAAATGGTGGCCCTTCACAAAATATTAAAACTGTCTGGCGTTGCTAAAAACAAATTAATTAGACCACTATTAATTATTATTAAAAATAAATGTTATTGTGTGTAAGTATAGCAATGTGACATTAATACATTATAGATAATATAGAAAAAAGTAAATACACATGTAGATAATAATATACTAAATAGTGAAATGAAGGTATAAAATATTGCAAACTTATGTGTATAAGAACCTGCAAAGGATTGAGAAATGTGAATAGCATTTAAGAAAATATTCATAGATAAAAAATTATAGCTAAAATGACAGCAAGTGAAGCAACAGCTCTATTTGTCTGCATGGAATATGACTGGTGACAATTTCCCGAAAAAGTTAATCCTGTAGCTATCTCTTAGTAGAATATGCCAAACAACGTTTTTGGGTGTGTTGATTACACAAATCCTTGTTGGCAATATATGGGAGTGATTCTTGACTCTGTTTGAAAAAAACCCACAAAATTACCCTTTGATTCGTTGATGTTGCCAGGGCTGCTAGTGGACTGTGTGGGTGCTTGAAGTGAAAGATGAAGACATGTGAATAACATATCAGAGAAGTTTGATTCCTTCATGTTGACAGGGCTGCCAGTGGACTGTGTGGGTGCTTGAAGTGAAAGATGAAGACATGTGAATAACATATCAGAGAAGTTTGATTCCTTCATGTTGCCAGGGCTGCTAGTGGACTGTGTGGGTGCTTGAAGTGAAAGATGAAGACATGTGAATAACATATCAGAGAAGTTTGATTCCTTCATGTTGCCAGGGCTGCTAGTGGACTGTGTGGGTGTTTGAAGTGAAAGATGAAGACATGTGAATAACATATAAGAGAAGTTTGATTCCTTCATGTTGCCAGGGCTGCCAGTGGACTGTGTGGGTGCTTGAAGTGAAAGATGAAGACATGTGAATAACATATCAGAGAAGTTTGATTCCTTCATGTTGCCAGGGCTGCTAGTGGACTGTGTGGGTGCTTGAAGTGAAAGATGAAGACATGTGAATAACATATCAGAGAAGTTTGATTCCTTCATGTTGCCAGGGCTGCCAGTGGACTGTGTGGGTGCTTGAAGTGAAAGATGAAGACATGTGAATAACATATCAGAGAAGTTTGATTCCTTCATGTTGCCAGGGCTGCTAGTGGACTGTGTGGGTGCTTGAAGTGAAAGATGAAGACATGTGAATAACATATCAGAGAAGTTTGATTCCTTCATGTTGACAGGGCTGCTAGTGGACTGTGTGGGTGCTTGAAGTGAAAGATGAAGACATGTGAATAACATATCAGAGAAGTTTGATTCCTTCATGTTGACAGGGCTGCTAGTGGACTGTGTGGGTGTTTGAAGTGAAAGATGAAGACATGTGAATAACATATCAGAGAAGTTTGATTCCTTCATGTTGACAGGGCTGCTAGTGGACTGTGTGGGTGTTTGAAGTGAAAGATGAAGACATGTGAATAACATATCAAGAGAAGTTTGAGTTCCTTCATGTTATTGGGCTGCTAGTGGACTAAAATAGTAAGGTGTTTGAAGTGAAAGATGAAGACATGTGAATAACATATCAGAGAAGTTTGATTCCTTCATGTTGCCAGGGCTGCTAGTGGACTGTGTGGGTGTTTGAAGTGAAAGATGAAGACATGTGAATAACATATCAGAGAAGTTTGATTCCTTCATGTTGCCAGGGCTGCTAGTGGACTGTGTGGGTGCTTGAAGTGAAAGATGAAGACATGTGAATAACATATCAGAGAAGTTTGATTCCTTCATGTTGCCAGGGCTGCTAGTGGACTGTGTGGGTGCTTGAAGTGAAAGATGAAGACATGTGAATAACATATAAGAGAAGTTTGATTCCTTCATGTTGCCAGGGCTGCCAGTGGACTGTGTGGGTGCTTGAAGTGAAAGATGAAGACATGTGAATAACATATCAGAGAAGTTTGATTCCTTCATGTTGACAGGGCTGCTAGTGGACTGTGTGGGTGCTTGAAGTGAAAGATGAAGACATGTGAATAACATATCAGAGAAGTTTGATTCCTTCATGTTGCCAGGGCTGCTAGTGGACTGTGTGGGTGCTTGAAGTGAAAGATGAAGACATGTGAATAACATATCAGAGAAGTTTGATTCCTTCATGTTGCCAGGGCTGCCAGTGGACTGTGTGGGTGTTTGAAGTGAAAGATGAAGACATGTGAATAACATATAAGAGAAGTTTGATTCCTTCATGTTGCCAGGGCTGCCAGTGGACTGTGTGGGTGCTTGAAGTGAAAGATGAAGACATGTGAATAACATATCAGAGAAGTTTGATTCGTTGATGTTGCCAGGGCTGCTAGTGGACTGTGTGGGTGCTTGAAGTGAAAGATGAAGACATGTGAATAACATATCAGAGAAGTTTGATTCCTTCATGTTGACAGGGCTGCTAGTGGACTGTGTGGGTGTTTGAAGTGAAAGATGAAGACATGTGAATAACATATCAGAGAAGTTTGATTCGTTGATGTTGACAGGGCTGCCAGTGGACTGTGTGGGTGCTTGAAGTGAAAGATGAAGACATGTGAATAACATATCAGAGAATATTAATATAATATATAAAATGACAATGAATATGACTGTGTTTGCCTGCGTGATACACTAACAGTTTGATTCCTTCATGTTGACAGCGCTGCCAGTGGACTGCTTCGGTGTTTGAAGCAAGTGGCACTAAGTGAAGATGTCGAGCAACGACGAGGCAGTTCAGTCGACCAGCAACAGCTTCTGGGAGATCGGCTGCTACAAGCGCACAGTGACGCGGGCCGAGGATGGCGCAAAACTCTGCTCGGAGTTCATGACCCTCATCCAGGAGAGGGCAGAGATTGAGAAACAATATGTGAAGAATCTCAAGGCCTGGTCTCACAAGTGGAACGACTCGATCGCCAAAGGTGGCCATTGAGGGGTGACTGTTGGGGGTAGTTTGTAAATGTGGTAATATATGTGAATTACATTACTAGGATGGCATGACATCTGCTAAATCAAACATTCCCACAAACAGTTGTTGCTTTAAAAACCCTGCCTTAAGTTTTTGACATAAAGAAAAACATTCTGGCATCCATTTTTTGATGGCTTGATGGAACTTTTGCTAGGCAACAGGTCATGGGATGGATAGGTCTGTTGATCTATCCATCCCATGACCTGTTGCCTAGCAAAAGCTCCGCCAAGTCATAAAAAAGGGTGCCGTGCATTTGGGCATTCCGTTGCATATTTTGTTGAAATTCTGGCCCCAGAAGTATTTATTTATGACAAAAACATAAGGCAAAGTTTTTAAGATGACAACTGATTGCGGGAACATTTGGTTTATGAGATGTCATGCAGCAATAATAATAGGTATAATTTATCAACATTGGTAGCAAAGGCACAGCTTGACGGAGGTCACATGCAAAATGTTGATTGTGATCTACACAAAAGCAGGACATACAGGATACATGAGTTGAGTGCGTGGTTGGGCTACGTCATGAGTACGTTGCCCGTGTTGTGTTGTCTGCTTTAATGGCTTTTTATATTACTACTTCTTCATAATACACATATACAGTTTTAGCAAGAGTTATAATATCAATTATAAGTTGTATTAAATTGAGTGCGTGGTTGTGCCAGGTCCGGAGTACGGTACGATGGAGGCTACGTGGCAGGCGTCATTGGAGGAGGCAGATAGTCTCGCAGACGTCCACCTCAGCATCAAGGACAAGCTCCTCACTGACGTACAGGCCTCCATCAAACAGTGGAAGGCTGAGAACTACCACAAACCCATGGTGGGAAACTACAAGGAGGCGAAACAACTAGATGATGACTTCCGCAAGGTAACTAGCGCAGGCTAGCACAGTTGAATGAGACCTCATAAGACCATAACATTCTAACCACGATATATACAAACTGGTTAGAATGTTGCTGAGTGCTGGAAACAACTTGAACTAGACTCTTGATATGTATATTTTGTCCAATCTCTGTGGATGTAAGGTAGCTAGAACAAACTTTTATATGATCACTGTGGCGCAGTGGCTAGAGTGTTGGACTCTTGATCAAGAGATTTCGGGTTTCAATCCTCTTCCATGTTTTTTCGAACCTTGGGGGCAAGTTCGTTCAATCCATGAATGAATGATCTGAATGTTCCTTGAATGGACTGATGATCTGGTTTCTTGGTTTTTATAATTAGACATTTACCTCTGAAGAAACTTTTTTTATCAATTTTTAATATTTCAACCACATCACTTTGGTGAAGACCATGCGAGGCGCTTGAAATATAAAAAATTTAAAACAAGTTTCTTGAGAAGTAAATATGTCCAATTAATGTGAACATTTTGTTTACGTATCGCGTAAAAAAAAAAATTGCAAACAATGCTTCAGTCTTATTAAACACAACTGGCGTGCAATGTACCTTCATCATAATATGTACTGTAGCACTAAGAACAACTTAGGCCTAAGAACAATATGGAAATAAATGCTAATAAATCGTGGAACACATGCTGTGTTTGGCTTTGTACTTCAATTAAGAGTAATTT
This sequence comes from Paraescarpia echinospica, assembly GCA_020002185.1. Lineage (NCBI taxonomy): Eukaryota > Metazoa > Annelida > Polychaeta > Sabellida > Siboglinidae > Paraescarpia > Paraescarpia echinospica. The sequence continues at coordinate 50,494,165 of CM034536.1, forward strand.
GCATCAACAGACGTCTCTCCCAGTGCACTAGCTGTCAAATGTAGTTGTGTGTCACTCCCGCCGTACTCAGTTCAAGCAAGTTCCTCAACTTCCTGTTTACTTTCGTTTGGTGCTAAGATGTTGGTGCAATAAGCTGGTGACAGGGTGCTGTTTTGGTTCCCATTGGCGACAATGTCGGCGATTTTTAATGCAGTTTGCAATTGCAAATTTATATTTTAAATAATTTTACATTTAGCTATGTTAGTAATTGTTCTTTTGTTAACCTGCAGCAACAAATTTGTCAGATTCTGTCATTTTTTCTCAAAAGTTCATTATGTCCCACAACTATAGAATAGAATATCACACATTTTGTTGACATGAAACGTATTCTACTGTGTATTTACACTTGCCACGCCTTGCTTAGACATGAGTCAATGTAAATCAGTTCACATTGTGTAAATATAGGCAGCAAACACAGCTTTGTAAGACTTCTATCTTGGTTGCTGTCATCCTACATATGGCTTCTGTGTCACGTTGCCGTCAGTGTTGACATTGTGATCACTAGTATATTGACACCTGAATTTCTGAAACAACCGTATGTCAACCATTAGAACAACTGAGAGAATGTTAGAAGACTTACCTAATAATTCATTATAATAAAAGACATAATTTTCATGCAGCAACATATAAACAGCCAGTCTCAGTGCTGAAAACCCAACTGACGGGAACCAAACTTGGACAACGAAACATAAACAAAGCCATCCATTTTATCACTCATTCAATTGCATTTTGAACGTAATGTCAACTTACCTTTAGTTCAGCGTCAGAAATATCCCATCCAACAAAATAATAGCGCGAACTTTGTCATTAGTAAACAACTACGGTGTCCAAGGTGCTGCCATCTTCTATCGCAAAAACTCATTTTTTTAATGCAAACATCAAAAATACCCACAATTCATAGCTCAGATATCAAGGAATCAGCCAGTATTAATCTCTTAAGTATCCGCAAGATGGGGCCACCGCTAGAGGCTTTATTTCCTTCCGGCGCTCTGGGGAGAAAACACCCTGGCACATTTGGACGTGCGGGGTCTAATGGGTTAAGTTTATTTGCTTTGCAGCCATAGAGGCTGAACAGTACAAATCGGTACATTAAAATTGGATAAAACAAAAATTACTACAGCATTGAATTGGATATAAAATATAAATAAATGAAGTTATAACTAATTAAAACCATTAAATTGCATATAAGTAAGTAAATAAAATAAAATTAGGTCCACTGTTAATTATTGGAATGATTACGTGTTCCTAAAAGGTTGTGTTCAGTAACATAACTCATCATCGCTTCTCTGTCTGCAGGCGCAGAAGCCTTGGGCGAAGAGGTACACAAAGGTGCAGAAGATGAAGAAGGAGTACCACAACCTGTGCAAGTTGGAGAGGTCTGCCACAAATCAGGAGAACAACGCCCGCGGAGACTCATCTATGTCAGCCGACCAGGTACTTCAGGCTGTAACATACTGCATTCTGTAGCGGAGTCCAGGTGGAAAGAGATGCAGGATGCCTCATTTAAGGATCACACCTCTCGTGAAATGTCATATTTCTATTAACTGTCATCTTAAAAACCCTTGTCTTGTCGTCCGTGTTTTATTACCCTGGTGTAACCTGGCTTTGTAACTTCACCATAGTTACCTCGTCTATTATCCTGCTTGGAGTGGATGAATGACCCTATATCTTTTGAAACAAATGTTTTATGTAGGGACTACATCCTCAGCCATGTGAAATGTTTAGTCTGTCTGGGACCGGTTTCCCACAGTTGTTCAAAGACTATTGAGTGACAGGTTTTACCATATTTTAATTCAGTACCACCCGTCAGGCAGGGGTTAATTTCAATTTTTAATTTGTTAATTCAATTAATTTAATTAATTAACTTTCTCAGGAGACACATTAATTTAATTAAGTAACTTTTTTGGAAGAGGTAAATTCAATTTAAAAACTGTCTTGTATTAACATTAATTGTGAAGTGAGTTGAAGTTACCTTGGTTAATTGGTAATTTAATTGAAGATAAATAAATGAAAGTTAATTTAGTTGAACAATTTGGGAAGCAAATTTAATTTAATTGACCTGATAAATGTGTGAGGTTAATTTAATTTAATTGGATAATATATATCAAGTAAAGAGTTAACTGTAATTTAATTAATTAACTTTCCAAGTTAATTGCCCCATGCCTTCCGCCCATACTCAAATTACCACCACCCCTATCTCGGCCACATACAAAAACACATTTGTTATCAAATTATAGAAGAAAACGTGTAGAAGTGCAACTAAACGTCATGTAATCCCTATTGAACTACCTCTGGTATTAACATGGTGTCATTCATTGCACTGTTAGTAAGTAATTTCTTGGTGGATGAATGTCCATACATCCAGTGAGACAAATGTAGTAATACATATAAGCTGGGCTTCACCCAGGATCAAATTTTTGCCAGTCCAATTTTTTTCCGACATGCTACGAAGTGCGATCGGATGCATAATCAGCATACTATCAGACGTTAGACGATGCACATGGCTGAATGCACATCTCATGTAATGGTAATATGAACTTTTAGTTTATTTTTATGATTGGACACACTAGGTATGATTACCTAAATTTACCATGCATATATATATATAAATTATATATATATATTTTATACATATATTTATACGCCACCTCAGCAAGAAAGGAAACAGACACAAGTTTGAATTGAAATATGGCCATTTCTTAAGGAAATGACATTGATTTATTAGTTATAGGATGTACCCAACTACAAGATTTTGAGTACATCATTGTGTAACTCTTCTAGACCTAGGTGGGGGCAACAAATACGCCTACAAACAAATGTGGGCCAGTTGGGGTCTTGAACAATGCCCCTTTTGCTTAGCCTAAACGTACTAAAAAAGTACCATATTGAAATAATGGTAATACATTAGAACACGTATGTCAGTTTGAATTAGCTCATCTCATCGACTAGAGAAGAGTGGTTTTAATATGCTAATCATTATTAAATCCTACTTTAATTACCACCCTAAAAACCCTGCGTACACTCCAGGATGAGAAGAAAAGCCTGAAAAGGGAAACCTCGTGTACCAGTTTGAGCAGGAAAAAGCATCACAGATTCTAAATCTACTTGTTTCGCCATGAATAATATTAGTGCACCACATTTAAACATGCAATTCAAACTTGACATAGTGACAACACTGTGCTTCCATAATTACTAATCACAAATCTACACATGATATTCAAACATTACATAGCGACTACGCAAAGAAGGATGTACGCCTTGAAATATGCTGTAGTGAATGTAATGTTATAAAAGTGGAGGTGGGAAACTTAAATCGCTGCGATGGTGAGCAAACTGACCTGTTTCCTTTGTCTTTGACAAATGTAAACAAAGATGGCACCTAGCTAGGCGCTGATATTACTACGCAGCCTAATCATTTCTGTAATGCTGCTCATGAACTCTTTCTTGTTGATGCCCACATAAACCACTTAAAACGAGTTTTAATGTATATTTATACAGCACCTCAGCAAGAAAGGAAACAGACACGAGTTTGATTTGAAATATGGCTGTTCCTTAAGGAAACAACACTTTCTTTCTTATTAGTTTTGGATGTACCCAACTACAAGATTTTGGGTAGATCATTATGTAACTCTTCTAGCCCTATGTGGGGGCAACAACGGTTTGTCTCACTACCAGTTGTGTCCATGGTAGTCATTAATGCGGGCCCTAGACTTGGAACTATTAGTAATTTAGTGGCCAGCTGACCCCCTCTGAATTCCAACCTTGGACGAATTGTGAGTTACGCATATCCTGTGGGGTGTTTCAGATCCGTAAGTTCCAGGAGAAGGTTGAGAAGTGTACGAAGGACGTGGAGAATGCGAAGGAGAAGTACGAGGCGGCCCTCAGCGACCTCAATGCCTACAACCCTAAGTACATGGAGGAGATGATGGAGGTATTCCAGCGTAGTCAGGACGCCGAGGAGAAGCGACTACGCTTCTTCAAGGAGGTCTTCCTCTCGCTCTATCGGACACTTGACATATCTGCCAATGAAAAGTAAGTGACTCGGAAATCTTCTTTTTCTTTCTGTAGCTGCACACAATCATTTGGTTCATGGGAGTTTAGAGAATAGATCCCAGCTCAGTGAGTCCCCAACAGGTTTTTTCTGTTTCCCTGTGTGTGGTTATTTTACTTCCCCTGGCATAGACACGAGATAGTAGGGACCAATGGCTATTAGTGTCTCTTCGGAAAGACACAGGCAACATAGGGTTAACAAAATGGCCGAAGTGTCGACACGGCAGCCGATACTGGTAACCGAACCCTGGTTCCTTTGATCAACAGTCCATCACTCTGACCGCTTCACAAAAGTTAATAAGTATGTTAATAACCCAGCCGGTTTTTTTTTAAAGTCCCTGTTTCCCCATCTGTTTGACCAGAAATATGAACATGTGAGGTCAGTATATTCAAACATTGTTTCTAGAATGTTTTCAAAACTATCTGCAAGATGGCACCACACTATACTGTATCATGCTGTTATTATGAGCTGGGTTTTGCTGACGTCGGTGGGTTTGGCCGACGTGAGGTCTACAGGACGATAAATCAGGATTGCTCTTCTAAGGTGGTTTACATGCTTACAGTCGTAACTCATAATTATATTAAAAATCATACCTGTAATAAGTATTCTGATATTTTATGTAGTGCATGAACAAATTATAGTAATAATATGTCCTAACAAATAATATGTAATTTTGTAATGTTTATATATTATGTAATAAAATTTATAGTTCTCATTATCATAATAAAATGGCTACTCTAAAAAGTTGCTTTTAAAAGTGTTCTACATGTGACAGTGACTTTGCCATCCGTGAATGAATTAAAACATATTCACCTGTGATAACCAGTAGTTAAAATGAACATTTCAGTCAGGAATTTATCACTCCTGTCTGTATTGGCTATAAAATTTTATTGCACACACGTAGTGCCACCTACAGGACAAATCAGTACTATTTTACATGTGGCACTACCTGGTGGATGCTATCGACAAAACTGCCAACCTTTGTAGGCACTGATAATTTGGCTTTTCTGTGACTCCATTCATGGCATGTAACCTTATGATTAACATTAACACTTGCATGAATGAGATGACTGCTGAGTGCATATCACACAGGAAAATTCTAACTCTGATTATGTACATGGTGTACCACTATATCAAGTAAATTACCCTTTTATCAACCATAACCGTGCCTCGTGTTTGTAGAATCCCACAGCTCTACGAACAGTTCCAACTGAAGGTGGAACAGGCAGACCATGAGAAGGACCTCAAGTTCTGGTCCAACAACCACGGTGTGGAGATGCCCATGTACTGGCCCACGTTCGAGGTATGTCCAGCACTTCTCACTCAGTAGCACAGCAATTGTATGACAAATCTTCTTCAGTAATCTCATTCTCACTCGGATCTCCTCAGCTATGCAGGGCCAGATGTAAAGAACACTATGTGGCAGTTTGGCAAAGTCCTAATGTGTTTCGTGTAGCAAGTGTCTATCTAATGTACTAGAATTTACATGGAGAAAACAGTTATTAGAGCTACAATGTTGCTTGTAATTATCGTAGAAAACACGAGGAACTTATAAACAAAGCTGCTGCATAAAAACATCAGAACAGTTTGAAGTGACATGATTTCCAAATTAAAATAATGTTATAGGAAGTACTAGTGTTCACAACACATTTATAAAGTTTCAATGGTATGATAAAAATCAATAAGGCTTTTAAGCGTTATGTTATAATAAGTTAATTTTCAACATCTCGTGTCACAGTCGCTGACTCTGTGTTGATTGTATCAAGTGAAATAAACTTTAATTCAAACGTTCATTCATTAGTGTTAAAATTACATGTAATTTAATACAAGGTAGAACTTTCATCGATCTACCCGGTACGTTTGTTGGCAGGAATATTCGCCAGACATGCACAGTATCTCACGTAAGGACAAGAAGGGATCGGGCACCGACGGAATCACGCTGACGTCAATACATAGAAGCGAGACGAACGCAGAACCCGTGGCACCTTCGGCAACCAACATCTACAACACAACGCCAGAACCGACTGAGTCATCAAATGCTCTCTCAAAGTACGTACTCGTAGTCTTCATTATACTTGGGTCACTTTCATTCGGCCGCTCTGTGTTTTGTGTACGTTTTGTTTGATCTACCAGGTAGGTTTCAATGAGGGGTATTCATTCTGCTGTTTTAAACTCCTTTGGTACCTTTGCATGAAACTTGGTATGGATTTTGTTTAAAAGGGTTTGTTCTTATTACTATAGTTTGTAGGACTGCCCAAAGTGCTTTACACTTCACCCCCGGCAGACCTGTTCATTCGAACACTGTCGCAACATCTCTAGGAAGTATTCAGCTACAGTGCAATTGTTTTGTTCTTTTTGTTCTCAGATCACGTAAATCATATGGTTTCCATTAAGCATAATTTTCTTAGTACTAAAATAAGTTATGCTGATGATATTTGTTTTTTGTGGGTGCTGACTTTGAGCACAGTTATTGTGTAAAAAAATATAGAAAGTTTTTTTAGAAAGGATTGGTGGAAACTGTACCTTATGCAACCATGACTTATGCAATCTGTATCAATTATCTATACCACTGCGTAACAAAATAATTTCCTACCGTTTCAAGTTCTCACATTCTTAGATTCCTTACCATTATGACCTTTGGCCCTAGATTTATATTTGCATTGTGTGTGCATTCGTGTAAAATTGCGTAAGTTACGCTGAAACTGCAAAAACATGTTCTAGTTCTGAAGACGTGCATATACATAAACATGTGAAGGCAGGGTAAAGTAACTAAATAATTTGTGTATGTATGGATTAGACAGGGACTAGCCACAGAAATTCCTCCTGTGATACAGTTCTGTTTCCGGTTCAGTCGACAACCACATGGTCAAACATTGGTGATTTACGCAGAAACAGCATTCAAAAGTGGCCGAAAACAAGACTAAAATCTTTTGCTTTGCAGTAGCACCGCTGTATGATGTACAGTATGTTGATATGATTTGTGCACCATCATCTCCCTTGTAATGTTGAAGCTATTCTAACGTGTGTTGACTATGTTCCGTCACTGGTGAGAAATTATTTTTCCAAATTCCATTTCTCCAGATACACGACTCATTAAGTAGGGCTGACATGTTCTAGAATGTTAACAAGAAATGTGTAATGTATGTCTACGTATAGTTATTCTTCAAAGCTCTTGGTCAACCTGTCATTGCTACTAGCAATGTTTTTAGCAGATTGTCATCTAGTAATCTTATTGCATAATTTTCTGTTTCAGACACATTGTGGTACATTTATATATTATTAGCGTTAAAATGTACATGTTATGTAGATATGGTTTAGGTAGCACAGGGTCGTTAACAAAATGGTTATCAGGACTCGAGTATATTGCATTCTACTTCTTCGAGTTGTCTGCCGAAAGTGACGTTTCAAGGTGACACATTTGTATTAATGTTAGAAAAATTGACACATTTTACCTGTTGTTTGCAATCACCACAATATTGTTTTTATTGGAAAACGTAGAATTATTGTCTTGAAAGGATTCTTTTGCTTAACCCATAAACGCAGTTGTACCATCTTTATCACAAATTTCAAAATATTTGTTTATCCAATATGTCTAGCTTTTCAGCACATTTCTAATCATTTGCTTTATGACTTTATTTACCTATAATTTTATTATACACAGGTTTATTTACATTAACTAGAATTTTGCCTTGATAACTTTAACTTTTCAATCTGTAATTTATTTTTCTGTCTTATATGCAATTTTATGTGTTTTAGATATAATGCCGATTTTGTAAACACCCGTGAATGGGGTATTAGCCTCAGATTTGTTGGTGTATAAATAAAGTTTATTATTATTTATAGAAATCAGCGTCAGTAACAATGTTGCTTTCAGACAAAAGTCATATGATGCTAGTTTGAATCCTTTCGGCGATGACGGCAGAAACGGGACGGTGGTCGCGTCCGGGTCGCCGTGCCACAGTAGCGCCCCCAGCATGGAGAACCTACTGCAGTCATGCAACACGCATAAAGTGTACCAGTATAACATTCCAGCTCGTTTCCACTCGCCACCGCAATCCCTGGCTCTACTCACCGGCAGGCGAAGCATGTTTCATTCCACCCGCCTACTGCAAGTTTGACAGCATGTTCATGAGCCTTGCGTTCGTTCATATTAACAGCCAGTTGCTAACCGTGTTTCTAACAGGAGGTTGTGTGGTAGAGATACAGTCAAAAGATATTTTTATATAACGCAAATTAAGTTCGTTGGATTTGCTTTAATTACACTTCATCCCCTGGTAGATCTGTGGAATATCAATGCGATTTCTCTGTGAACATTTAGTCATGCAGCAATTACTGTGTGATTGCTGTTTGTTCACATATTTCCAACACTGCTGTATAAACAAACACCTGCCAATAGACAGAGTCAACAGAGGCAGCTTGGAGTTATCAAAATTGCTGAAACTTTGACATTTCTGTTTGTCTTCCTCTTTGCCCCTGTACACCAATGGAATGAGGATCAAGATCCTGCCACTAGGATGATTCACAATGCAATCATCCAGGCATCTTCTTTATGGACACTGTGGGAAGAATTGAGCTTTATCATCATCATCGTTGTGCAGCTGTAGTGTCCCGTGGTTGGGCAAAGGCCTCAGCATGTCGTTGCCAAATCTGCCTGTCTTGCGCTATCCTCTGCCAGATGGTGCCCTTCCAGTACTCGTCTAGTTCGTCTCTCCACCGTCTCACTGGTCTTCCTCTAGATCGTTTCCCTTCGTAAGGTCTCCAGGTTGTTATATGCGATGTCCATCAGTTATCTCGTAGTCTGCTGATGTGCCCTGCCTAGGTCCACTTTTGTGTTGTGATTTGTTCTATCACATCTATGACGTTTGTCTTCTCTCTTATCCAGATGTTTGTTTTTCTCTCCCGATATGTGATATTTAACATACTTCTTTCCATCTTTGTTTGTGTGGCTGCTAGCTTGTTCTTTGCCTGGATGATGAGTGCCCATGTTTCCGCGCCGTATGTCTTCACTGGAAGTACACATGGTCTCTACAAGCAGGTTCTGTAGTTACCCTTGAAGATGTTGCAGTGTTTAGCGAATGCCGTCCAGCCGGCGGTGATTCTTCTTTGAATCTCCTTGTCTTGGTTTTTGTCTCTGATACTGTATCACTGTCCCAGATAGATGTAGCTTTCAATGTTCTGTATCTGTGTGGTGTTGATATATATTGGTGTCATTTTCTAGCATCACTTTTATTTTCAAAATGTTTATCTTCAGACCTTGTTTTTTACTTTCATCAGCTAGCTCCTGCAGCATTTTTTGTAGTTCTTGCGGTATAGTGGCGCATATGAGTATGTCATTAGTGAAGCGAAGATGACAGATATTCTCTGTGTATCCTCAATTGGGTATTGCCTGCTATGTTCGAGACTCAGTTCCAAGTATATATTGGCCAGAACTAAATCAGCCCAAGCTAGAAACATTGTTGATAACAATACGCCCACCAAAGATGCTTCGTGACCACCCATAAATGACAATTGGAACCATATATCATCCTCCCGGGTCAGATGACTGGACAATGCTAAATCACATCGACCAGTCGCTAGACTACATATGCCGACACCACCCATATACAGGTATAATGGTCGTAGTGGGCAACTTCAACAAGATGAAGGATTCTCACTTGAAACGAAATCACGAAACAGATTGTCGATAACCAACAAGAGGAAACGCAATATTGGATAACCTACCTAACTTTTATCGTTGCCCTGTCATTATCGCACCAATCGGCCTCTCAGATCATAAAGTGGTTATATGTATTCCTTCGACATCGTCAAATTATACCATACCGACGGTCTCAAGCACACCTTCGCGCAGTCACAAACCTTGTGACCGGGCCCGTTTTGCGGCAACGCATCGAGCCATCTCATGGGAAACGCTATTCCATCTACCAACCTGCGAAGAGCAACTGCATTTCTTCAATTCTATTATAAGAACATTACTTGATGATTTGCATCTTCTGGATCACCAAATCAGACGATGCTCAAGTGACAGGATAGATAATAATTTTCGCTATCTAATTCTCCGCCGTCAGAGTGCACTTCTTGGTGGAAACCAACTACTCTACAAGCTATGTAGAAACACAGTCAACTGAGAGAGAAAGTCATTGCAACGGAGATACTACAAACGGAAAATCCAGGCTCTTGAGAAAGATCATCCGAAACGATGGTAGAACAACGTTAAAGACATTGCTGGTGACAAAGTAAACCGCGACAATCTGCAGGGACTTGCTAACGCGCATTGCTCTGGAAACCTAGACGTTCTCGCCAACGACATGTGCGATTTCTTCCAATCCATGACGAACGATCTAACTCCACTGTCACCGGATCATAGATTCCTTCCGTTAGGTGCTGATACTACCGTCCCAGATACCTACATCATCAGCGTCGCAGAAGTAGCCAATTCTCTGTCACGGATTAGAACAGACAAAGCTGTCGGCCCCGACGAAATACCTGGATTCAATACAACTATGCCACCATACTTGCTCCCCCCGTGTGCGCGATCTTCAACAGCAGCCTGCGGGAAGGCACTGTACCACTGCTGTGGAAATGCGCTGACATCAGACCTATACCCAAAATATGACCGCCGAAGCTCATCCATCAACACCTGCACCCAATATATCTCACGCCGGTATTTTCCAAGTGCCTGGAGCAATTTATTTGTGGCTGGATAACGGCTTTTGCTGGAGACCAAGTTGACCCTCAACAATATGGTTCAGTAAAGGGAACGTTCACAGTGCAGGCACTAATCGAGCTAGTGCACAGGTGGAAATCTGCACTCGATTCCACCGGAACCATGATCCACGTACTACTTGTTGACTTTAGCAAAGCTTTTGATAGAGTAGACCACCATACTCTGTTAACTAAATGCGCATCACTTGGACTCCCGAATTTCATAATCAAATGGCTAACATCCTTCTTATGCCAACGCAAACAGCGAGTGAAGATCGGCCGTATCAAGTCGAAGAACCCTACTGTCAATGCAGGCGTGCCACAAGGAACAATTTTTGGCCTGATTGGTTTTGTGTATCATATAAATGACTTACAAACAGCTTGTGAACACGTCAAATACATAGACGACTGCATAATATGGAAATCATATTCACCTTCAGGCTTGATAGCTCGCTTCAAACAACAGCAGACGAAGTAGCGCAGTGGACTGCCACCAACAAAATATCATTGAACTACGACAAAACGAAGGAAATGTGCATATGCTTGAAGAAAAACACTAGACATCCAGCCAATAATGATCAACGACAGACAGATAGAACAAGTAAACTGCACTCGCCTACTAGGCATCACACTTTCACATGATCTTACATGGCAACTTCACACCAACAAAATCACTGTTAAAGCGTCGCAAAGACTTTCATAATCCTGCTCAATCGAGCAGAAGTCAATCGCCATCATCTCATTGTATTTTTCAGCCTCTATGGCTGCCAAAGAAAATAAACTTGATGACTGGACAATGCTAAATCACATCGACCAGTCGCTAGACTACATATGCCGACACCACCCACATACAGGTATCGTCATAATGGGCGACTTCAACAAAATGAAGGATTCTCACTTGAAACAAAATCACGACTTGAAACAGATTGTCAATAACCAACAAGAGGAAACGCGATGTTGGATAACATCTAGACCATCGTACCTAACTTTTATCGTCGTTCTATCATTACCGCGCCAATCGGCCTCTCAAATCGTAAGGTGGTTATTTGTATTCCTTCGACATCGTCAAATTATACCATACCGACGGTCTCAAGCACACCTTCGCGCAGTCACAAACCTTGTGACCGGGCCCGTTTTGTGGCAGCGCATCGAGCCATCTCATGGGAAATGCTATTCCATCTACCAACCTGCGAAGAGCAAATTCATTTCTTCAATACTAGTATAAGAACATTACTTGATTTGCATCTTCCAGGTCGCCAAATCAGATGATGCTCAAGTGACAGACCTTGGATAGATAATAATTTTCGCTATTTAATTCGCTTCCATCAGAGTGCAATTCTTGGTCTACTCCAACTACTCTACAAGCTATTTAGAAACACAGTCAACCGAGAGAGAAAGTCATTGCAACGGAGCTACTACGAACGGAAAATCCAGGCTCTTGAGAAAGATCACCCGAAACGATGGTGGAACAACGTTAAAGACATTACTGTTGTCAAAGTAAACTGCGACAATCTGCAGGGACTCGCTAATGCGCATTGCTCTGGAAACCTAGACATTCTCGCCAACGACGTGTGTGATTTCTTCCAATCCGTGATGAACGATCTAACTCCACTGTCACCGGATGATACATTCCTTCTGGTAGGAGCTGATACTACCATCCCAGATACCTACATCATCAGCGTCGCAGAAGTAGGCAATTCTCTGTCACGATTTAGAACAGACAAAGCTGTTGGTCCCGACGAAATACCTAACTAAAATCTGCACTCGATTCCACCGGAACCATGATCCAGGTACTACTCGTTGACTTTAGCAAAGCTTTTGATAGAGTAGACCACCACACTCTGTTAACTAAATGTGCGTCACTCTGACTCCGAATTTCATAATCAAATGGCTAACATCCTTCTTATGCCAATGCAAACAGTAACTGTCAACGCAGGTGTGCCACAAGGAACAATTTTCAGCCCGATTGGTTTTGTGTATCATATAAATTACTTACAAACAGCTTGTGAACACGTCAAATATGTAGACGACTGCACAATATGTGAATCATATTCACCTTCAGGTCTTGATAGCTCGCTCCAAACAGCGACAGACGAAGTAGCACAGTGGACTGCCACCAACAAAATGGCATTGAACTACGACAAAATGAAGGAAATGTGCATATGCTTCAAGAAAAAAACACCAGACATCCAGCAGATAATGATCAACGACAGACAGATAGAACAAGTAAACTGCACTCGCATACTAGGTGTCACACTTTCACATGATCTTACGTGGCAACTTCACATCGACGAAATCACCGCTAAAGCGTCGCAAAGACTCATAATCCTGCTCAAGCAAGCAGGAGTCAATCGCCATCATCACGTCAAGATATATACAACACTAATTCGATCGGTCCTTGAGTATGCCTGCCAGGTGTGGCATACAATCTTAACAAAAAGGCAAACCAAGCAGCTGGAAAGTATTCAGAGACAAGCTGTGCAGATAATATTCCATGACGTATGTTACGACAAAGCCATCGCCACAGCGAGACTACCAACGCTGGCAGACCAGAGGGAGACGTTGTGCAGAACACTATTCGTGAACTTACAACAACCTAACCACAAACTGCACCATCTTCTGCCTCCCCCCGGACACCTCCATATGCAATCCGAAACGCACGTGTGTACAGTGATCCTCGGGGTAGGGCCGAGCGCATTAAGAACTCGTAACATATGGACTGTATGATTGGCAGTAACCGGACATTTTTTTATTTCCTACGAATTACTCACAATTGACAGTGAATCTTGTTTTAGTTATTTATTCTATTTATTCATTTATATGCAAATTATACATTTAAATTATTTATAATTTAACGTGTTTAGGTGGTATATTCCATTTAGTGTTTTATTAATCTACTTTATTTAATTGTTTTATAAATTTTAATGTACCTACTGTACTTTTCAGCCTCTATGGCTGCCAAAGAAAATAAACTTATTATTATTATTCAAGCGTCTGGTTTCCCAGGTCAGTCAATTGAGCTTACTGTGGCTGAATGGAAGTAGATCTATCTCTCTGTAATATTTCTGCCATCTCACCAGTATCATTCGTGTTATTAGATGCTGGTTTTATTTCATGAAATCCTCAAATAAAGGGAAACCTATGAAGACTCTTCTTAGATTGAGATTTTGCGACTAACTTATTGTTGTCTGATTCATTGCTGGTTACAACAAATACAGTGTTGAAATAAACTTATTGTTGTCTGATTCATTGCTGGTTACAACAAATACAGTGTTGAAATAAACTTATTGTTGTCTGATTAATTGCTGGTTACAACAAATACAGTGTTGAAATAAACTTATTGTTGTCTGATTCATTGCTGGTTACAACAAATACAGTGTTGAAATAAACTTGGACGTCTCGGGGAAGACTTTCTCAGAGGGACTTGATAGTGACAGAGTAGTTACTGTGAATACTTTCAAACAAGAACTGAGTCCAGGCTGGAAAGAGAGCTAGCGCTGCCAAAATATGTCGGTGACAAACCTAAGGAAATGTTTGTTTCTTAAATTGAATTTCTACGACAGTGCCTTCGACTTAATTGTTTTGTTGTGAATTGTGTTCGTAGTGAATTTATTCTTATCTAATAGATATGTGTGATTTGTCTGTATATCTGTGCTTGCCTGTGTGTGTGTGTGCATGCGTGTGGGTGCGTGCGCGCGTGTGCGAGTGTGTGCGTGCGTATGTGTGCGCGTGCGTGCGTTTGCGTGTGCATGCTTGCAAATGCTCTTTTCAATTTGTGACATATTTAGTGTTTAAATTTGTTAATTAATTAATTATGCATTGTTCAAGATGTTGTAAGGTATTACTTTCTTGCTGAGCAAATCCTCTAACAGAATTACGTGTTTGTGTGTTAGAAAGGTTGCTGTGCTGTGAAACAGGCAGACTGTGTGTTTTGAGTGGCTTAGTGTGGATAGTGTCTGGCTAGTAACATTTCGTGTCAAGTTTCTTCATTCTGTATACACATGTTATAAATTAAGCTAACACATTCTACCGAGTTTGCCTTTAGAATTACGCATGCTCGTCCTGCGGTTTGTTATGTATGGTTTGTTATGTGTGGCATTATAAAAGTTTATGTTATGTATGGTATTATAAAAGTTTATGTTATGTATGGTATTATAAAAGTTTATGTTATGTATGGTATTATAAAAGTTTATGTTATGCTGTATGGTTGAGGTAGCATTCGTTTGTCTGCAACTAATCAGTTTTGATTAATTTTAATGTTATACTTTAGGTAGTTTGCAACTGTACATTTCATTTAGCATAGACATGGATGCGTTACTTTATTTATGAACAGTTGTAGAAATTCACTAACCTTTGCTAAGCACAAGTAATGTCTTTACTTGCGGATAAAGAATTATCAGAATAAAAGTATGTCATTTCCTTTTTTGAGATTTATGAATGTACTTTACACAAAATAAATTTTTAAATGATTTATTTATACGAATATGTGAAGCATTTATAGGAGCTGAATACTTATTTGCCAGGTGTTGCTGGTAATGTTGTTAGCAGAAGTGTGTATATGGACTTACAAAGGATTGTTTGGCATTTTTACAGGTACTGTATATCGCAACCACTGTAGAATAATTGTTTCTGAAATACCTTAACACAAAATGTCATGAAATAAACTTGCACTAGAATTAAATTATTGGCACATATCAGCACTGATTGGTTTATGCGTTTGTTAGAATTTGTTAAGTTGTCTTCTTATTTGTTCACTATCTCTGTTGGAACACTATGCTTTGCTAATCAATTCTTTCTTGAACAACACCTGAGACATGCAGACAGTGATACACGAATGGGCATATTGTGAAAAGTACGGGCACTCCCAAGGTGCCTTTGGGCAGTGCCGCTGACCAATGGGACTGACCTCTGGGCAAAGGTCACCTATTCACAAACGGGTTGGTCATTTTGCAGGTGTGAAAATTATGATCGTAACCTTAATCCATTTGGTGACGATGATGACGAAGATGGTGGTGGTGGTGGTGGTGACGCAGTTGTCGCGGGTCGAAATGACGCTAGGCCAGCCCGGCCGCAGCGATTGCCTCGACGACAGAATCTTGATTCCAAGCCGAAGTAGTTATAAACTCGTCGCTGTCTTCCTGTTGTTCATTGGCTGCTGCTATCTGTGTCTTGCAAGCTGCGTCTCCTATTTGCTTCACCTATTCTTCTCCTATTTGTTCCGTTTATAGCTCCTGCATTATCTCCAGTCTAAGTCTGCATAGTTGCATGCATATCCACAATTTTTGTTTTGTTTCTGCTTGCCACTGTGGCTGCTTTATTTTGAATATAACATTTGTCATTCAATCGCTGCAAGATTTTGAGAGTTTTGGTTGGATGTTGGTGCGGGTAGTCATTGCTGGGGCAGAAACGGGACAAACGTATCTCCATTATTTAAGAGGATAGATTAGCCAACAATAGATCAGCTGTCTACCCAAGTGATGATAGGACTATGACGCACCACTAACACTAACTACTTGAAAGAAGAACAACAAACATTTGATATTAGATTCTGACAAAGATCTGATCATTGAGGAACCAAGTGGATTCCCTGCGATCAGAATCATCCTTAGGCATCCTAAGATATTAAGACATTGCAAATTGCAATATAATAACACTTAAGGTGATTTAGTAGGTAATAGTATATCCCCCAACTTCCGATAGACTTGGAAACAAACTTTCTGTTCTGGAATAGTTTATGTGACGTGATCTATGTATGACAGTTTTGTTGGTGATATTGCTGTCATGAATTGCGTCTTTTTCTATGCCAGCTTTCAATGTGAGATTGACGATCGTTAGTTGATATGAATGTGTGATTGAATCAAAATTCATGTCTATGGTCTGTGTGATTGTAATGTTTTTATGTGGCCTTTTGCGATGTCCTGTACATTTTGCAAGGTTTATATTAGTTGTTCAGTTAACAAAATTTAAGAACGGTCACCACAAAGTACAATTTCATGTTACGTTAATTTCATTCAGTATACAAAATTATATATTTTAATATAACAAGCTATATATTACCTGATTAGAGTCAAATTAAGGTAGACATGGTTTAGATGGGCACTTGTTTGAGTGTGTGTACCTTTTAGATTTTTGTTGGGATTCTGTACAATTACATGACCATTTCATTTATCATTCTTATTCAGGTTTTAAAACTTGTTCTACACTGTACTGAGATATTGTGTCAGACAACAAGGTTTTGAAACGTGTGTTTGCTGGAATAGCATGGACAGAGGCTTCTTGTGCAGGCTGGCTTGAGACGCATGCTGCTGCTGTCAAACGCTGCGCGTAACCGCATTACGACCACATGATATAAGACCTGGAAAAGGCAGCTATCAGATCAAGCCGCAGCCAGAAGGCATTTATGATTGATACATGATTGTGTTTATGTGATGCCGCTATGTGTACATGGCTGCTGATGCTTGTGTGTGATGTTATATTATGGATGACATTGTGTTTGATTGGAAGGGTGGCGTTGGGTGTAGCAGGTATGACAGCCTGTCTGACAGTTATCTGTGTGTCTTGTAGTCACGATGGCTGTTACTCTGTCATAACAACCGTGTGCATGTTAACACTGGTAAGAGTGTACTACATAAGGAGTTTGGTAGTTGTCAGAAGCTTGCTGTTTTATTATATTGGCCGTTAGCAGGTTATATACATATCCATTATGGAGTTATGTATGTGTAATAAATAATATACATCATATGTGTAAGTGATTCTGTGTAATCTTTGATGATATTTGGTTACTATCATGTGTAATTTAATAGTTATGGCTGCCTCACTCTCCATTTGAAATGTCGTAATATCTACGCCACAGACTGTTCATTAAGAAAGTTCTGTGTGACTAACCAAGTTCTGGTTGATCCGGTGTGCTGTTCCTACCGGATTGATGTAATAATTTGTACAGTTCAAAATACAAAATAATAAACAGGCAGGAAATCACGAAACTAAGTTCTGAATTTGAGCATTAATGAATTTTCATATTCCCATTGGTTTAGTTACAGAACTTGAAGTTGTCAAATGCTATCAGATGTGTTTTGACAATTTGTGTATTTTATTACAGATCTTTTAACTTAGTTTTCACGTTATTTTTTGTAGAAATCCTAATTACTTTATCTGATGATAATACTTGTAGTACTGCGTCTGATCGGGTCTAATTTTGATTAACCTGATATTGGGAAGAGACGTTAGTTCAACCCTAATCTCCTGTACAGACAGTCACACCTGTTTTGGTTATACATTTGTTTGTTACTTACTGCTGCAAGTTCAGTTTCCCAGTTCTGCATATAGCAGGAATTTTGAACAGTTCCAGGTTTGCACGGAAACCAACAAACATCTGGTGACTGGTGTATCTTAGGGTCTAACTGGGGTTGTCCTGTTGCAGCAGTGAGGACCCTCAGGCCCAGAATCCCTTTGGGGATGACGACGGGGACCACTGGGACAACTACGACAACCCGCTGATTGACGACGGAGGGGAAGGCGTTCCCATCAGGGCATTGTACGACTATGAGGGGGAGGAGGAGGACGAACTCTCCTTCAAAGTGGGCAAGTATCGCACAACCACAGCGCTACCGAGTCTCATGTATTTGGTGTGAGGCTGACACGACTAGAGCTTCCATGTCACGCTCTCGCAATTTCAAAACATTATTAATAGTAACAGGCCAACTTCCATGCACATGTTCATTTATAATGTACTTATGTGTGCATGCTGATAGTGCAGAGCACCTTTTGAATCCGCAAGGTTATTCTTGTCATAGTCACCAACGCATGTAAAGCGGCAATTTGATTATGAGTATTTGTTTATTGTTGAAATGATTAGAAGTGGTGGCACCTGGTTTCCTTCTGGGAAGCTAGATCTCACATATTTTATTTCTCATTGTAATTTGGCACCTTCCTCCAATCTCCAGAAATATCTTCCTCGAAAATGCTGATTCAAAATCGTCATCAAAAGTAATTTTTTTTCATAAAAATTAATTTATCCCAATTTTGAATGATAAGGTGGATCCTTGATTTGTATTTTATAAAAATATATATTTCTCAACCAACGTATCTGCTTAATGCCGACCGTTGTTATTTTAGGTGATGTGTTTGTGAAGCTGCAGGACAAGGATGAGCAGGGCTGGTGCAAGGGCCGCAAGGACGGTCGTGTCGGTCTCTTCCCCGACAACTACACGGAAATGATCAGTCAGTGAGCCGACGACATCGGCCAGCAGTAACTGCCAGAAACATCTAAACATCGTATCTGTATCTGTATTTTGACTGGCAAAATGTCCTATGGACACATCACGCCAGTACCCTCACACACGATATATCTATGCTAGATCTACATATCTGGAGCTGCAGTTCATTGAGACATTTTCGCAGAATGGAATGCGTTGGATGTGTAGCGGACATGTTATGTATGTGGATGCCATTTCACTTTGTGTAATCATTTAGAACGTGCCAACTGACAGATTGACGTCATCAATGCATGGACTCATGTCGGTAATGTTGTTTCTGCGGCGGACTGACGTGGCTTTCGCAGGGGAATGAATCTGCCGTCGGTCGGATATACTAACCGTTTAGACATCATGTTAATAATTAAATCAAAATAATCAAGAGTTGGATGCACTCGCATGCATTAACATATGCGATGTGCGACCGACTTGCTCAATTGTGTCCCACATTCCAGCATTCCTTCGTGACCTAGATTACTTGAGTTAACAGGAATTGTACAGCAGGCATGGATTGTTTCATATCATGGACGTTACCACGCTTGCGTGGTGCTGAATTGCCTGTAATTCCAGCAGTCATTCATCGTGT
Source organism: Paraescarpia echinospica (assembly GCA_020002185.1). Lineage (NCBI taxonomy): Eukaryota > Metazoa > Annelida > Polychaeta > Sabellida > Siboglinidae > Paraescarpia > Paraescarpia echinospica. Next base: position 50,513,795 of record CM034536.1, read on the forward strand.
CTGTTTTCGGCGGTGAACTGTTTAAGTCTGTTTCATTGTAGTTAATAATTTCGCATAGAATCTTATCGTATGACTTCACATGGCTGTCGTGATTGTCGATGTCATTTGAGTGCAGAGCTATGCTTTATTACCGAATCCAACAACTGTAACTTCGTAAGTGTTTACGTGGTGTCACGTCTTGCCAGAACACATCGCCAGGAGCAATGCCAGGTGTTAGATTGAGACGATTGAAGCCATATTATATTTGACAGATCTAAGAGGGAGCTCGGTTATCGTATGAATGTTGTTATTTATGCGCAGCTACTCTGCCGTGGACTGAATGATGAACGTTGTATGGATCATTTCGCTCGTCGTTACGTGAGATGTAACCGGCTGTCAAGTCTACCATTCTACCATCTGTGGCTAGCAGGATCACCACAGCACAGAAATCAAAATACATGTCACTTCTGCAGCCCACAAATCTGATCTGATGCTGTTGTTGAACAGCCACTGGCGTTCTTGTGCTGCAAATTTATGTCTCAGTAAGTTAGGTTTTATAGCATAATTAATATGATATCATTAACAAAACTTCATTGGTTATACAAAATATGTCATAAGCACTTCGTAATACATCAGGTTTCACATTTAATATATATGTATATAGTAACAGAGATGGTGATTGTATGGAATACTGGTGTTGAAATATCAGATTGAGACGGCCTCGAAATGAGGTGCTTTATCTTATATAAGATGTTTATGTTATGCATTTTCACCAAGGGACCGTTTCACTAAGATCCTTATGAGCTCGTAAGTCCAATTTTACTCTTTAAAATCCATTTCGCTCCTTAACAGTGATCTTATTAACCGGAAACTGTCAGCAACAGGACGCGACACCGGGACACTTCCGTCGGTGTGTCGGTGAAATACATACGGCGGTGGCTTCTTGCATTTAGGAAAAAACTTCTTAAATCTAACAATGGATTATGTATATCGGTGGTTTTCCTTAATAGCTAATTATCTAAGTGAAATGGTCCCCAAAGCCACAGAAACGAGACTGTTGATGTTGTTTACATCTGCTTCTGTTTATATGAACAACCATTTCATCAGATTGAAGACGATTCAGTGTTTTTCTCACAAAAACGAAACATGAGGCTTTGGGGTACTACATGTACCAGGATTCTGTGTTCGTTGCAGGAATAACTACTTAGAACGTGTTTTTTTCAACACAAATGTCTGGTTTTCAGTCCTTATGCATGTTAACATTTGAGTCGTCACGTGTCGAGGAGTAGCAGTGTATATTGAAGGTGTGGTAACGATTATTACAAAGGAGGTATTTCTTTGGGCTAATTTAATCGCCTAGTAGAGTAGTTTGGTACACGCCAAGCCAATTGTTATGCATCTGTATTGGTTGCTGTAACGGTGACATGATGGGTATATGTATATGAGATATATAAATAAGTGTACAGACAGGTACTGGTAATTACAGTAGGTAGATTGCGTTATTAAACTTAGCTGTTACGGACACATTGTCGTTGCCTTTGTTTTCTCGTGGTTATGTAACCATCCTGTAGCTGGGGGTGCATTGGTTCGCACCACCCTGCTGGTCTGGAAATGCTACTTGCACAGATGTATGTTGATGAGATTGCGTTCTTCTCCAAATAAGCACTTGACCATGTGTTAATACACCTGCCAACTCTCCCGGAATTTCCTTGTTTTTTGGTGTATCTCCCGGAATTCAGGCAAATCTCCCAGACTTTCTTTTAAAATATCCTACACTACCCCCCCGCGTCTTCCGATGTCATCATCCGAGACACCTATACCACTGAAATTCCAACGAGAAATCTCCAATTAACCCCGTATTCTGATGTCAAGATCCGAGACGGCACAACGAGACTGTGCGACACAGGAAGCGTGCTGAGGCATGCTGAACCGCTAAATTTCCGGCAACAAATCTCCAACAGCACCCCCACCCGTCTTCCGATGTCAAGATCCGAGACAGCGCGACACGGGAAGCGTGCTGAACTGCTGATGAATCTACCGGAATTCAACAAAAAGTTGGCAGGTGTGACACACTGCAATTGTGCTACGTAGTATCATGACGCTATGCCTATTTCGTTATATCATGATTGTCGTTTTATTAACCAATGACGTTCCTCCTTTTATTCGGATTTGAATAAAGATGTCGAATTCATACAAAGCGTGCTTGTGACATGGTGTCAGAAATATAAACAACTACGCCTACTCAAGTAAGTTGTACTTTTGCGCACAAATGCCGCACTAGTCTATAACTATGGAATCGCTACGAAGGCCCGATACTATGCGTTTTGACGCGGCCAATCTAGCGGTAACTTGGCGAAGATGGAAAGCAAATTTCAATGTGTACCGACAAGCTGCGGAACTGAGCGATAAAGCAGCCGTTACGCAAGTCGCAATTCTACTGCACAGCATGGGGTTCGACGCGGTTGAAATTCATGAAACGTTCACGTATGGTACAGATGAAGACAAAACTGACATTGAAGTTGTGCTACGAAAATTCGACGACTATTGCATTCCACGCGAGAATAGCGTCTACGAGCGATACAAATTCTGGAGCAGAGACCAGAAAGAGGGCTAGAGCATTGATCAGTGGGTCACTGATTTGCGCACTCGTGCGTCGACTTGCAATTTTGGAGATCAACAGGAGCTGTTGCTTAGAGACAAAATGGTGTTCGGCGTGCGTGACGAACGCATAAAAGAACGATTACTCAAGGAAACTGACCTAACTCTTGGTAAGGCACTGTCCATATGCAGAGCTTCCGAAGTTAGCAAGGGACAGTTACAAACGATGTCAACGAGTGGCAACCCTGAAACAAGCACTGAAGTTCACGTCATCAAACGCCGACAAGCTGACAAATATAAAGCTAAAGAGAGCACCAAACTGATACGCGATTGCAAGTACTGTGGGCGAACGCACGAAGCAAAGAAATGTCCCGCGTTTGGAAAAGTCTGCAGTCAATGCCAGCGACGCAACCATTTCGCAGCGGTTTGCAAGTCAAAAGTGGTGCGAGCAATAGACTGCGATGTTCGTGACGTCGAAAACGAACTGTTCATTGGTTCGTTGTTCATTGGTGACATTCAAGACAAGTGGCAGGCAGACGTATCATTTAATGATACACGCATTCGTTTCAAGCTTGACACCGGTGCTCAGGCAAACGTGCTGCCATATCAAGTGTACACAAAGTTTGCGAGCAGCGTGCCAATGAAACCGACAAGCTGTGTTCTAACGGCATTTGGAAACTCCAAGGTACTGCCTATGGGTACAGTCGTGCTAACCCACACGAGCGGTGATGAACGACATGCGGTTTCATTCTACATCGTCGACGATATCAAGTCAGCAATACTTGGACACGACGCATGCGAACGCTTGAAGCTGGTGTCCCGCCACAACATCGATGAAGTGAAGACGAATGAGAAGGGCAAGCTCACCAAAGAAGATCTGCTAAGCGAATACCCAGCAGTGTTCAACGGCACAGGCATGTTTGCCAAAGAATATCACATCGAGACATCGAGTGAAGTCAGGCCGTGCATCCAGCCGCAACGCAGAATCCCATACACACGTCACGATAAACTGAAACAGACACTTGATGACTTGAAGCAGAGAGAAATTGTCGATGACGTCGATCGTCCTACGGATTGGGTCAGCAACCTCGTTATAACGGAGAAGAAGAACGGGTCGATGCGTGTGTGCTTAGATCCGAAGCCTCTCAATACAGCCATCAAGAGAGAGCATTATGAAATGCCAACAGTCGCTGACGTCCAGGCCAAACTGGCTGGGAAGAAGATATTCACTGTGCTTGACCTCAAGGATGGGTTTTGGCAAGTGCGTTTGAGTGACGAATCATCATATCTCACAGCGTTCAACACACCGTGGGGTAGAATGCGCTTCCTAAGAATGCCGTTTGGCATATGCTCAGCCAGCGAAGTCATGCAGAAGCGGAACATGGAGACGTTTGGTGACATCCACAATGTGCATATTATCGGCGATGACATGATTATCGCAGCTGTCGACAACGAAGAGCACGACGCGATCATCCGACTGGTAATGGAACGTGCGCAGGCAAGTCACGTGACATTCAACAAATCGAAGATACAATACAAGGTCAACCAGGTGAAGTACATGGGTCACATCCAGACGCCAGATGGTTTCAAACCTGACATCGACAAAGTGAAAGCCATATTTGAGATGCCTCGACCTGAAGACAAGACTTCACTGAGACGGTTCCTTGGAATGGTGAAATTCCTGTCGAAATTCATCCGGAACGAGTCTGACATTACAGCGCCACTCCGATCGTTATTGGCAACGGACGTCGAGTGGGCGTGGCATCCGGAACATGACGCAGCCATCGAGAGACTCAAAACAATATTGACCAGTGAACCAGTGCTGCGATATTATGATGTCACGAAGCCCGTCAAAATACAGAGTGACGCATCGCAACGAGGCCTTGGCGCTGCATTGATCCAAGAGCGGCAGCCAGTGGCATACTCATCACGGGCAATGACATCCGCTGAGTGCAACTACGCTCAGATTGAGAAAGAACTCTTGAGTATAATCTACGCGTGCGAAAAATATCACCAATACATCTACGGAAAGGTGGTGGAGGTCGAGACAGATCATCGACCTCTGGAAGCAATTCTGAAGAAGCCGATCGCACGGGCATCACCTCGCATCCAGCGTATGATGATACGCCTGCAACGATACGAAATCAATGTGAAGTACGTGCCGGGTCGTCTCATGTACCTCGCTGACACGCTGTCGCGAGCGTACAATCCTAAACAGGAAGAAACGAACGATCTACATGCCGACATGGAAGTCATGGTGCATACACTGGTGGAAAACATCCCGATGAGTGCTGTACGAAGAGAGCAGATACAGACAGCGACCGCAGCCGATGAGACGATGTCGATCCTGAGACAACAGATCAGGCATGGCTGGCCTGAGTATAGACGAGATGCGCCGATCGTCATCCAACAGTACTGGCACCAGCGAGACGAGCTGCACGAGGCTGAAGGCATCGTGTTCTTAGCCGACAAGATAGTGGTGCCAGCATCTCTGAGACAACAAATGTTGAAAGTCATCCACGAAAGTCATCTCGGTGCTGAGAAGTGCAAGGCCAGAGCGCGCATGTGCTTGTATTGGCCGGGCATGAGCACCGACATAGAGGAAGTCGTGTCGAAGTGCCAAGCGTGTCTGAGGTACAGACCAAGGCAACAGCGTGAGCCGCTGAAGCCTCATCCCATCCCCAGTCTACCTTGGGAGAAAGTTGGTATGGACGTCATGACATACAACAACCATGACTACTTAGTGATTGTGGATTATTATTCCAAGTACCCTGAACTATGCAAGCTCGACAGTAAGACGGCCAGCAGTTTGGTTGTGCACTGCAAGTCGGTGTTCGCGAGGCACGGCATACCTCGCGAAATCATCAGTGACAACATGCCATTTAACAGTGCCACCTTCAAGGCGTTCCTGTCCGAGTGGGGAGTTGAGGGAACAACATCCAGTCCGCGGTACCCACAGTCAAATGGTGAGAGCGAGCGTTTCGTTCAAACGCTGAAGCGCATGCTGCAGAAGGCGAATTTCGATCACCGTGACCCATACATTGCGCTCTTAGAGTATCGAAACACGCCGGTGTCTGGCATGACGTTATCGCCAGCTGAGATGTTGATGAGCCGTACGTTGAGGACGAAGTTGCCTGATTCGAAGTCGGCGTTGCGTCCACGGGTAGTCAGCGCAACTTCTCAACTACTACAACGCCAGGCGACGTACGCCAACCACTACGACCGTGGCGTGCGTACGCTACCTCCACTGCGTGAAGGCGATGCCGTACGCATTCGCTCCGGTGCAACATGGGAACGAGCCGTCGTGAGCCGAGTCGAGAATACTCCTCGCTCATATACGGTGACAAACGAAAACGCGCAGGCATACCGACGAAACCGGCGCGACCTTCTGAAGACGAAGGAGAAGCCGCCGCTCCCGACACCGCCGACCGCGATCGACGAGCCGGAGGCACAAGGAAGGCCTCATCATCAGGCCGTCCCCGAAGCCGTGGCTCCTTTGCGACGTAGCAACCGCAACGCAAACCGCCCAGGGTGGTTGAGTGATTACGTCGGCTGAATATGCCAGACCAGCTGAGGACAGTCTACTCCAATGAGGCTGGTCACCTGTTTTTGCGTTAATTGCGTTGTTAGTGTTTTTAGCAGTTAGTATTCGTGACTTTATATAACCATATTAATTACTTCGACGAAAGGGAGATGTGACACACTGCAATTGTGCTACGTAGTATCATGACGCTATGCCTATTACGTTCTATCATGATTGTCGTTTTATTAACCAATGACGTTCCTCCTTTTATTCGGATTTGAATAAAGATATCGAATTCATACAAAGCGTGCTTGTGACAGCAGGTATACCGTAATGTAAACCCGGATTCTGCGTCGCATTGACGGTATCAGTGTCTGTTGTCGATACCGTATGGGAGTTCTCCATTCTCCATTCTGCAATGGTCGGCTGGTAACGTCAATGATGAAGCTGTTTCTGTAGTTAATCCTAGGCATGTTCAATGGGAGACATGCCCGGACTACACAGGGGCGGATCCAGAGAGGGTAGTATGAGGGGGGGGGCATAAAAACCTGCACTCACGTCAGGGGTAATGGTGGTGACGTAGGGCCGTGCCGACTTTGATAAATCGTTCAGATATAACCAACAATGTAACATCGTGTCCAGGCCCATACATGGTTGATTTGTTATATTTGCGGGGAAGCATTTTTGGACCTCAAATTGCATATTTCCCTCCAAAAATATACATTATACACAGGGGGGTCTGAGGTCATGTGCCCCCTAGCCCTTTGGAGTTTGGACACACTATGCATGAACTACAGTGGCGTGCCCCGAGACCTTTTTAATGTGCCCCCGTTATTGAAGTTACGGCGGCGCGGCGGCGAATATTTTTAACAGCACCCCCACCCGTCTTCCGATGTCATCAGTCGAGCAGAGACAGCGAAGACGCTGACGTTACGGCGGCGCGGAGGCGAAAAATGAACCATTTCGTTCGGCCGCCAGTGGAGGTTCCCCCCCGACTACCCTCTCTGGACCCTCCCGTGTTATAGTACAGAATTATTATGGATTAACAAAATATTCCACACTTGACATATTCTACAAATGTTGATTGTTTATTGAAATCTATATAATCCTGTAAGAAAATTTATTTCTGAAGATCTTTTGTTACGGGCCCTGAACGCGTCGCTATAAAATGTCAGGAAAAAAAATGTTTTTAAAACAACAATACTGCCTAAAATGTCATGAAATGTTTGAATGCTATCAAAATTTGATAGCATTCAAAAAGGATGTTGTTAACATTTTGGAACATTAAAACCATTTTCATGATATTTGAGGAAACATTTCTCCGATGTTTAAATAACATTGTGTTTGCTTTGAAATTTTGCGATAAAGCGTTCAATGTTTTAATGATGTTTCCCAACGATCACTATAACATTTTATCTTGTAATATTACAGCTATCTAAAACATCATCAGAGCTTCCAAGTCTTCCGATTTGGCGGGAGATCTCCCGAATTAGAATACAAACCTCCCGACTTTATTCGAAAACTTTAAAAAAAACTGCACAGCAACGCCCTCTTTTGGCAATGCTCAAATTGACCCCACAGCATAAATTTGTTTTCATTCGAAACTTCCGGTCGACGCCATTTTGTACTATACTTTGCAGCGATAGCGACTTTTACTCTTCACTGAAAATTGAAAATGCAGAACGAGAAGCGTCAGGCAGACGACGATAGAAAACATGCAAAGAGAAAGGCGAGGAAGTACGCTTCCAAGTGGCAACAAACATGGGCGGACAAGTTTGCGGGAATTCGAAAAAGCTCTAAAGGCGACACGTTTGCTTTATATATTATCTGTCAGGACGACTTCTCCGTCAGTCACGGGGGCAGAAATTATGTGGAGAAACAAGTGTCGAGCAAAAACCACAAGGACAAAGTGGTCGATGCAAAGAGGTGTGGCGGGCAGGCCAAGCTGATAAGCAAGCGCTTTCAGTCAGGTGCTACCGGTACGGTAGCGGAGAAGGTGACGAAGGCCGAGGCCTTATTTGCAAGTTTGTCGCCGAACACAACCTGCCCTTCGCAGTCGGTGACCATTTCACTGATCTCGTGAAGGCGATGTTCACCGACAGCGAAATCGCCAAGTAGTTTAGTTGTCGCCGAACGAAGGTCAGTGCCGTGATTAATCATGCGCTGGCCCCAAACGTCGTGGAGGAGGAGGCCCAGACGGCGAAGACGCAGCCTGTCACGCTGATGGTTGATGAATCGAACAAGAGGCCTGTGCTATCCTCCTTCGGACCATCGACAGAAGCAGCGGGGAAGTGCGGAACTTGTACATACCTGTTTGTAACGGATGTACACCTTCCAGTCACTGTCCGATGAGGAGTCGGATGAGCTGCTGGAGGAGTGGCATGACATCCAGGTGGCCCAGGACCTGCCTTCCTTCTCCGACGACCACATCGGCCTGTGGTGGGCGTCCGTCTTGAAGATGACGCGGCGTGGCGGGCAGCCGTGCTTCAAGTGCCTAGGTCGCATCGTCCAGGCGCTCCTCATCCCCCCTTACGACCAGGCTCCAGTGGAAAGGGTGTTCAGCATGATGGGGATGATCGACACCAAGTTTCGGCTGTCGCTAGGGCATGAGTCCCTGAGTGCCTTGCTGGCGTGCAAAATCAATGTTTCCTCTGCATGCTACCAGTTGCAGATGTCGCCAGGTTTGCTGGAATCGGTTGGAAAGGCGACTGACCTTTACAAGACCACGTTGCAGAAGCAATAAAGTGACGATTGCATGGTGATCACGATCTTTTGTTTGTCTCATTTTTATGTTTTGCACTATGCATCTACATTGTTTAATGTTGTAGGTTTTGCTGGTATGTGTGTGTTTCAGTTTAAGTGGCTTTCAATAAGCGCTCCCTTAAAAAAAATTACTGGTAAAATCTCCCTATTGTGTTTTGATAATATAGGGAGTTCTCTCTGTTTTGGGTTCATTTAACTTGGAAGCTCTGCATCATCGTGATGTGTTTTGCATTTTTGAAAATGTATTATGTGAATATAATTATATAAATATTAAAAACATTTGTTGATATGTATATAGCCCCTGCTGTCGGCTCATAGCGTGTAGCAGTACTAACCACTAAGGTTGACTCTTAGCATGCTGACAACCGCACCACACCACGCCACATAACATCACACGATAGAGAGAGGGGGGAGAGAGAGGGAGAGATGCGCGCACGCACGCGCACGCGCACGCACACGCACACATATGGACACATGCGCGCGCATAGACACACACAGATGCACACGTACACTCACAAAGACATGCGCGCGCTAGTTAGATTATAATTATACATGACAGTGATCATATTTTATTTAAACTTTAGTCTAACGTTACATTATAAATATAAGTTATTGTGGACGCACGCGTTGATATGTCAGTCATAGTCACACATTACGTGTTTCGATACAGTTCATGACACATAATGTCGTAAATGTCAGTTGGCACCATTCTTATATCAAATGACACCTTTGCAATGCAGCTGTAATCGTACTTGACGATGGCATAGTATATCAGGCATTAGGACAAGACCATGTGCTACGTCACAGATGAATATCATCACAGCATGTCGCAAAACTACCGCGGTGCCATTTGATATTTATTTCACACATCTAATAATTTAATTTAGTAAATTCAAACGCAATGTTTGGGACTGTTCTTTATCGGCGCACCCGGTTGTCATGAGGTTTTAGAACATGTGAACGTGATGATCGCGTAATAAAATAGGTTCTGTCATAATTCAATGTGTATGATCATGGGATTGGAACTGTACAGCTGTATTGCACATAACCAAAAATAGATAAGCGAACGAAAAATGAACAACTCGGAACATGTCCAAAACATGAAATTCTACGGTCACTATCACCCTTATGGCTCGTCCTGTCCCGACAATTTTGGTATCATTTGAAAAGATGCTCTTTTTGTTATTCTAACGTCATTTATATTTTTCCCAGTAACCGATCATAGAACACCTATAAACGGACCTATAATCGCGCCGTTTTCGTTGTTCTGTACGGTTACGAACGATGTTGTCGGCGGGTATTCAGTGCAATAAACTTCCGATTGCGGCGCTGTTTTCCTCTTTTGCATAAGTTCAGACATGCGCACTTCACCATTTCTTGATTTCATGTAATAAGCTCCACCCACTTTTAAACTGCAACGAAACTGATGTGCCTTGATCGCAGCAAAGCCGATGTATATCTACGTCGGCGTGACGTCACAATAACGTACGCCAACCAACGGGTCAACATTTGTTGCGTTGGTTGGTTGATATACGTGATTGTGACGTCACGCCTACTTCGCGTATGTCATTTTAGCAGCCGTTTGAAAGTGGGTGGAGCTTATAATATGACATCAGACAGTGGTGCCTCAATCGGTAGATTGGTGAACTGTGTCGACGATACAACATCGTTCGCAACGTCTAAGACACCGGAACCGGCACCGTTGTATGTCCGTTTATAGTTTATTTTAGGAATGACTATCAGGAAACATTTATATATTTTTGAATAGCAGAAATCGTAAGCTTTCAAACGATATCAAGATTGTTTGGATCGGACGAACCGTAATGGTACAAGCAATCGTTTAAAAAGCATTTTTGGAACATGTTTTCAGTTGTTCATTTATCGCTCGCTTATCTATTTTTGATATAACCTATTGCACACGTGGGTAATGATCAAGTGTTTAACTTATACTCCTAAACGACGACGCAGGTGAAATATGACGTCCCGTGTTCTTTTTTGTTTTACAACATTCAGCTGATTCTTAACAACAGGTTTCGCTGTCTGACTCAGTATGACAGTTGGCAGCGGATGCTGCGCGGTCCCATTGATAGCCAAACAACCGGAAGTCGAGATCGTAGATGCGCATGAGACGTGTAACGTCTTCCGGTGGTAGTCCATCAAACACGTATGACAGGTTTTTGCCTCTGACAATATCGTATTGGTGTGCGTGTAGATTGACGTTCCACTCCGGGAGTGATGTGTCTGCGGCGAGCCCCAGTATCGGGAACATGATTCTCGCATCGTCAGCCATCGTCTCTAACTTACCGATATGGTCGTATTTCACACGGCAAGGGTCACATACTTCGTAAAACCGCTTCCAGTGGTCGTTGTAATTTTGCGGTTTGCCGTCCAGAAGAAACTTAACAAACTCGCTGAATTTTACGTCACTTCCCGTTTCGAGGGACACTTTTGTGGCGTTTTTACGATACTTTTTAATGATGCCCTTCCCGAGGGCTTTATGATAGTAGTGATTTTCTGGTCCAAACTTCTCGCGGTACGCCGAAGATAATCGATCGAACGGGTGGCGTACTAGCATGAATTTATAGTAATTCTTCAGGCGATGTTCGATCTCATCTGGCGTATAGTCGCTTAAGACATGCAAGCCGACCGTGCGCATATACGGGCGGCTGTGGATCGCGATACGACCCCGTGGGACGTTGTTCACCTTCCCGGTTGCGTTGATCATGATGTACTTCCAAGTGGAACATGCGACCTTAGCGACGAAACAGCACATCACTTCGTGCTTGTCGTCCACGAAGATATTGCTGAGAACGACACGTGTGATGTCGCGAAAGCTGGCGTCGATCTCTTCCGGCTGTTCGCAGGTTTGTAGCATCGTGTCTCGGCGTCGTTTTGTCGAGCAAAGATCGTAGGATCTTGTAGTTGTTTTACTTGCTCGGCGTACGACGACTACTGTGTCGTCTTCTACGTCCCCTGGGGCGGAATCTGAAACACAGACCCGTTCGTGTTTAAAGAAGGCATGCATGCAGCAAGGTGAAGTGGACTCTTGTTAGAAGGACTCACGATGTATGGAACATCCATTTTTAAAGGAGCGTGTGTGTGTGTGTGTGTGTGTGTGTGTGTGTGTGTGTGTGTGTGTGGTGCGTAGTGGTTGTGGCGTGTGTGCTTACTCACGCGTGTCTGTGTATGCGTGCTTGCATCATATATGCGTGCGTGCGTGCATGCGTACGTGTGAGCACATATATGTTGGTAGATGGTGGTTGGTTGGTTGGCTTAATGGATTATTATAAGAATACGTCCACATAGCCGTGTACAATAATGCACATGCCGTCCTACCCGTTTGTCGCGGCAGGTCAGACGGTATGTTGATTCTCAGGATGAGAGAGGTGCCGAGCGTGAGAACTAACAGCGTCACGAGCGTCAGTCTCCACCTGGTGCGGGGCCGGACGCAGTTGTAGGCGGCCCACACACACAACCTCCAGCTGCAACCACACAACAGGATGAGATCTCAAACACAGGCGACTGCAAACATAATATATTCAGTCCAGGCCTTTTATGGCTTGAGATGGAACACATTGCTTATTTCAAGTGTTTTGATTACATTGAAGGTACCTATAAAACATACCAAAAATATACAGCAAAGAAAATTGGGGAAGTGTCTCAAGCAAATCTAGACATGCTGTAGCAAACGCCGTTCATGTTCGGATCACCAAGTCCTTCGTGGTCTGGATTGATGCAGTTTGTTTCAGAAAAATATACATTTTCGAAGTAGCATAGATCTATTCAGTTCCATGAAGATTGAAATGAGTTATCCGTAATGAAAAAATATGAATATATTTAAACAAATGACAGAACCTGACATCTGCCGGGAAACTCATGGATAATAATCATAATAAAATATGAATATGTCTATTATATCTAAACAAACGCCAGAGCCTGACATCCGCAGAGCAAACCCAGAGCACGCACGCGGACACGGCCCGTGTAATGCCACTTTCACATTTGTCTACAAGCGCCTACACATCAATTTAACAAATGATGTTAAGTCAAACTGGTATTGTACTAATGAAAAACAACGATGTACGCGTATTTTTATTTATCTGTGGAAACAAACTATGATAAGAACGTAAGCGATAGTAAAGATCGGGCGCCTTCCATGTGGGGATGAGTTTTCTTGGCAGCACAGGTCACCCGATGGCTGGATCTGGTTTAAAGGAGTTGCGATACTGTAGTTCATCTTGAACTTTAGCTCCTTTGATTTTGTTGGCATATTTTGTGTACACATAAAATTAATTAAAACATAAAATAACAAAATGTACTGTTGCATTATCTCATTTCCAGATTGTATTATGACGTAGGCGCCTATTTGAAATTAAATATGCACATTCGTCATCTTAGATTGACTTTCGGAAGGGCAAAGTGTCGTAGTAAACATATTTTACTTCTCCATGACGTTGTGGCCAGAATTACAATAAAGACGTAGATTTATTGACATTTTTGTAACACGACTGTGATGGTCTATCTACATCATGTTTTCTTTAAGCTCTGGAATCAATAGCTTTTAAGAAAATGGATGTCGTAGTAAACATATCTTAAACATGACGCCACATTGTTTGACATACATTCTTGCGCTTTTACCTCTCAATCTAGCCAAAAAGGGTGCTTGTTTTTAGATATTATATTTATTGGCAAACACATTACGTACTCGAATACTCTTGGTACCTCTTTTTGATTAACTATTGCAAAGTTGGATGTCGTAGTAAACACAGACATTCTGTATATGCATGCACTTCATAACACAAATTGCAAGTAATACCATGATTTGCTCTGACATGATTCACATATGTTTGTTCTACGGATAGGAACAGTTGAAAGTAACATTCTGTATGGGGGTATATTTAAAAAAACTTCACTGCCATTTTGAAAATGGTGCCGTAAACATTGGTTTTTGGCTATTTGGTTGTGATCTAGGATTTATAAATCTTAAATTATAGCCCGAATATATAGATAATCATACATATTCAAACTCGGATTATCGATATCTATTCACATAACTATTAAAGCGATTCTTTGTAAGCTAAAATACATTCGAGATGTACTGTACCAAAACGTGATAATTTCCCATACATATTTTCTTTGCTACTTATGTATTGCATGTTTATGCATAATTTGGGTGTTATCTGCGCAAAAGCCGATAAATAATTGTGTTTACGCGAATCGTTTTGAGCTTGCTGCCACGTGGATGATTAATTATGCAGCCAGAATATAATGAATAGTCATGCACGCGCAGTGAAAGGCGCAGAGACACACAGATAACATGTTGCTTTGTTGCAAACAATGGCTTTTTAAATCAGCAATTCGTAGACCGAAGACGTAATGTATATTGACAGCTACTTTTAACAATGCAAGAAGCTTATGCATTGTTTATTTATCCTGCTTCTAATGCCGTCCATCGGATAACTTTTCGCACCCTCTTATAAAAAACTCAAAAATAAAAAAAATACTGTTTTTATCGACCTTTTTTAAACTGCGTATGCGCGCAACTGTCGAATATTCTTCTGTATAGAAGTATCCACAAGACTGTGAAGAAGAAGAAGTGTAACTATAACATCCGACCCATCAATCCGACTGCCCGCGCAGGGGCGACGGCGACGGCAGCAGTCGGTGCGGGTTGGGTCTCTGTGTCTACGGGTCTTGCCTTTCAGTCAGCCGTTTTTGAAAAGCCCCGTTTCCCCACTTATTTGAACGGAAACATGTAAATGTGAGATTTTTACGTTCACAGATTGTTTCTAATGCTACAGCTACGATTGTTAATAAACGTGGCTGGCATGTCATCATTCAATGTAAAAGTTTTAAGTTTGCTAAAACGTACACAATACCGTGTTGCCACGGAATTTTGCAATGCACGAACTTTGGACACTAGCAGATTTGCATTCTAGCATACATAAGTTTTTATTCATGAATATATATTTCTTTAATCTAATAATAGATCAGATCAAGCGTGCTCCTTCGTGTGAATAGCATATTTGATACTAATAGTACTCGCTAAAAACACGCAAATTTAACATGTTACGTTACCGTACTATACACATTTCGCGAGAATGGCCCATATGTAACTATACATCTATCTATCTATCTATCTATCTATCTATCTATCTATCTATCTATCTATCTATCTATATATATATATATATATATATATATATATATATACACAACATTAATTATTAGAGCAATAATAAAGAAAAACATACAGTGCACTCTGGATAAAGTCGAATCTCCAGGGACCCATGACAATACTGATATGTGAAACTTCTAATACCTAGAAAGTTATCAGAAGGTCTTCTTAGTGGGACCTACGCCCAGGACCGAGGAAAACGATTGACTTAACTTAGCGAAAATCAACTTACGTGAGTTCGAGTTATCTGGAGTGCGCTGTATATGGCCAATGTATACAAGTAATTATGTAGAAGCAAATCTAAAGTTGGCCAAAGAAATGAATTGGGATTTTAGTCTGACTGAATCAGCATAACAAAGCTCTCTTGTTTTTCTTTCCCATTTAGCCAGCTGTACACTTGGTGATAAGTTCCATAATTTAATATTTACACTGAATTAGGGGAAAGTCCCTAACGCGCACCCCCTCCCCAAGGCGCCCCATCCCTACCCTAGCGGATTGAACCAGCACAATGCAGGCGTTGCTTGTCACATTCGATAGATGTCGCTATTTGACGCATGCGCAGAAAAAATTAGCACATTCGCGATCGCCTTAACTTGGGAGGTCGGTGAAAATGCAATAATTCATCAGATTGGCAAATGTGATACACCATTAGAAAGGTCTATTTAAGAGATAGAGAGCCATACCGGTTTTAACTCTCTGTGATAAAAATTGGTTAAGTTAAGGACAATTATGTAAAGGTCATTGAATAAATTTGTGTGACTGTTTTTTTGATCTGAAGGAAATGTGAAAATATAATCTTGTACAATACAAAAATCTTAACTAAGACTTGATATTTTATGTATTTCCTTTAAATATAATTTACAAAAGGAA
This sequence comes from Paraescarpia echinospica, assembly GCA_020002185.1. Taxonomy (NCBI): domain Eukaryota; kingdom Metazoa; phylum Annelida; class Polychaeta; order Sabellida; family Siboglinidae; genus Paraescarpia; species Paraescarpia echinospica. The sequence goes on from CM034536.1 coordinate 50,529,706, forward strand.
TTTTACATAAAATTATGTTAATTAACTAGCAACTAACCTTTCGGAAAAGCTTACAAAAGTATCTCCAGGTCCCCCACTTTTTTCGTCATCCAGCATATATATGTGTACACAGTATATATGGCTCATTGTCATACACCACACTCAACCAGCTTGGAAAGCCTGCTACCCATAGGTTGGAGGTTATGCTTTAATGGTTTCCATTATGTGGATATCAACAGAATCTGACATGTTTTAGAAGTGGCAGGTATACCAGCAAAATCATGTGGACGTCATGTATGCAAAGTTAGTAAAGTGTGTGTGAGAGTATAAGCATAGCCAAATATTGCATGCATTGATGTAAACATTCTGCTTTGGCCTTGTACCATATAATTATGTAAACATATGTAGGTTTGTGTGTGTGTCCGCATATGTGCGTGTGTGTGTGGACTTAGTAAAGTGAAAAGGATAGCCAACTACTGCAAGCAACAATAAGCATTCCGCTACACAGCATGCATGTACAACATTATATATATATATATATACATATATATATATATATATATATATATATATATATATATATATATATACATTACATCAGATAATTCAAAGTTGCATAGCAATATATATAATATATATATATACATATTGCTATGCAACTTTGAATTATCTGATGTAATGTTGTATCTACAAAGATCCGTTTGCAGAGAACAGCGATGGCTGGAAGTAGGATATGAAGAATCACTTCCACATCTGCATCTACATCAGAAAATGTTGTCAGCATTCCAAACACCTTGTCCTTCTTGATGCGAGTAGATTCTCCAAAGATAGGCGTACTCGTCCCACTCATTAACTCATTGATGTTTCTGCATGACTCCTGGCAGAATGACACGAGTTGCTGGTAGTGAGTGTTCATGTCCAAGATGTGAACACTCTTGTCTTCGATCAGGCATCAGAGGGGGCAGGTGATCAGCTCCTGATAAGTCCAAGTGCTTTACATCCAGCGAGAAACTGTGCGGTTTATAAGTCGTTTAGAACGGATTTCAACAACCTGTTTGACGCACCTTGTTTTATTCATAAAGCACCGCATTTAATTGCTAAGAAAGAATGTCCTTGCAGCATTCGAAAATAAAATGTTGAAAAAGCATGCATACCCATCACCGCTGAAGCAAAATGTTGCGCCGTACCACCACCAGGAAAAGTTAAATCATGTTATATATTCATACAAATAGTTCTAGGAAGATACAGTAAAAAACAACCCAAAAAACCCACCAACAAGCCAATGTTTATACATGCAGTTAGTTACAGCAAGATCAATGCAGTGTAATTAGAAGTACATTAGATGTCTGATTTATGGAGCGGGTTGTCATTTATTTGTTATTATTAATTGTCATATATTTTTGCTTGATTACAACATGAAAATGAACTATAAATATTCGTATAACATCCACATTTAATATATGATAGCATGTCTGTGCATATGTAAACACGAATAACAAATGCATGGCTAAAACACAACTTCAGAATAAAAGATTGCAATAATATGTACGCCTGGTATGTGAGCGATAATAGAAGAAATTCGTTGCCGGACATGGGGTACCTCTACGTTCGAGCTTGGGGCAAAAATGGGCAAAGGTGTACCTCCGCCAAATTTGCATTAATATTACGTTTATACATTACTAAATAGCAAAGATGTAGTTTGCCAGAGTTTCCACAAGTTGTTCATACCTTAGATCCTCTCTAAATATGGTCAATGTTCAACATATCATATTTTTCTTAATTTTATTTCAATTCGTACAAGAAACACGCCAAACGAAAGAGTATTATTTTGCGATTTAAATCATACCGCCAAACATAGCATGGCGGGTAATAACGCGAGCACATGATTTTACGAAAACACCACCCTTCCGCGAGATTAAATATGGCTGCGCCCGCAACGAAATGAAATTTCTGCGGGTGTCGTTGTTTCATCACGAATATCTGTATGAAGCATTACGAGTTCACAAAAGCAGGTATTTTTTATCACAAAGAAGACATATTTATGTTTCTTTTGATATAAAATATATGATCAGTCTTTATAAATCAAGAGACTTACAATTTTTTTAACATAGGCGATTTAACATTGCGTCCCAATGCAAACGCGTTTGCGTGATTTCTTCCGACCTCCCTACCCTAACACGACACGACGTTCGGTGAGTTTTATGACACTTGTTACCTTATTTTGTGCATTTAGTGGAAGGCTTGTCAGTGCGCCAAATAATAATGATTACTGCTTACGACGACACTGGCAGTAGTTCAGTTGTATAACCCAACCATACGCGAATACCATGAATTTCATTTATAAATACAATTTTGCAAATGGCCGATTTAGTGTCACTAACAGTTTTCCACAAAGCGCACCTCCCCCATGTCCCTAAAGCGCACCGCAGCAAAACTCATACAATTGGAGGTGCGGTTTGGGGACATTAAACTTTTTCGTGTATATCATAAATTAATTCATTTATTATAAAAATATAATGTATTTCTCGCGTTCTAGAAAAAAATTGGACTAATACGCACTATACTACAGTCACGGTTCAAAGACGGTGCGTTTTGAGGACCCGCAAATGTGACACAATTTAGGATAGACTATTTTAATTAATTTTCGTATGTTAAACCAGTTTACTTACAATTTTCTTGCGGATTCAGATAGCATACTGCGATGATTGATTGTAATTTCCCGAAATTGAAACTATGCAACCACTGTTTATTTGAGATGGGACGTGATCAACAACAGCGGAAATATGGAGAGGCAGATTTACAGGAGGCCCTCTTTGCTCTTCAACATGGCGAATCATATAGAAGCGTTGAACGGCAATACGGAATCCCCAGGCGAACTCTTCAACGACACCATAAAGCCCAGGTAATTTTTATGTAATTTATAAATCGATGCGTTACAAAGATATTAAAATGTGATGGTATGCGTTTCGGAGCGTTTCAAAGTGCGAAGACACCCTATGTTTGCAATAGTACATATTTTGAAATTCTAGCCCTGAAGACGAATATTGGACAAGTAATCCCAGCTAACCATGCATGTTTTGATACCAATAAGCATTTTCAATGAAAAACTAAGGCAATATTAACATATTTTAACCTCTAAGTATGCTGTTTTGTTCTCTGAATATAGACTAATATGTGCGTATTTAGGAACGTTCGTTTGGATTATTTGAGGTTTACAGAAACATTATTTTGCTCGATCATTTTTTTGTCCCGAAAGTAAAATCGTTACGAAATCGCACTGGAAAAAGCTACTGAGGAAGCGTAATTTTGACAATGTTCCCAAATTTTAGAGCTCTATACTTTTGATATGTTATCTAGGATATTGCCTACTTTCAAAACTGCAAGAATTGCTTCTGTTGCAGTTTGTTCCAACATGACCCTATTTTGGCCATAAAAGTCATGGACTAATTATCGGACAATGTCGACGTGCGTTGACGACCCGTAAACTAGATCTGAAGTTGTCTGCGAGATCTGCAAGATCGGGTACCTGGTAACTGTCATAAATCTGGATTTTGTCAAAAGGTAATGCCTGTAAAATGTGCAGTGATTTGTATTGGCTGATTTATTGGCTTGTCAAATGTTAATATATACCAAAAAGATGTCTTTATATGATGTAATTCCATCGTAAAATAATATATTGTCGAACAAATGAGGAAATAAAAGATCACATTTAAGTCTTAGTAGGCCGTAATATGTTTTGCATACTGTTATAATTCACAGTGTCAAATGTGCCTGAAACTGCTTATCATGGCCTACTAAAAAGGCTGATAATATAGTAAAAAGAACACTGTTTCGTGTAAATTGTTTCAACCACATGACATTCAGCCAATAACATGACATATGTGCGATTACAATACAAATTATTTCCCCTTTGTAACCTTTGTTCCAGAACGCTAAATTGCTAATACATGTGTAAGTTACATATAGAACAAAGTAAGAGCACGCCTAGATACGTTACAAATGAAGCGACACAAGGATTTGTAGGTCCAATTGTTGCATACTGAACTAAATACCTCTCCTCGATTAATGAGCCAATCGTGAGTCAGGTTCGTTGACGTTCAAAACTGAAATTTGTGAATAAATTACGTATGTCTTCATAGGCGTGTCTAGGGGTGGGCCTGGGGGGCATGGTCATGTATTCAGGCTGTATAATACCAGCATTCCAAAGATAATATATTTCGACACGACTTGATTACTCAAAGCACCATTCTTCCACGTCACGGAACGATGAGCTGGTGATCCCCAGGTACCATTATTCCTTGCAGATTTGTTGGTCTTCCTCCCGAGCGACCAACCGGATATAGAGAGTTACTCTATTGAGAGACCAGATCGTTAAATACATCCCTCGCGAGTGTACACTCCAGCCAGTTCATTAATAGGCGATATCCACGATTTCTTAAGGGAATGTCCTATTTCATATTTAAGAGCTTTTGGGTGTGTACCGAGATCGTCCCTACCATTTCCAATCAATTCTGCAGCTTTACACAAAATATGTTGCGATTTAAAAGAAGTACTCCCGTGCGATGTTATAGATTTTGGTAATTGTTTTGGTGTCTAGCATCAGACGTCTACCACTGTGTAAAAGTCATGCCTTAACAACACCATCAAGTTGACGTGATTATGACGTCACACCGTCTTCGAGTATAACACAGTCAGTGTCAGTGTATATACACTGCAATCTGGGTGAGTATAGTATGGTTTGATTGCGTCTGGTGTGGTCGGGTCTGATGAATAGTGACATTGTACCCCGGCCTTAACGTCTGAACGTTTGCAGTAAGCCACGTCCCATTTCCTCTCCCCACAACTAAAGTTTTGATTTCAACCCTGTTAGCACGTTCTCGTCGCGACTTGGCATTCTTGAGATATATTTCTATGTGTTCAGAGATGTCAGCCATTTATGTAGGTTTTCTATCCAATAATCATGTGTACTGGAGGGGGAAAGGAGGCGAGGAAGACCTAGACTGTGATGGAAGGACTGTGTAACGAGAGAGTCTTGGAAGGATTGGGAGAGGATTGGAGAACGAGACCGAAATATAGAGGGAATGGAGAGAGTTGATGGAGAGAGCAGTGTAAGATCAGTAAGGGAATAGTAGAAGAAAAAAGATAACTGAAATCGAGGAACGGAATCGAGGCCAGCCTCACCCCTGGCGACAGGGAATCAGGAGGAGAACAAAAAAACCCATCATGCAACACACAGACGTGTTGTAATTCGTTGTGAAGTGGTGTATGTCGTCTATCAGCTGATCGACGTAGGACAGGACCTCGTCTCTGTGTGAAAATGTTGGGCGCGGTGATCTACACTGATCGCTAAACAAGATACGAAACAAATGCGATATTCGATAGGCATTGATTTCATGAAGGTGTGGATATTTTATGGCTTCACGTATAACTAATTTCGCCTCCTCCTGTTGGTGTTTACGGGATGGTTGAAACGCTCATCTTTTTCCTTAACATCGTTTTTATGTCACCCAATTAGCTATTGCTATAAATCATCTCTATGTTCATGGGCGTATTACCGTAATGGCAACTGATGCACCAGCCCCCGAGCCCCACTGAAACAAAACAGAAATCAATAAACGGAAAATAGTGTAAATTTTAAACAAACAAATGATAAAACATCGTGGAAATAAAAAGAGATATGCCTTGCTCGTCTGCATCCAAAATGCAATATCTTTGGGATGATCATATAGAAGTCGTCAATGATGAAAACGTGTCACGTTAATCAAAAAATATCGCAGTTCATTTATGTGAACATGGCGAAGTTTATCCTCTTCTGCGCCACATCATGTTTGGCAAACAGGTGAAACACGTTTCCTGTTGTGTTTTTGTGTTGACGCAGCACGTATGTTTTAACACAGGAGTGCGCAGCAGAGACGCAAATTATATATTCGAATTGTCGGTCAGCTTTCTCCATTGTCAGAGGTAGTACATGTGCACATCAACCAGACTGAATTTTTGTTCATCAAGATCCTCCATTCTCGAACAGCCTACCTACATATGATACTACACTAGAGGCGTTGAGGTAATACGACATCTCACTAGTCAGTGTATCGATGTTGGCGCGTTTGTTGTTTATGACTTTGAAACTGCCGCGAGCACAACGGTTAGTGCGGTCCATGTAGTCGTAATCATGACATGAGAGTTATACATTTTCCGGAAAGAGTCGATTAAAGTTATTTTCCTTTGCCACAGCCTTGCTATCAGTGTGCGACTTAACGCATAAAATGGCAATGGCCAACTGGGCCCGCATTCTGAAAATGTTGCGGGCTCGACGAAGGATTTGAAGGCCCAACAGTCCCGTCAGTCAAGCCGCACCTGTCGTTTTAGAAACACAAAATATTAATTATGTTTGTATGGTTACTATATAGGTTTCGCTGAGGGGAGTGTTTAAGGTATGCATATATATATATATATAAATATATATATATATATATATACATACTCCCCTCAGCGAAATATATATATATATGCATACCTTAAACATTCCCCTGTGTGTGTGTGTGTGTGTGTGTGTGTGTGTGTGTGTGTGTGTGTGTGTGTGTGTGTGTGTGTGTGTGTGTGTGTGTGTGTGTGTGTGTGTGTGTGTGTGTGTGTGTGTGTGTGTGTGTGTGTGTGTGTGTGTGTGTGTGTGTGTGTGTGTGTGTGTGTGTGTGTGTGTGTGTGCATATCCTAAACATTCCCCTCAGCGAAACCGATATAGTAACTATACATACATCATTAATGTAATGATGTATGCTCTCGGATACAGGAAACCCAAGCTTCACCTTTGTAACACAGTACTACGTGACGTAACGATCGACGTACATTTTGATCTAGTGACGTGGTTTTAATAGGCATGCTAATAGTACTCAATGCGTCGCCGTCATTTCAACTTATTGTTATTGTGACCGGAACATTTCTAACGGTCGGGGGGGGGCAAGGTCACGTGGGCCCATTCAAAAAGGTCTACGGGCACGTAACATTACAAAGGTCTAAGGGGGCTCGTGCCTCTAAGCCCCACTAGATACGCCTATGCAGACATACTACATACACAATACATACATAGTACTTACATAGTACACACATAGTGACCACATAGTACACTCATAGTGCATACATGGTACATACATAGTACATACACAGTACACACATAGTACATATATGTAGTACACACATAGTACATACATAGTGCATACATGGTATATACATAGTACATACATAGTAGACACATAGTACATACATAGTACACACATAGTAATACATAGTGCATACATGGTACATACATAGTACATACATAGTACACACATAGTACATACATAGTAAACACACAGTACATAAATACTGCACACATAGTACACACATAGTACACATATAGTGCACACGTAGTGCACACACAGTACACACATACTACATACACAATACATGTATTGTACACATATAGTACACACATAGTGCACACATGGTACGTAGTACATACATCGTACATACATAGTACACACATAGTACACACATAGTGCACACATAGTACACACATAGTACGCACATACATAGTACACACACAGTACATACTTAGTACACACATAGTACACACATAGTACACACATAGTACACACATAGTACACACATAGTACACACATAGTACGCACATAGTACGCACATAGTACACACATAGTACACACATAATACACACATAGTACGCACATAGTACACACATAGTATATACATAGTACACACATAGTACACACATAGTACGCACATAGTACACACATAGTACACACATAGTACCTACATAATACACACATAGTATATACATAGTACACACATAGTACACACATAGTACATACATAGTACACACATAGTACATACATAGTACACACATAGTACACACATAGTGACCACATAGTACACACATAGTGCATACATGGTACATACATAGTACATACACAGTACACACATAGTACATATATGTAGTACACACATAGTACATACATAGTACACACATAGTACATACATAGTACACACATAGTACACACATAGTACACACATAGTGTATACACACGCGGTGGGGTAGGAATAGAGACCACCCTTTATGAGTCCGCGACAGGTTTTTTAAACTATCCGCGTGAGAACGTTTTTGATCTGGCATAGACACTAGGTTGCAAATATCTACCGAAAGACACTGGCAACGTGGTATGAACGCAGTCTGTGCCGACAACTCCGAAAATTCAACAATTTACACGCCATTGCCAACGATATTTAATCATCTTTCTTTTTTTGGAGAAACAGCGGGTAAAATCACCCATGCGATTGGGCACACGTAATCGAGTTCTAAGCCACTAAAAATTAGTCGCTACACACGGGATGTCCATAGATCCTCGCAGATTATTTGGCGTGGTTTTATACGCAAAGAACACTCACCAACGCATGTTGCTGCGGATAAGTCCCGCCGACTTGTACACGTGTCTTCTCGTGCCCGACCACCAATCGACGTTTACAACGATCGGTGCAATAGGTGTATTTTATAGTTGTCCAATAAATCGCGAAATAAACGAGTAACACCGGGTGCAAGCGCCCAGTCGCGATGGCGATCGATATTTTTATCCGTTCTAAACGATCGAAGACAATAACAGTTGTCAACTAACCGGCGTTGCATCCTCGGCAATTAAACCGGAGTGGATCAGGCAATACATGATGATTGGCGGCGCTGCGCACGGCTGATTGATGGCGAAGTGGATCGCCTACTGGCGTCCGCCATTGACAAATATCACACGATGTCAACGGCGAAGATCGGTAATGTCTTCCGACCATAAATCTCAACTCGGCCGGTTGTCGGCTCGCTGGCATAAGCTAATCCAAACACTGTTTGTTGTTCTTCCATTCAGTACGTGTTGGCCGTGTAACGCGTTCACGTTGTCTCCATTCCGACACTGCGAACACATCGGGAGAACTCGGGTGTGCCGACACCACAAAACCTTTAACATTCCCTTCCCCGATTCGAACTCCGCGGACCAACCGGGGCAAACACACGGGAAATCAGCTTGGGACTTCCGGGGAAATATACGCCTACAGTGCTGATCCGGTGTGCGGGATATCTACAGGTGTTTTCCCATCAGATGACGGCGCGTGTTTTAGGCTACGTTTTCCCGTCTGGTTGCAAGTACACACGATCGGTATGCGGCAGCCGCTAAACCTGGTGAACTATGTCGAAACAACCGAAATGTTGGTGCGTGTGTCTCACTGAACTCCGGTCTCGACTCTATAGTAGGCGCCAATGTCCAGTAGTTTAATGACATTAATTCTGACCAAAGTTTGCATTAACACATAATAAGCCAAGCTGTCACGTATTGTTTATTTTGAAACATGTTTACTCTTCACAGTACAGCTGTGTTCTCAGCGTGTAATAAAACTCCACAGGTAGTAGAGCGGATAAGACGAAGTATCATACAAATTGTGATACAAGCATGAACTTGGCATTCACATTGGACCGTTCTTAAAAAAACAATTGGGTCTCAGTTAAACGTCCAAACGAATGTTGTGCATGCGATTCTGCAAATTTTCCGGTTCTAATTATTGTATTCGCTTGGATGAAAATGTATCTTGATAACCAGTACAGTTGGCGCGTTTGAAGAGTCCAACAGTTAGTTGTTGCGTTATGTGACGGATTTACCGTTGCATTGAAATCGTCCATTTTTATATACACATTTAAAGATTGCAACTTTAAAGACGCGTAAAGGTTTGAGCAAAAAGAAAACATCCCAATCCGATGGGCGAAAACCACTGTTCATGATGTTGAGGAGACAGACTTTCCAATCCCTTGATCAATAACTGACTGTTATGAAACCAACAGAGATGACGACAGATGTCGTTGGTGATAAAGGCCGGGATGCACTGCCACTTTTCGCCCGACCAGACCAGGCCAAACCAAACCAGACTCACCCTACGTCGGGGCTAGTCGGTGTCAGTCTGACGTATTCGAAACTGTTCAAGTGACGTCACACCGGCTTTAACAATGACGCAGTCGGTGCATTGGATACACTGCAGTCGGGGTGAGTCTGGTTTGGTCTGGCCTGGTCGGGTCGAGTCTGGTCGGGCGAAAAATGCCAGTGTATCCCGACCTTTAGACATGCTCGTGGGTCGTTGAATATTTTCCCTATATATTTATGTGACGCGTTCCTATTCTCTAATTGCTGTCACGCACCCCACATATCTCGGCAGATTTTACTGTTATTGGCGCTTTAAACCAGTAAAACGGTGCAACTCGACGCCAAATAATTTTGGTTACATTCGATTTTCGCAGAAACGGCCCGGCAACAAAGTTAGACCAATTTGATTTTTGATCCATATTGTATAAGTGCCACTGTTCTAAATTGTTCCATGGCTAAACAAAATGTCACTCATAGTTTGCTAAGACATGCGTCACTGGATAATGAAAGCAATGGAGCAACGTTGTGAATTATGTATTTTGGTCATTCGGGTGTAACATTCAATGCGAAACAAAGCACAACTCACATGCAGGAAAATTACAGCCCCACAGTAGATAACAGCAGCACTGCTCAAATGTTCGACACCATCACACCTTATACTAAACAGTAATTAGACCAAAGTACACCGGGGGTTAATATGATTCTGTAATTCTAATACTAGTTTAATAAGATGTGTGTCTACGTGAACGTGTTAACCGTTTCTGCCAACCCTTTATTGGACGTTGTTGCCCTGATTCAACGTACCAGTTTTATACTTTTTGCTTGGTCTATTGCCATTTTTGAAGAAAAAAAACTATAATCAGTGCAAAATCAGTGCTGCCATATCAAGTTAGTGTATATTAATATTTATTTCATATATTTTCTCTGTATATGGTCTGTTGGATACAACCTCATAACATAGGTGGTGAAGAATTTTATTGTGTGGAAAAGTTGAAATAATTCATCCAATAAAGGGTTAATTAACGAAAAATAAGTAGAATATAGGATTCAGAGGCAACTGCAGAATAGCTTAATAGTAGCCTGTTTTAAAGCAATACATATTTGAATACTTGAAGACTTACCTAACTGGAATTTGCAGCTGATGTGGCGTTAGGAACTTACGAGGTTGAGCACTGCATTAACTGTAACGCTTTTTTGTAGCACGTATCGAGTAAAGAAACACCTGTGGGTACGTGTTATAAAATTTGTATTTAATATGTTTCATTGTAGTAGTTATCGTGTCGATAAGATAAGATCGACACGATAACTACTCATTGTGATACACGCATATATACACACGGACGCACGCACGCACACAAGCACGCACGCACGCACGCACGCAGCACACCACGTTTTTATACGCACCTTGCTGACAAAACGTCTTTGAAAAGTGACGTTAGCATCATGCTTGTCTGATTTCTGATTAGTAATGATGGCCCTAGCATGGTTGATTTTATTGGGACGTAGCTGAACAGTTGTGGATTACACCAGACTCACCCCGACTGCAGTGTATACACTTCACCGACTGACACCGACTGAGTGAGACTAAAAACCAGCGTGACGTCACAATGTAAACCTGAACACTTTCCACTGCGTCATACTGAAAACGACTAGCATCTATTACAATCGGGACGTGTGGATTCACTAGCCGACTGACACCGACTCGACCTGACTAAATCAACACTAACTGGTCTGGTTTGGTCGGGTCGGGCGAAAACAAACAGTGTATTCCGGACTTTAGATATGTTAGATATAATGCGTTTATTTTTACGTGTTTTCTCTCTCTGTTTATGTACCATAAAACATCAAAAAAAGCTCGGATAACACATTTCCCTTATGTTTATATAAAATATAACGTATATAAACGTGCTAGACCATCGCTACTATTTCATGACAACATATGCAACAATAGAACGTAATATATCCAACGATACTAACAACTCAAAACAAGCAATGATCTTGGACCTAATAATCACACGGAGGGTCTCTGTTATATCAGATAGTGAAAACGGGACATATAGACCACGTAAACCGCGGTGACTGACAATAATAATAATAATCTTTATTTTATATAGCGCCATATTACATAAAACTAAAATATAAATAGTAAAAATTTAACAAATTTAAATATAAAAATAAATAAATAAAATAATGCTGTGTAAACATCAGCAGATTAAAAAGAAAACAATTATCATGGTAAAATAAGTACTTAGAATGTTCTTTCGGATGTTAAAAAGATCAAAATAAAAATATGAATAACTTAAAATAAAAATATTTATGTGGTCTTTCAAGCTGTGTACGCCGTAATAAAAAGGTGAGTCTTTAAGGCTGCCTTGAAAGATTGCAGGGAGGTTTTGGAAGTAGATTACAAGTAGTTGGTAGACCATTCCATATTGTAGCGGCAGCGTGAACGAATGCGCGTTCACCAGCTTTGGTTCGGGCTCTCGCAACGACAAGATTATAACCCTCAGCAGAACGAAGATGTCTGGCTGGTTTATAAACTGACACAAGTGTCTGCATATATGGTGGCGAGAGTTCAGCATTTAACGCCTTCTATGTAAGTTCTGCTATTGTGTAGATAATCCCATGTAACATAACAACTAATTCATACACATGCACGTGCAGAGCTGTCCACTATCCCTACTTGATTTTTGCCGTACCACGAACGTCCAAGGCGTTGAGATGTGTGCTGAGTAACTATCCCGGGCATGGGAAAGGTTAGGTGAATTGACTGCGAAGAAGAAGAATGACATTTTATCGTATTTGCCAGAAATGTAATGGTGCAATCTGAAACGGGCCAGTTCTCGCCCACTCCGTGAATGCTTCTGTAGGACTACGCCACTCTTGACCAGACATAACAACCGACTGATATTACTTAACAACTACAGAGGCCCAACAACAATCGCTACACCGGTGTTATTATCTAATCATTATGCTGTTTAACTAACTTAATTAATGTTTAATCCAGGCTAATAATTTGACATAGGATTAACCATGACATTATGTTTTTTTTAATTATTATTATGAATATTATCACACATGATTAGCTATGATATTATTGTTTTATTTCTTACTGTTGTGAATATTGGTGTTGATCACACCATGGTATTATGTTTAAATCTAGCACTATTTTTTCTCATTAACAGTATGCATCATATGCTATCGGAGACCGTTATCTCACTATTTTGTTATTTAGCTAAATTATGCAATTTCTTGTTTACGGTTGTTGTGAATTTGATGTTGGCCACACCGTGGTATTATGTTTTACCCTACCACTGTCTGTTATCATTAATAATATGTATCATATGCCATCGGAGATCATTATCTCATTAATATGCCGTTTAACTAACTTAATTAATGTTTAATTCCTGCTGATAATTCGACACATGAATTAATCATGACATTATGTTTTTTCTTCTAAGCAAACATCATAAGCAATACAGAATCAACATGTTGTCATTGTTGACAACATAACTCACCCCTTTCCCTAGCTTACGCCTGTACTCATGACATTTGTTCTATTACATGTATGTTTTCTTTTGTTTTACTACTACACGTACAACTACGGTGAATGTCATAATGACACGCTGCACAGAGTGTGCCAAGCTATCACTTTATCTACTCTACAGTTTCTTTGATTTGAGTTTTTCTGTTGCTTCTGGTAGTAGCGTAAAAGCGACGGACTGGGGAGATTGGATTAGGGTAGGGTGGGGTAAGAAGCCCCCTCGAGGTAAGCACCTCCCCTGGGTATTTAAATATTTCGATCGTTTGCTGCCTGTCTCTGGTGGATGAAAACAATGCTGCCACCTAGCATGCATTGTGTCCGAACGCGCAAGAACGCTAAAATAACGGTGAGTAACAAAAACTGAATTTGAAGTTTTTAGGCTTGTTTGATGTTAAAATTTTACATACTAGATGTATGATTATGAGACAGAGATTGCGTGCGATATCAAATAGTCGTTATATTATGCATTGTTTATGTCAGTAGTTTCAATTATTACCATGCAAAACGGGCGATAATTAAAGGTAATTTGACCATCGGCACATGTCCGCATGAAACCTATTGGGGGCAAGACGCCCCCAACGACGTGGGGCAAGACGCCCCGGGGGGCTTTTTGCCCCTCGAGGGGCGTCTTACCCCACGTTTATTAATTGTTTGTTTTACACATGCAACATAGGCTAACGTGCAAGGCCTAGCCTTAGAGCTACAATTAAATATTATTTTATTTATAGTATTTGTATATTATGTTTTATATCATTGTATATTACCAATTGCATTATCATATTATGTATTTTTTTTTATTAATTGTCCTATTTTATTGTCTATGTATTTGCAACATGGTATTTATATATATTGTTTTTTTAATTCCTGTATTTTTTCCATAAATTATGTATAAGCACAGGGCTACAGTGAAAAACTGTATTTTAATCTGAATGTATTAGCCTACCCTGTATAAATACGTTTAAACAAAATAAATGAATAAACAAACAAATAAATATATAAATAAATAGGCATAAATAAATAAATAATAAATACGGCATGTGTTTGAATGCAAATTTGCAATAGGCCTATGACAGATTGAACATCTACTGACTAATATTTTCTTCTGTAGAAATGGTCCGCACGTACAAGCGCAAGTCGGAACGGGGTGCCTATGGGGACGATGTGTTGAAGGAGGCACTGGCAGCGCTGGAGAATCAGCCTATGAAGGCTGTCAGTTGGCGTTTTGGCATTCCGGCTAGGACGCTGCGAAGACACCGCGACAAGAAAGTCGCCACTGTGGGATCGCTATCTCTCGGCCCAAGGCAACCAGTACTATCGGCTGACGTGGAACGAACACATCGCGTATATGGAGAAGTGCCTGTACGGCTTGACGACCGTGGACGATCTCGCGGTGAAGCTGAGGCTTGCGCACACGTTCAACGCCGAAACAAAGATGGCCGGCCGAGACTGGCTTCACGGCTTCTTCAAGCGCCATCCTGACCTGGCTATTCGGCAGCCTCAGGGTACGAACATCGCAAGGGCTGTCGGTTGCAATCGCCCTAAAGTGTAATTGTCCACTGCTGGGCCGACACCGTCCACTGCTGGGCCGACACCGTCCACTGCTGGACCGACACCGCCCACTGCTGGCCCGCCAACGACCGCGTCCGCAGGAGTGTCGACCGTTAAGGAGCTGATAAAGCAGCTATTTCCGTTGCCAAAGATATCGCGTCCACGTGCAAGATCGCGTATTGCCGAGTGTGCCACTGTTCTGACATCGACGCCGCATAAGAACAAGTTGGCTATGCAGCAGGCGAAGAAAGAACGCATACCCAAGCTCAAGAAGAAGTCCCTGGCGACAGGAGTGAAGAGACACATGGCAAAGGAAAGGCGCGTGAGCTCCAGTAGCGAGGAGAAAGAATGGCCCTGCATTATCTGCGGAGAGCCATTCAAAGATAGCAGATCACGAGAGGTGTGGGTGCAATGTCAACTGTGAAAGAAATGGGCCCACGAAGATTGCACCGCGGGACAGGCCTTTTTCACGTGTCCCAACTGTGAATCGGAGAGCGATTGACTGTGCATTATGTGCCATCTGTTCATCTGTTGCCTGATGTCGTTTAATATGCTTTAATAAAGTTCGTATTTCTTATTTGAAATTATTCAACGTATTTTGCAGATTAAATTTATGTTTGTTTCACCACAATTTCTCATTGGGGCAAGACGCCCCCTGGGGGCCGGTTGCCCCACACTAAAGGGCGTCTTTGTACATGTATATATATATATATACATGTATATATATATATATACATGTATTTATATATATATATATATATATATATATATATATGTATGGGTAAGTATGTATTATGTATCCAATAAAATTGCTTTAATTATACTGTAGCGAAAAATCCTGCCGCTGTAAAATATTGCCTCACCGACCCTTAATGCGCATGTCCGCAATAGAAGCTTGTTGTGTAAAGAAATATTTTGCCCTATTCTAAATATATTAACCTAATAGCGGTCTTCAAGCTTTATTATGAATATTTGCGATTGGATGGTTATAAAAGTATTAAAATGTTGTTCATCTGATACATTTGGAAGAAGGATATATGTGGAAATATTTATAAATGCTAGCCAACTAATGTGTTGTAAGTTGTATTCAGCACAATATTCTACAAACTGCCAAAACACCTATTTGGTGCTAAGATAATTGAGATTTGTTTAAAGTTAGTTAAAATATTTTATCAAAAAAAATAATAAATGTGTTCTTATAGATGTATAACATAATTGAATATAATCCTGAAAGAATGATGATATATTCGTTCACTCACGTGCCAGTTTGGCATGTTTACTGATGAGCTCGACTCCACTGGGCTTTTGTTTACATCCGTGTGCCAATGCAGACATTCATAAATGTACACACTCATACTTAGCTATAATTAAATATGTCAATAGCATGTGGTAAATGGGCTGCACTTTGCTCAGTTCATAAAGTGAACGAGACTCAGTAATGATGCATAATGGAAATCCCATTTATTTAATAAAACATTTTAAAACGTGTGTACAGTGTGTATTAAACATACCCCAAATATATTACACGATCACAGTGCACATGCATTATGCAATTACTATAATTTAAATTATTTTAAAACATAAGTATGATATGCATTAAATACATGAATTAATGTAGTGTATGTGGATTGCATACTTGGGAGTGTATAAGTAACTATGCCTACAGTATCTTTGTTTCATTACCATAGTGTACGTTATATCTTGTGTGACGGATAGAATAATGTCGCTCTTATTGTTATGGGAATGTGCAAAATATGACGACATAATTATATGTATATATATATATATATACACACACACAATTGTGTGGTGCACAATGCACATGCAGCATTCATCAATGTATACACTGACATATCATTATATTACTAGTATAAAACACATCACCATCACAACGAAAGGAGTGCCAAATTACTTCATGACTTAAAAACAAACAAACCAACACGACCCGACCAGGTGACAGCCAAAATCCAAGGTCGGTGCGGCAGTATTTTTCAGCAGCAGGATTTTTCGCTACAGGGGTAACGCACTGTCGCATCGCGCACGCCGAGTTATTAGACGAACAGCAGCATTCTGCAGTCACTGCAACCTACCGATGTTCTTGGTAGAAGTGCCAAACCATAGCGAATTGCAATAATGTAAGCGTGAAGTAATCATTGCATTGACAACACGTTCTGCTGTCGAATGTAGCAGGTAACGGTGATGTTGGCCGATGTTACGTTACTTTCACACATTCGGCAGCACAGACGACTACAGATCCAACGAGCACATGCAGTCCAGCAACAAAATCAGATGCTGACATCATCCTCACAAGCCAGGGCTGTTTGCCATGCAAAACTAGCCCTGGCAGATCTCCTACGCGAAGTGCGGAAGTTCGCTAGCACCAATTTGAAGACGGATACACGACTTCTTGGAATCCCAATAAATAATGACCCGTTCGCCCATTAGCACGAGCAGCTGAGCGGTATTGTGTATTCGAATAACTGCTTCTACTTCCTAAACATTGCGTGTAACACGAGCCATGGTTGATTGAAATTAGTGTTATTATGACCACCTGACCTGCCGCCAACCATTGATCTAGTGAGCGATTTCATAGGCTGAGCTTAAATTCAGAGTTTCGCAAAGCGATCAGCCAGGATGTACTGCTGGCTGGCACTGACGTAATCAGCAGCAGCGAACCCTGGCGCGCATAGATGGCTGACCTGGGTACAACCGGTAGAACCACGGTTTTTGCATCATTCATCAGCAAGTAGTTGAACGTCATCCAGGATTTGTTGTCGTCGATGCACTGCTCGACACGATGCACAGTGGTAGTAAGAGAAATAATGACATTCAAGTCCAAATGACATAACAATTGTAAGTCATCGGCATAATGGTGATACGTCAAATTATATTTACGAATGATGTCACCGATCGGCTGTATATAATAAAAGAAAACAGCAGTGGACCTAACACTGATTCTTGCGGTTCACCAGTGTACAGAGTCGTTTCGCTTGAAATTGCGCTACCGACAACAACAATTTGCCTGCGATCACAAAGGTACGACTCAACCCAGCGTAATACAACTCCGGCGAGGCCGTAGCGCCGTTGTAGACTAAGATATATTGTGTGGTCGATCTATCGAAAGCAGCGCTTAGGTCAATGAGCATGACGACAGTGCCTTGTCTACAGCCGAGAGCCGTCCTAATTTCGTTTACCACATACACAAAGTAGGGCGGTCTCCGTTGAATAGTGTCGTTTTTATGCAGATTTAAGAGGATCAGTCAGTGATTGATTGACCTTTGAAAATGAGCACGCTTCAATTAACTCAAACTGCAAAAACGTTAATCAAACGTAACTTTGTCGGCCATTTGATTGATGGTCGATATGTTGACTGTATAAACGAATCTTGATAAACGAGGTGACATCCACGACACTAATCACCTAACAACAAACATGACACGCGATAATCTATACGCCCGCTGTACTCGTGTTCGTGCACGCCTGTGGCTGGACATATTGATCCCGCCATTCCCAACTTAAGCCACAGCTCAGGCAGGCCGTTTCTATCACATAAAACCGGAGTACCGCTCATTCGAGACAAATTACGTATACACCCGTAATACGACACGACAATGTTACCTCGTCCTTTTGCAACGTTAAATCACTGACGCGGAACGAAATGTGATATTACACGCTAGAGCGGACGCGCGTGGCTGGGTCATCAATGTTGATGTCCAGACGCCGGTCGAAAGATCGATGCCTCAGTAGCTGGTGTTCCAAAGTCGTGATGTCTCGTAACAGTGAACGCGTACGTGATGTTACAATCGCGTTTACGAGCAATGTTCCAATAAATCTTTGTCTCGTTTCTATTAAATGTGTGGCCAGCTATGCGACTCTTCTGAAAAACATCCACATTTACAAGGTGGTCGTTGACTACTGGCTCAGTGTGAGTGCAGGTGATATTTGTAGATTTATCTATGACATTGCTCGTATTCTTGAACGTGGTTCCGTTTCGACGAACCTGAATGCTAATTAAATGTGGCAGACTTTGTTGCTTAATCGCATCACCGTCGTCCACGTCGTTGTCGTCGTCTTCATCGTCGTCATCACCATCATCAGCGATGCTCATCGGCATCATTATCATCATCGTCATCACCATCATCATCATCACCACCACCACCACTACAATCATTATCATCATTATCATAATCATCATCACCACCACCATTATCATCATCATCATAATCATCATCAGCAGCAACATCATAATCATCATCAACAGCAACAGCAGCAGCACCAGCAGCGATGTTCATCATCATCATCATCACTATCATCATTGTCGTCATGCTCATCATCATCATCACAATCAATAATTTTTAACTGGCTGTTGGATATCCGGTCTCAGCACCACTCCTAACTGCGGTGTTGTGGCTGTGGCGGCTTTCCCTAGATATATGCCTTCAGTGTCTGACGAGTCTCACCTTCGTGCTCATTCAGCCCATTGTTGATAAGTGCCACAGTCCACTCTCCGACCAGCCTGCCCTCTGTACATCCGGGATCGTGCGGCCTCGAGCTCCCAGTCCGTGCCAGCAAGAGGCCGCTCGGTTCCCGGCTACCACGAGTTGCCGCAAGGAGGTCGTGGAGCTGATGAAAGAGGTCTAAGTGTGGAAAGGCTACATATCGGCCGACTGTAATGTCTGCCACACGTTGCCGGGAGCTGTCATCTGATCCTTTGTTAACCGATGACTTGATTTTGATCGTGAATGTAGGAGTGTGAACATCGATTGAACGAATGCTCCTGGGATCGAATATGCTTTGGGCGACGACGAATAAGAACGGGACCGAAAGACGTCCGCCGGATATAACGAATGCGAATCAGTGATGGAGTATATCGTTCTCTGGATATCTACCACTGGTTAAAAAGGTATACCCCAGGTAGATATATACCAGAGGATGTATTATCCGCTCTGGATAGCTCCCCCGGGAGATACCTTCAAACTTCAAAGGATATTTTACCAAAGAATACTTCCTCCGCCAACATCAAAGCTGTCTTCGCGTCATAGTTTTATTGTAAAACAACCACACTTTACATTAAACGAAATCCCACAGTTATGAACGGGAACGTGATACAATAAATGTAATAGTTATTGTAAATATAATAAGTGTGGTATGATTTGCAGAGAGTAGTTATTAGGAAAGGTCATATACAGCAAAACGTTAACATTCATATAAAATACCTGGAAAACAAGAATGTGATTAAATAAATTAAATATTTATTGTCCATAATAATTAAGCTACGATTTGCACTTATTCTTAGTCTCATAACCCTAGGTTTAGGGCACTAGTCGTGATAGAGTAGAATTGTGAAATATATTCGTATTGCTGTGCTATTGGCATGACGTAAGCATTATTATTGTGTCTACTTCATGTTGCCAAGTCTATGATGCAAGGGCCGTTTTCCCGAAGTTTTTGCCGCGCGCGCGTGGTTCCTGCGATTGTTAGGTTACGTTTTACGCAGTACGAGCACATTACGTTTTATGTTCCTGTAATTGTTTTGATTGACCCCATAAAAAGGTGATAATCTTTACATATTTTGAAAATATATAGGTCTTACGTCCTATTCTAGGGGTCGTAGATTAATCCCTGAAAGTATGGCGCCTGAAGTTCAAACCGTCTAAGAGGAAATCCTTAACATATCCGCATACGCAAGCTCGATTGTAAATAGATTGCTACACGGCCCAGTTCGTTGCTGGTGTAATACGTCGACACATGCCGCTGGACACTTCCAGTACGCAAGTGCGATATTGTTACTACACGGGGCGTACGAATTGCTCCGACTGTACCGGCCATAGCTGAACCACATTTTTCCAAACCACGAAATATGGCGACGGCCTCGCGGCCATTTGCCGCATTATAACATAAAGGAATATAAACTGAAACTACACGATCGTATGCCGATAGCTAATGCTATATATTGGTAATAATATATTCATATAATATGTATATATATATATATATACATATATATATATATATTATATGAATATATATATATATATATATATATATATATACATATTATATGAATATATATATATATATACCAAAGCAAAAAAAAGCAAAGCCTGTATACAGAAACAGTATACAGGCTTTTTGGTTTGATCGGTATATATATATATATATACCGATCAAACCAATATATATATACCGATCAAACCAAAAAACTTGAAAGTTTCTGTATACAGGCTTTGCTTTTCCCAACGGATTAAGGCTTTGCGTTCCCAAATAACCGTTTAGGATGTCTTCCCAACACCTTGTATACGTAGAGTTTTCTTAAATTATTCTTGCTGTCCTGTAGGTGCCGCTATGTTGCAATGCTGATCTTACATGACTCATATATATATACATACATGTATGTGTGTGTGTGCGTGTGTGTGTGTGCGTGCGTGCGTGCGTGCGTGCGTGAGTGTAAATTATAATCTAAGCTTTCGCCGCCAAATTGACACTGATTGATCTGTGGGTGAGTCATGGGTGATCAGCATTGCAACACCTGCTAACATTACACGCGATGTCAATGAACACTTGTCAGAACAACAAAAAGAAATAAGGCTATTAACATAAACAATTTAATTTAAGGTTCTACCAAACCTACGATTGTTCGGCAAAGCGAGACACAATGATGAGAATTATTCTAAATAGTTTGAATTAAGTTGTGTAGGCTTCGCGGTGAAAATGACCCCTGGCTCATGGCATGGCTTAAGAAAAACAAGCAAATATACAAGTGTCGAGACGCAATATTACTATACCTTATTGCGGATAGTGGGCATGATAACCTGGCAAGAACGTGGTAGCTGCATGCGGAACATATATTTTCAGCATTATGGCTGGCGAAACGGATGACTTGTCGAACCATGTCCTTGCAATTCGCATAATGGGTAGATGGTAGACGTTGCAATTTGTATAATATAATGGGTAGATGGGTAGACGATAAACTCGAGAACAGCGAAGATTGTACAGGTTTTCATAAATTATAACGGACTGGTGCTTCTACCACACCACTGCCTTTCTCAAATGTTGTTCAATACGAGCATCCACGTTACACAAACCATGAGCAAGACATTGCTATTTAAAAACGAAAATGACGTAGCTACCAAAATGAGTAAATCTGAACTTTGGTGTTTCTATTGTCACTGCTACGGATATTAATTTAATCTCCCTTATGCGAATTATATCAGGAAAGTAAATATGTATGACTATGATCACCCTTAGCAACGTACACACAATTCGATATGCGTTGGGTTGGTATCGTCAGCAAAGTCGAAATAAGATACATTGAAAAACTTAGCTGTACTACCGAGACGCAGAGTAGCGTGAGCTAAATTTGGCATGGCACAGTAGCGGCGTGATATTTCCCAACACTAGGGGCACAATGGTCGAGCGGGTAGAGTGCTGGACTGTCGTTCGGAGGAGCGGGTTTCGAATCCTGATGTCGCCGGGCGGTGGTTCGGTACTGGTTCGGCCGCTGAGTCAAAACGTCGGTAATTTCGTTCACTCTACGTTGCCTGCGTCGTTCGGAACAGACGCTATAAGACGTTGGTCCCGTCGATCTGGTGTCCGTGCGAAATCATACGCAGGGAAATTGGAAAAAAATCTGTCGTAGATTGACTGTGCCGGGGGTTCATTGTCTAAACTCCCAATGCCAAAATAGTCAACTTTAAAAAACAATCTATACAGAGCCATGCACAAAGGAGACGCATGTTATCATACTGTAGCTTTTGGGTTCCGTCAACACTTCTACTGTATACAGGCATGAATTGTGGGCATATTATCTTAACAGCATGCAGCTGCGTGATGGAGATGCATACAGAGATGAATTCATGTTAAGTTTGATATTGCAAATGTGCAAGCCATGGTTAGGGAGAACTCAACCATTATATTTAAAAAAAGATAAATAGTTTGATATCTCACACAAAACGATGCTACCGACTGCATCTGAACCTACAAAATACAACCATATGAGTATCTAAGCACGCCCTGCTTTAGGAGTTCTATAGATCAACCTGTTTACGTTTTACAACGCCTTCTAATAGCCGCACTTTGCCCTGTCTTGACCCTCTGGCTATCAGAATAACTCGTTGACCTGTTAGGATTAGCCACCGGATGTTATCATTACACTTCGCTGCTGTTAGGCTTAATTCCGCAGAAGTCAAACAACGCACTCTTTACTAAAATCAAATCAAACAAAATCGTGTCATTTTATAAAGCGCCATTCCAACAATCGTTGCACATGGCGCCGTACAGATTGTTCTAAAACGGGTGAGTCTTCAGCTTAGACTTAAAACCAGCATCAGTCATTGTTGTTGATGATAGACGCTGTGGCGGCAAGTTTAATAGTTTTCATGGGGTTGCCACACCGAATAGAACGACCGGTAACTTTACAACAGCGCAACAACGCAGCACAATCGTCGATTTCGTTTGTGCCTACAACCCAGGAATATTTTGATATAATTACGACCATATCTAAAATAAAATTAAACATAACCATGCAGCCGATACAACGCATCTCAATACAAAGTAAAGTGGTTCGTCAGACTTACTTGATTATCTCCATACGACGCATTCAAGAGACTAATCCTACTCGTCCACAAGTGGCCGAATCACCATTCGGTGGCACGTACGGCTTGGAGGTTGAACGGGCAACGTGGGTCTCACTTAGAGTCCACCGAACGCCTTATAATAGGCCCGGCATCGCGCGATCGAACGCGATTGAACATCACCCAAGGCAACTCGATCATCGCGCTGCAGATTATCATTATTGTAGAAGTCATGCTGTGTGCGCGTGGCTGCGACTACAATGCACTGATCGGATCTGAACGCTGAACTTCAGGGGAAAGAAACCTTACTGACTGATTTTGTTGAAGAAAAATCAAAGCTTTCGTACGCAAGCTGGATAGTTGGAGGCGCAAGATTGGCTTAGACAACTTCGAAAACAGTATCATAAGTCGTCGAGGACTGTGAAGACACAACACAGAGTTTGATCATTGAGCACGTGAAAGCACTGGAGGTGGAATTCACAAGATACTTTCAGAAGATATCTAGTCAAACAACTTGGCTATTGAGGAATCCATCCTACCGCGCCAGTGACATGTGTACCGGATGACAACGATGCTGCACAAACAGAGCTTCTTGATCTCTAGGAAGATTCAGGTGCCAAGACGAAGTTCGAATCTGAAATTGTCACAGACTTTTGGTCATCCATGGAAGTTGCCTGTCCTAACATATGTGACTTTGCCCTGCGTCACCTGCTTCCATTCGCTTCAACATACCGCTGTGAGGCTGCGTTCTCTGATCGCGTGCACATTAAGATAAATGTCGCAACAAGCTAAAGGTGGAGCATGACCTCCGGTGTTCATTCGCTATAACGAATCCCAGAATCAATAAGCTTGTTGATACTTTGCAGCGTCATCCATCCCATTGAAATTTGAACCGACCAACACGGACAGTTCTTTGTGTAACGTCAGTAGATATGCCATCAAAATATTGTTGGTGTTATGCAGCTTCACCTATCTGATTGAACGAATCAAAACAGACGTTTCTTTATGCAGCACCAAAAAGATAACTAATTCACAATCACGAAGTTTGTTGGTGTTATGCGTTACCTATTTGATTGAATGGACCACATTTCTTTGTGCAGTGTCAGTAAGATACGACTTTAAATAATTCACAATCATTAAGCTTTTTGATGTTATGCAGCGTCACCTATTTGATTAATAGCAGCATCTTTTAAATATGACTTCAACTAAAGGTGTATTCATCTCCAATTGGCTTTTAAACTTAGGAGTAAACTTTGGTTATTTCAGATTTATTGTGGTTGGTGAGGCCGTTGTAATGATTGTCTGAGAAAAACGGGTCGTAGAGCACAGCAGTTTGAGAAACACTGCTCTAACGATACAACACCGTGGCCTTATTGTGAATGTTGGAGGGTATACAAGATGAGAATATTCCGCATTGGTCATAGCTATATGATTAGCATAAGCCTATGTTCACACTGTTTTAGCAGGGGCGCGCACACAGAACTCTCATTATAAAGACGTTAGTAACGATGATGCTAAATAATTAGGTAGGCCAATATGTTTACATTGCTAATGTAGGGCAGAAGTGTGTGTTGTTCTAAAATAGGCCATTGTCTGACGTAAACGTGTTATGACTGTGCGTAAAACTCACTATTTACTCACGATCAAGTTTTAGTTTAACAAAATGCCTGCACTAAAAAACCACTTGTTACATGTATATGTAATGCAACGGTATCTCGTCCATACTGTTATCAGCTTGCACAGTTCTCTTATCCCGGCATATATCGTTCCACCCGGGGGAGATAGCATCACGAAGGTGGCGGGTCGAGGTATCCAAGAATAACGTAAATCTTGCACGACGTTGCGATCTATAGTATTGATTAGTTTACATGTGAGCGGCGAACGGCGGCTCAGGCCACGCGTAAAGGTGGGTTAGTCGTGACGCTCCTACACTGTTGGGCAGTCGTGACGATCGTTCACGATTGTGTTTCGAAGGCTGAGCTGGCGTGTCCGTCTGCACAATTTCGTGCTTGTACGTGGGACCGCAGAACGGACATAATACTGGGAATATATTGATTAGAGACCGTAAATTGAACTCAGAATGCAACGCCATTAAGAAATTATGAGTTTGATTGACATGACGTCAATCTCCTGAGGGCCTTATGAATAAAGTGAAAAGGGCGGTGCAATTATGCGGGACGCCAACAAAACATTACTGGAGTGCGCGTTCTCACGCATAAACAACACAGGCGAAGTCACACATAAACATACACCCACAAATGCACACGCACGCACCCACTCGGTTACGCATACGCACGCACGCTGGCACACAAGCGCACACGCACGCACATTCGCGCACGCATACATACGCACACGTACACACACGTGCACGCAGCACGCACGCGCTAGCGTAGTACACATAAGACTTGGGATATATCCAAGTATTACAACATTAAGTGGTCCTATGACTGTAATCATTACAAGACACAACCCATTTACAAGGACGAAATACTCCAATATTGTAAGCACAAATGTTAAATGACTGACATGAGATCAAACCGCGTTTACTCCGCCTTATAGAAGGTCCCCGAAAGAGCTCGACTCTCTGTATTTCTATGCTATTATAGTCCAGTATAAATCAGCACATTTTTTATTAAACCCGGACATTTTGGTTAAAAAGCCAATTTTTGCTTTACGATGACGCTTTTTGTAACATTTTCTTTTTATTGGCTGTCCATACGTAGATGCAAATGCGTTTTGGCGCACTGGCTTCCACTGGCCGGCAAGTTAACGGTTAGTATACTTGTGTTGATTTGTATTTTATATATCCATTAACTCGTTAATATAAGAAATACAGTGTTTGCCACAAGATTATATATTGTTATTGTGTATCGAAAGCCAATATTTTAAAATCCAAAGACGACCGATAATATCACATAGGCCTAGAACAAACCGTTTTTGTAAACCCCCTCAAGACAATTTACGCAATGGATCGATCTATTTTCTAAATAAATAACAGCTATTGTATTAATTACTTGCTTACAGGTTGTTAAAAAAGTTATATTAAATTTATGTAATGATTGTTACGGATCATTATGTATTTGTGCTTCAGTGATTTGAAAATGTGTGGTATGGAAAGCCAAACATTACATTGTTCATAATTTTGTAGCCAAGACGTAACGGTGGATCTTGGTTGATTTATTAGTGAAAAATTCATAGTTGGTAAGATAGCATTTGCAATCCGAAATCGCTGTTTGAGTAATTGTATAAAGTAAAGTTAGCAACTGTTGTTAAACATATTACCTATAATTATAGTACACATAGTCATATTACGAAGATTGCCTAGAAAATTGTCATGCACCTTTCTCAGGAACGAGTCACTGATATGGAGCAACGTGTAATTTGTGAAGAAGGTGGTGGTGGCTTAATGGTTAAACTTAGAAAGAAAGGGATAGATTAATTGGTGGCGGTGTCAAAACTACGAGGTGATGGGTTTGGGTGAACAATTCAATAATGCAGGTGATCATTATGTCCATGAAAAATGTGGAAAGACTTACACTGCCTCAAAATGTGATTAAATCATTTCAGGCAACAAACCAGGTTGTTGCATCAGCATGCATGCCAACTCGTACGACCTCGAGAGGTAACAATTATCAAACTCACTACCGCATCAAATAGGACAACATTGATTTGGCCAAATTCCTGACCTTTCTGGGAAATCACAATCCATTTTCTATCGACAATGACGAGCATCTGCAAAATGTTGCTACTGGGGTCATAGCGGATGAGAGAGTCAATGTAGACCAAGCTGTGGATATTGGAATGAAAATCCACTAGAAGATCACAGATCAGAAGTACGGAGACATCGTTCTCAGGAAGTCAGACCAAGTAAAAACCGTTATGAGAAAAACTGTCAAACTGAAAGATGGAAAATAAGTGCGCATGTCGTCGACGGAGCTTTATTCCACGACAATGGCACAATGCGAAGGCCAGTGAAGTCTATATTAGTTTCGTACATTGCCACCCTTGATCTCCATGGTGTCTGCAATGATGAAACTAACGTCAAAACCACAGTTGTGGATGGATGTACCGTTCTGCATCAGATACCCTGACCAAAGACAGGTACCTTTCATGACGTGAATCTTATGTGATGTATGTTCAACACTTGGCAGCACACGATAGGGCCTGGTTCGTATTGTACGACAGCTCTGAAGTGCTCATGACCAAGGAACCCGAACAGAAGCGACGCAAATTGGGCAAGATCCTTTCCGCTGATGTGTTGGTTGGATGTAACACTCCAGAGCCTTCAGACAAAAGTAGTTTTCTTTCAAACAAGCACAACAAACAGCAACTCATTAATCACCTACTTACCTGCTAAAGAAGGTATCGAGGCGCGTCACGCTGGCGAGGAAGGAGATGCGGATACCACAATTGCGAAGTGTACCTTAGAAGTTGCAGAATCCCACAGGAATGTTTGTGTCCGTTGTGATGATACAGATCTGCTTGTAATCCTGCTTTACCATGCGTCTGAGAAGTCCACTATTTAACCGTAAACCAAGCAAAGACTAATCTGTATCAGCGCTGGTCAACATGCTCTCGGAAAGGAGATGTGTAAGTGCTTGCCATTTATACACGCTATATCTGGCTGCGACACAACGTCAGGTATTGGACAAGTCAAACACAGGATCTACAACAGAGCTGAGAACATCGTTGCCATATTCAGCAGTAACACTGCATCGAGCGCCGACATTGCAACAGCCGGGGAGCGGTATATGGTTTCGTTTTACACCAAATGCAACTGAAACGTAAGTCTCGACGACCTACGATACATGCACATAATTTCATTAAAGTATGTCGCCATTGAAAGAATGCGATATTGGACAGAAAGAGATATGGCTTCCACTGTGACGCACACTCAGTAATGATGTTTAACAAATGATGTATTAGAAGATTACAGGTAGGACATATATGATTTCTCCTAGTTATATTCAAGTTTGAATGCTATACCATTCACTGTTTGGGGTATAAGTGGCATTCATGTGATCTCAGTTAAGATGTTAATTAAATCCTAGAACGACGTTGGGACGGAGGGCTATACAAGAAATATATTACTATTTAATTAATTAATTGGTTAATTACTTATTTGATTAATTAAACTCCATCATTAATGTGTGGCTTAATAGACCAGTATACATATCATTACAGACATATTAACCAATAAATGAAACAGTTACACATATTATTAACAAACGCAAACAAAATGTGTTACTTTGAAATTGGACCGAAACACCCCAAATCAAGGATTGAGGTAAAAACAAAGTTCCCCAGGGTTGATTTTGGTTGTTTTTTTGGAAGTTCAGGAAACCCTACTGGTTACCTTAAAACAAAAAATGGATTTTTAATCAAAATGTCCGGGTCATCGTTAATTTCTACTGGACTATTATGAAACAACGGCTGAACTCTTGGTACCAAAGACCGTATATCGATACAAAACGGTGTGCGCGCGTTTTTTACATTGTTCGAGAAAAGTACGTAAGCAGTTCGTCCGCCATTCTGGAGTATACCTAGCCAGACCATACGCGCGCAAAAAATGCAATTCTTTGCATTGTCATTACTCAGTATTTTCAACGGTAACCTCGATATTTTAATTATATAAGAAGTGATATAGCCTGATGATTATTCTGATGAAACACGACGAAGTTCAGATGGCTCAATAGATAATTGCAACGTTTCTGCGTGATTTCTGTATAAATTTCATTATTTTGAATTGTGATAGGTAAAAAACTTCAACGATTATTTTAATATATTTCATTTTATATGACGCATCACAGCTTGGTGATTATTCTGATGAAATGAGGTGACTAAATAAATGCGCTAACATCGCGCGCTGCTGGTCCCGTAGGCGCATTCGCTTGCCTCCCGAATGGCGGAGAAAACCTTCAGTGTAGACTGCCATTTTCTCGCTCAGTGATGCTTCCTGTCCAAATAGAGGCTCTTTGCTCGGTACTACCCACATAATAATACTGAACTACTACTCCACGGAGTTGCTGCAAAGGGAATGCCTACATGTTCAAAAAAAGTACGTCAGTGGAGCGGTTAATCCGCCATTCTAGAGGTACGCCAAGCCAGAACATGCATTGATGCACGTGCCAGCCTCCCAAATTGCGGACAAAAACTCCCATTGTAGACTACCAGGATCTTGCTGAGTGACGCCTCCTCTCCTGTATCAGACGCCATCGCGACGTCATAATCGCATAAACTTGAAAACTTTCCACTACGTCGATTCTAATTGAGGCTAGTCGGTATCGTTCTGACATATTCGAAAGTTTTCAAGTTTATATGGTTATGACGTCACGCCGGCTTCCAGTATAGCGCAGTCGGTATCGGTCGGTGTTGTGGATACACTGCAGTCTGGTGTGGTCTGATGAGGTCTGGTGTAGTCTGGTCTGGTCTGGTCGGGAGAAAAGTGTCAGTGTATCCCGGCCTTTAAAGTAATGCCATGATGTCTGTTCCTCATTTATTACCTAATTATTTATCGATTTAATAATATTCTTAGGCTGATCCAAGGGGCTTTGGTATTTTGACCGCACTACACCTGCGCTAGAATGGCGTGCCCCATAGACCTTTCGAATGTGCCTCCGTTACGCCCCCCCCCCAGAACTTCGGAAATTGTGAACGTCGCCGGGATTTTCAATAGAACCCCCATCTTCAGATCGGAGTCATGCTGAAACTCGTGCTCAGCCCACTTGCATAAATTTGGTTCGGCAGCCCGTTGAAGTTTTTTTGCCAAGCCTCAAGGGAGGTGCAATTGCAAGTTCCCCACTAGATTACCTCTGTAGCATTTCTGCTATTTCTGGATGTTAAAATCTACTTTCCTGAGGTTTAATTTTGGAAATGAGGAAGGTCAAGCCACTAGATAGACATATTGTTGACCAACCGCCTTAGTTACGTAATTACAGAAACTCGGTTGCAGATACGCTCAGTGAAGCGTGGTATTCTGTTGTTAGTGTTTCTAGGCAAGCAGGTGGTTTCACTGTAATCTTAGAGAGGGTGTTCCACAATGCCTAGTTTGAATTGTATATTACATTAGCCAATAAAAATGATGGAAACCTGTCATATGATGTGTAATTAGGTCTGTTTATATAAACGTATCCGCTAAATTGAGTTTAATAGCGCAATCCCGAAACGAGGCAAGGGGGTTCTTACCCCCACTTTTGTATATATCAAGCTGGAATTACTGTAGCTAGTACTATAGAAAGGTGTGCAGACTGCACACCGGGTATCTTTTTCCCTTGTGTTTTATATACTGTAAACATATGACAGTCGGTATGCTGTAATTTAATATAACAACAATCAAGGTTTTTTGTTTGGTAAATGACTAGCAACATTGAAGAATTATGATTATTATATATGTACAAAAAATTGTCGTACATAACATGTGTGGTTCATCAATCTGTATTCTGGATGTACCTGGCTATATAAACGTTTGTTGTACGCATTTCGCCATCTGGGCGCTGGCGAAGGACTGGGACAGATCCAGGGTTGAACGAGACAGGTTGCCCTGCTGCCAAGAGAATGGCAAGTCAAGTCGTAAAGCGTGGTGGGAATCGTTAACGTGGGTTACGTTCCCAAGCTTTTGTGTGTGTATAATATTCAGTGTCCAGAGTGACTGTTCGTTCGAGTTTCGAAGAATCCATGCCGCCACGTCAGCATTATATTGATACAACGTTCCGGTCGGCCCCAACGTATTTGCGTCGATGAGCGATAATCGCGATGCGCTCACCCAGCACGGGCCATCCTCGAACAGCGGTCTCACAGCGACAACGTCAGAAAGCTTGACCGAATGCGACTCGTAGCGGCCGGCGGTAAACGTATACTGCCAGGCGTCGTCATTCGCGCGAACCCGTTCATCCGACTTCTCGATCGTTTGCGACAGGGCAAGACCTCTCGATCGAATTCGTAGCGGCCGGCGGTAAGCGTCTACTGCCCGGCTTCGTCTTTCAGTTGAACATGTTCAACTGACTTCGCATTGAACGGACGCGACTCGAGAATTCGCGGCGTACGACGGCAATTGTCAAGTGCCCGGCATCAACACTCGTGCGGCCGAGATACACCGTTCTAATTGTGTTCTGAGCTCGGCGTGTTGACTTCAACAAACCTTCGTGTATATTCGAGATGGGACTAGCCCAGTGTAAATGTCTATTTTCTGATTGAACGTATCTATTATTTGCTGTATTATGATTAGTAGTTATCTGTGGTTTTGAAGTGAAGTATTATTACCCTTGAAGTATTCATATGTGTGTGTGTGTGTGTGTGTGTGTGTGTGTGTGTGTGTGTGTGTGTGTGTGTGTGTGTGTGTGTGTGTGTGTGTGTGTGTGTGTGTGTGTGTGTGTGTGTGTGTGTGTGTGTGTGTGTGTGTGTGTGTGTGTGTTGTAACAGAATACTGTAATGATAGTCCGCGAGGACTAGCTTATACTGTGTATTTATATTATGGGAGTTATTCTTAGATAACACTTGGCGCCTAGTGTTTGGTCGTATAGCGGTATAATCCACCTTAGAAAGGAAGTGGAATTTGATAATCGAAAGATTCAGTGTTATTGATTATTATGTTCTATTAAGATTTGGTTACGGGATTTCTTTATTCTGTTTATATTGTTAATCGAGATATTTACGAAAAGGAAGATATCTTGTAATAAAGTTTATAAAATTTTCCTCGTTCTTTGTTGCTTGTTCACGATAACCGTTCTTTCTCATATGCGTTGACCTTGATATATAAGAACCCTACTAGACTGAGCCATCTAGTTTACGGAGACCTCGTTAATCCGTGACAACCTCTCTGGATCCGCCCTTGATGTTGGTCTTTATACTAGTATCCACTAAATTGAGTTTAATAGCGCAATCCCGAAACGAGGCCAGGGGGTTCTTACCCCCACTTTTGTATATATCAAGCTGGAATTACTGTAGCTAGTACTATAGAAAGGTGTGCAGACTGCACACCGGGTATCTTTTTCCCTTGTGTTTTATATACTGTAAACATATGACAGTCGGTATGCTGTAATTTAATATAACAACAATCAAGGTTTTTTTTGGTAAATGACTAGCAACATTGAAGAATTATGATTATTATATATGTACAAAAAATTGTCGTACATAACATGTGTGGTTCATCAATCTGTATTCTGGATGTACCTGGCTGTGCACAAGATGTTGACTATTGTATAAACTATATGTGCACAGTGGCAATCCCTGTGGTAATAAATTGGATTGCCCATTACCAACCTAACCAATTGGTGTAAATTCAGTACAAACAGAGAAAGGCTGCATGAACATATTCATAACACAGATACACCGGGAATAGGGGGGTAGTACACGAAACAATGTTCACAATTTGAAAGGTACGCCAGCAAAAAGTTCAAATTGTATAAAAAAAAAAAAAAAAAATTGGTAAACAACCGCTATTGGCACTTTTTGCTACGAAGTTGGTTCCTGACCGAATTGCGACTAAGAAAAAATTATCCAGGAAACTTCATGCTAATAATTATAATAATTAGTCTACCTAACGGAACAGACAACTTCTGTTTGAGAAAATATCCTTCGATGTGCAGATTTTGCTTGCACAACAAACATATCTGACCTGTATTTGGTGTTTTGCTATAACAGGGTGAAAAAGGGTCACACTGATAGAATCAGTTAACAAATATTTTATGTGATTACACTGGTGTTGACTCTAGGGATAAACAGAAGTTTAAATTCAGTAAGCTGGACGACTGTTTAGAAGAGATAATTGCGGGTCATTGTTCAGGCGGTAAATGTTTGGCGCAAAGTAACTGTCACTATTATATATCTGTCTTGCACAATGTGCGCGTGTGCGTGCGTGCGCGTTCGTATGCGTGCGTGCATATGTGTGCGTGTGCGTGCGCTTGCGTGCGCGTGTGTGCACGCGTGTGCGCGTGCGTGCGTGCGTGCGTGCGTGCGTGGGCGCATATGACTGTGAACAGTTTTCACTGTAAAAACACTGATATAGTTTATGTGTTGTAGCGTACTTGCGTGTTGCTTTTCTTATGTAGTAGTTGAGTAGTTGCACCATCTTCACATTTTCAAGTCGACATGGATGCGTTTAAAATATATTTCGGAAACTATCTTAACTGAACATAAAAGGTTTACATTATTATGTTGTTAAACTTCCAATATTATACTATCATAAATCCCGCTTATGTTTGATTGCTTTATTGCAATATACGGTTTTACATGTCTCATGCTACTATAAAAATGCACAAAACATCCATACACATTACACAAACAAACATGATATTAAAATATTAATACACGGTTAAATAAGCAATAATTAAGATACTATATAACTACAGTCTCAAAACAAAACAGTTTAATACAAAAGTAAAGTATATGGCTTCAAAATGGTATGTACACCGTTGCTTTAATTAACGTTCCATTCTAAGATAATACATTATCGAATAACATATCAAATGAATGTTAACGTGACATATATGGTAGCAAGTATGATCAAATAGGTCAATATTGTTCATGTTGTATATAAAAGCATGATAATTTAACACCGTATGCACCTTTAATGCACACAAATCCACGGTCATCCAGCTCGAAACCTACTATTGAAACTGTCAATAGTACATATCTGCAGTCGCTGAAGACTACGCAACAGCAATGGCGCAAATATTCCAAGTTCTTGCAGCGATCATCTACATTTCGCATCTCTCATTAACGGTTGCCCGACGCATGAAATAAGCAATCGTCAAACTCATGCACTATGTAACCGGTCTGAGGTTCACCGAGTCATGTTAAAGGCCAACTGGGCGAATGGACTGTTCGTCAGCGATGTAAGCGGCCATCCAGATGTCTGCGAGACAAACGCTGGAGTGGAAACGGAAGAAGAGCATGAGAGGGAGATTGATGTTGAGGATGATGGGCCAGGCGGGGACGCCGTAGAATTCGAGGTGATCCTCCAGAGCTATTGTTTTCACCTGGAACGTCCGCAGAATCCACAGGGCAAGGTTAACAATGAGCAGGAATGTGACGATGGCGCGACCCGGCTTCTCTCGGCGTTCTTTGTCGGTCGCCGCACACCGCTGCATGCCGTCGATGATGAATAACGTCTGCGGGGAGTGAGTAGTTAATCTAGTTTACGATACATATGTCATTTTGTTTTACTAAAACTATTTCAACAGCTCTTGTTAGCAGCAGGCTTGACTATTGCAATTCCCTCCTTTATAATATATAGGGACACTGATTTTCCGTTTAAAAAAGGGCAAATTCCGTTTCAATTCCGTTTCAAAATTCCGTTTCAGAAAAAGGCAAATTCTGTTTCAAACGACGTATTCTCCGTTTCAGAAAAAAGCAAATTTCGTTTGAAACGACATTTTCCATTTTAGAAAAACGCAAATTCCGTTTCAAACGATATATTTTCCATTTCAGAAAAAACATTCCGTTTCAAATTACGCATTTTTTGTGTCAAATGACACATTCTCCATTTAAAAATGGCATACTGGCGAAAGAAGCCCATTTCTGTTCAGAAAAGAAATATTTTATTTCAAGGTTAACTTTGAAAAATAATACATTCTGTGAAATATCTAAAATATAACAATGTTATGATCTCTGCATCTAAATAATACTGTTTTACAGTGTGGTTAACTTTTCTAACAACATCAATTTGTGCAATATTTGCACCACAGTAACAACCGTACATAATCAATTTAGATAATAAAATAATCACCTGTACTTCGAAACCGCTCCTAATCAATTTGGCTTTAAGCCTAAACATGGAACGGAGTTATGCGTGTTTGCATTTAAGGCATTATTAAGGTTCTACACAGAACATGGTTCAGCTATGCATGTCATGTGTCAACCGATACAAACTTTTAACGAAACTAGAACAACGAAATGTACCGAAATAATATTATATTTTAAGAATATACTCTGCAATGA
This sequence comes from Paraescarpia echinospica, assembly GCA_020002185.1. NCBI lineage: Eukaryota > Metazoa > Annelida > Polychaeta > Sabellida > Siboglinidae > Paraescarpia > Paraescarpia echinospica. The sequence continues at coordinate 50,565,228 of CM034536.1, forward strand.
ATTCAATAATCAATGTGTATGCATACGATGGGGAAATACCTACTCGGACTTCTCGGTAGGCAGTGGTGTTAAGCAAGGTGGGAAGTTATCCCCTTTACTTTTTAACATTTATATGGATAATCTGAGTATACAATTGCACAAAAACAAATCGGTTGTAGTCTTGGTAACATGGTTGTTAATCACCTTATATACACGTTGTTCTTATCGATGTATTTTTTTTATTTTTTTACATACTTTTATTGATGTATTTTTGTATATGGACATGAAGATTGTCTGAAATAAATACATTATTATTATTACACAATTACATATAAATGACTGGTTGTTTCTAATGCAGCAGTGCGTAATATATAAGTTAGCTAATGTAAATTATACAAGCAATCATATTAACAATTATGAATGTTCAAATCACTGTTTGCTGTTTCACTAATAATTTTGTTCAACCATTAAATTTTTAGCTAGCGCTATATATGGCGCCATCCAACGGAATTTGTTAGAACTACGAAACGCGGACTATCTCACTTTGAGCCAGCGTAACCTAAGCTGTTGTTACTCCTGCGCGTTTTGTGTTCGAAACTGGAATATGTACACTTATGCGTGTTCTAATGATGTGACAACTATATTTAATTAGCAACATGTCTTCCATACGCTTAGCGGACAGCCAGACAACGATCGCGAAACGGTTTATGTTAGCGCCTTCTGCGCGTGTCCCTGTTTACGTCGGTTGACACCAGGTAGCACAAGCCCCATGACACTTCGCAACGATTTGCCTTGCGCGTTTTAAAATCCTGCGTCATAAATCCACCAAAATAAATTAATATCGTTGCATATTAAACAGTTTGTTTCAAAATATCTCCACTTAAGGCATTATCGATGAAAGAGGCGGTGCTTCTGCTCTTTTCCGCGATCACGGAAGATCCTTTCGAAAACGCAAATGCCGCGATTTCGTCCGTTTTTTGTGATCGCGGAATTTCCGCTTGAAAAGGCAAATTCCGTTTCAAAACGCCGATTCCGCGAATTCTTCCCGTTTTCCGCGATTGCGGAAAATCACTGTCCCTAAATATCGTTAGCAACGTGTCCAATTGGTTGGCAAGGTTAGTTACCCGATCTCTTCGTTTTTCTCGCTCAGTGCCACTTCTAAAATCACAGCATTGGCTACCTGTGTGGTATCGCATTATTTTTAAAATGTGTACACTTACTTATCAACCCCTATCATCCAAAACAACCTGCACACCTACATCCTACGCTTACTCCAGCAAAGAGACCTAAACAGCTTCGGTCGGTAGACTCTGATGTTCTTTTTATTCCCATAGTTAAGTCGAATGCTGGAACTCGAGCCTTTTCGGTTGCTGCACCAACTTTGTGGAACTTACTCCCTGTTGGTGTTACTAGGAAATATAGTTTCGTTTCGCTGTCATCTAAAAACATATCCGTTTAATACTGCATATCCTCCTTATCTTCTTAGCCATTCCATTCATCTGTTGACGACTTTTGCTCTCTACCTGACAATGACACCATCCTTTGGATTTGTTGCCCCAATGAGCTCGGCGTTTTAGAGGGTATTGGCGCAAAAAGTCATTCCATTTTTTTTATTATGTACCTGAAAAGGTATCCCGTGAAATGCTTGAAACTGTTGACCCGTGGAAGCTATATTTTGACATAAAAATTGTGTAATTAAAATACATAAATTTGATTTTGTAAAATGGCTGCCATATCTTTAAAAAACAAAAAATAAAATTGCCACGTGGTGTTTTTTTTATAAGCGAAGGAATGACACGGTACACCACATTAAGTAGTACTGGTGGTTAAAGAGAGATTGTCTGTCCCGTTACACAGAATCAGCCAAGGTGGTAATTATTAAAAGGCAGTTCGCTGAGTAGATGAGTTGGTATAATAATTAACAAGTCTGCCAAGGGGTGAAAGTAATCTGCCACCCGGACTAGATAGTGTGCTATATAATAACGAAAACTATCCTCTTCTTCTTAATTGATCCTCCCACTCCTCACCGGCCCCTCCATTGGCCTGCCTCCAGTCAGCTCCAGCATGAAGGTATATGTGACCACTGGCCTGCCTCCAGCCAGCTCCAGCATGACTGTATATGTGACCACTGATCTGCCTGCATTCAGCTCCGGCATGACCGTATATGTAACCACTGGCCTGCCTCCAGTCAGCTCCACCATGACCGTATATGTAACCACAGGCCTGCCTCCAGTCAGCTCCGGCATGACCGTATATGTGACCACTGATCTGCCTCCAGTCAACTCCGGCATGACCGTATATGTGACCACTGATCTGCCTCCAGTCAGCTCCGGCATGACCGTATATGTGATCACTGATCTGCCTCCAGTCAGCTCCAGCATGACAGTATATGTGACCACAGATCTGCCTCCAGTCAGCTCCAGCATGACCGTATATGTGACCACTGATCTGCCTCCAGTCAGATCCAGCATGACCGTATATGTGACCACTGATCTGCCTCCAGTCAACTCCAGCATGACCGTATATGTGACCACTGATCTGCCTCCAGTCAACTCCAGCATGACCGTATATGTGACCACAGATCTGCCTCCAGTCAGCTCCAGCATGACCGTATATGTGACCACTGATCTGCCTCCAGTCAGATCCAGCATGACCGTATATTTGACCACTGTTCTGCCTCCAGTCAGCTCCGGCATGACCGTATATGTGACCACTGATCTGCCTCCAGTCAGATCCAGCGTGACCGTATATTTGACCACTGTTCTGCGCCTTGCTGAGCATACTGAACACAGTCTTCTCGATGTTTTACACTCTGACTTGTTTCTGGAACCTTTTTAAATAACGGTATAATGTTTGCTTCTTTCCATTCTAAAGGAACAACTCCCTCTTCTAATGACAAGTTGAATACTGTTGCAAGTGGTATACTAATTTGTTCAACAATTTCCAATAGCAGTTTGGGCGGAATCACATCCACTCCAGGTTATTTATTATCCTTTAAAGCCCTAATTTTCTTAGCTACCATTTCCGGGGTTACAATTAACTGTCCTAAATAGTCTGATTCTGCCCCCTTGAACTTAGCCTCTGGTATTGACAGTGAACTAATATCTTCCCTGGTAAACATTAAATTAAAATACTCATTCAGGTCTTCTGCCATTAAGAATCCCTCTGATATTATATTTCCAGCACTATCTTCCTGTTTGCTCCGAACATATGCATAAAAACTCTTGCTATCTTGTTTTATATTACAAGCTAATTTATGTTCATAGCTTCTCTTCGAATTTCTAATTTCAGTTGTAGCTTTGTTTAGTGCTTCTTTATGAATGTTGTACTCTTCGTTTATTCCTGTATGTCTATATGACTTCCACATCATTTGTTTGTACTTAATTTTTCTAATGGCTTCTTTCGATAAGTATTTCTTTCTGGACCGTTTCCCTTGTTTTTTCAAGGGAACAAATTTATCGACGATGCACTCTATTTCATTTAGACAGTTGATTACCACTCAATTATCTCAAAGAAATAAATCTAGAAAGCGTCCATAGAAAAGCGTAGCATATAGCAAATACGTAAGTAAATAACACTACGTAACTACTGTTGTGTTTTCTTATATACATTGCTAATTGGTTGATCAGAAACCAATGACCCAAGGAAGCTACTGAGCACAGATATAGAGGCGACTCGTCCTTTGCGCCTGGGAAGAGACACTGCATAGTTAACATATTAGTTAATTAATTAATTAATTAATTCTTATCACATAATAAATAATTGATAAACTTGCAGTCAATCCCAAGTTGTGGCAACATAAATACGAAATGGAAACCACATAATACAAGTAAAATGTTTAGACAGTGTTTAGATGAACATGTATAATGTGTCACATGCAGTGCGTTTAGTCACGTAGACAATTTGTATAAAAACAGCTTCATTTCACATAGTAACACTGCGGAGCTACGAGTTAAATACGAACATTAGACCTTTGTACTAATAATATTAATAATATCGTTAAACATGCTGTTATGAACAGGGATGTCAAAAGCAATTGTTTAGGCATCGCTGAGTATATGGGATGGCAAAGGTGATAAATGTGGCCAATGACTTTAATGAGATGGGGAGTTAATTTCAGAGTTTTGATGCAGCTAGAGAGAAAGCAAGGTCGGCATTGCAAAGACATCCTACAGGGCACGCTACCAAGAGGAAGAAAGAAAGGCAGACAGGGGAAGAGGTGTGAAGAAAACATTCAGGAATGGACTGGTTCGACCTTCGGCACTTCCCAGAGCCTAGGGGGTGGTGGTGTTATTTTGCAAATGTAATTATTTTTATGGAATACCCCCCTAATATATGGACATATTATACCTGAGTGCAAAACAGCCAAACGTTGACCCGTTGACTAATGCTAACCCCCTGTATATACCCTCTGAAAGTCATGCCCCTTAAAATGTGGTCGAAAATGGTTGAATATTGCCCCTTAAAATGTGGTCGAAAATGGTTTAATATTGTGTTATCTTTGTTAAATATGAAAATTACAGTCTTTTGCAGGCGTGTTTGGTCAACTGAAGAATGAAAACAATTATCTACACAACAAGACATAAGGCACTGTACATATAACACCAGTTTGCTTACAGGGGTCATCTTAGGAGAAGATGTACATACTAATGTTAAGACTTTATGTAAGGAGTTAAAAACTGGTGATAATATATATGGCGTAATGATGAATAATATTTTGCAGGCTAAGTAGCCATGGCTGCTAACCCATGCTGCCCAATTCCATCAGAACTTAGACCCTGTGAAAGAAGCGGTGCCTGTCGTCTATGGCTACACTTACTCAGCTAGGAGATGAACTTCCTCCCAAAATATCCGCAAGAGCTTCAGGAATGTGCGACCTGAGTTCTATGAGACTGTTGATAAGCTAGAGTTGCCATCATATTTTTGAGTCCCAGGCTGTAGCAGCTGTCATCACAGTTGGGAACAAAATGTTCGGAAGAACTTGGAGAAGCCGCATAACCATCCAGAGATCAATGACTTGGACACCCTGCCTGAATCCAAGAATGTCAGACAAGCAAGCAAGAGCATCGAAGCACTGACATTAGATGAGATTGTCAAGGAGATCATAAACTCTGAGTCTGATAAACAAGTTGTGGTGACTTGTACTGATGATGGATCCAAGAAGTAAGATGCTGGGTCATTTTCTGTCCAGGGCATCACTGTGAATGGAAAATACTGGTCTCTGCCCAACTTGAGTACATGTATGTACATACTATTTAACTGTCAGCTTAGTTTTTATATCGTCAGCTAATTTATTTATACATTTAATTATTATGTATTTAACTACATGTACACTTTTTAACTTTTTAGGTAATATTCAGACGGTATTAATATTATGTTATCAAGTTCACTTTATGTCAATAGATGTACGACTGTCTTAAAATATGTTGGCAGTTGGCCTTGGTTTAAATTTATACTAGTTTTAGCATAGTTTCATAATGTTTCTGATTGTATATATTGCGTGTGCGTGATGGGGGCAGGGGAGACAAGCGTGCATGTATGTTGACGCCACAACGCCAAGAATTCTTCGTACATTTTTGAAATGCTACTTGGTAATAAACAGTCTGCATCTGAATCATGAACATTGCTTCAGAGTCCAAAAAAAACTTAGCTGCTCTCAAGGTGGCAGTCCTCGAAATCCTTGAGGCAGCAAGTAAATCTCTGTTTAATACAATTGGCTTTGTCATAATAGATCAGACAGCGTATAATTTCAATGTCAATGAGATTGTAGCAGAAAGCCTAGACTCGGAGCACATCCCTGATAATCTGTTCTGCAATGTACACCCGACATTGATGTGTAACATGGTTATAACCAAGCGATGGGCTGAAATAGAAAACATGCTAGGTAGACAGAATCTACTCAAACTGTCTGGTCAATGCAACAACAACGGCAACAAGCGTCACTGATCAAGCTCTTGACTGGCTGACACGGCTCATCAATCATGACTTTGACCATAAGCCATGGAACAAATCAAATTAATTTGATCCCCAAACAGCCCCACGACAAAGCAAGTATTTTAGTATGAAAGATGAGCGCTTCAATCGCTTGACACTGACCAATGCAATTAGCCTCTACCATGCGGATGATGTGGCATCCTTTCTGAAGAAATCCGAGGATGCCACGAATCTGTTAGCCTGCATCGTCAGATACTTCTTGGACTTCTTGAAGCTTGAAGGTCGTATACTGTGCAGGGGCTCTCGTTGGCCTTCATTTGGTTGAACCAGTCTTGTCTCTGACAACCTCGGCTGACACAACCTACATCAAGAACATCCCAGCATTCCAACGGCTCTACCAGGAGCTGGTAGATACAGATGCAACTACTATATTGAAAGTAGATGAGCCAGCCTTCAAATGTGTGTCTACTGAGAGGTTCAAGCATGCGAGGTACGATGAAGACATCTGTGATGCCATAGCCAATGTAACCGCCTCTTTTCGACCCCAAGTGATAAGGCTCCTGAAGATGATTCTCCCCAAATTCGCTGCGATGGGAACTACGATGAGTCTGCAAAGCATTCAGTTTCCCACCTGGACACACAGAAGCTAGAAAAGGCGCCGATCCACAATCTGGCTGCGGAGCGGAGTGTCGGCTTCGTGAACTACGAGGTCTCAACTAGGAGTGCCACGCAGCTTGCCAGTGCACGTGAAAGCCAATACAACAGACCTGATTGACCGACGACAACCAGGGTATTTAAGGAAATATGGCAGTGCTGTAAGAAAAGGAGGTAAGATACCAGAAATCATGCTGGCATGGAACACTAGACAGCAAGAACTGAAGAAACAAGGCCCGCAGGACAAGGAATTGCTAATCTAGCAGTGGACAGGAGGAGAATTAAAATGTGGAAGCACTGAAGGCTATGGGAGGCCCATTCACATCAGCTGATGCAGTTGATGACTACATTGCAGTCACTGATATATATGTGGGAACCAAAGTAGTACGTCTCTACCTGGAGGTTTGCTCTGCTCGTGACACGCCACTTTCCCTGCCAAAAACAAGAGATCCATTCCGTTTCGTGAAGGACTACAGCAAGCACCATATCAACACTCATGTTGTCAATGTGAAACTGTACTTGAACAACATCAGTTCGAATGCAGCGATCACTCTGGACGACGTTAGCCAGGCTATGGATGTCATTCTGAGTCAGTCAAAGCAGTTACGCACTTACTGCACCTACACCAACCAAGTATATGGCCTAGTGTTACTAGTGACTCTCACTTTCAACATTATTAACATACATTATAGCAATAGTATATCACTACTGTGTCTACCCAATGTTTACTGTGTATAACTACATGTCTATGGAAGAGTACAAGTAATCAAAATGTTTTTATGCTGATTTTCTGAGTTATTACTGCCATTTTGAGTTCATATTCCAGGCGAAAATGCATTTCTGAGGGGTCTCAAGTTCAAGGGGATTAGATTCGACCAGTTGGTCAAATATTGCTATTTTCCCACTCAGAAAGACCTTCTTCATATTTTGAAGGGGTCCCTAAAAATATTTGCACTAACACCTACCCCCCTACTGCCATAAGGAGGCAGAGAATTGAGAGAAATGGCGGGAGCTCTCAGGAAGTCATCAGTGGTGCCCCAACGACCGCATGGTTACGGGATGGAAAAAGACGAAGAAGAATAAAAGAGAAAGCATGCTTGCCCGGGTTGAGCTGAATTGTTTTATGATTAAAAATAGTGATACCAACCTGCAGGATGCCCTGGAGCGCGCCACAGAGGCTGACGATGCCGGAGAGGAGAAAGACATAGCGGGCACTGATGCCGTCCACCGTCGACTCTCGTCCGTTCCTACAACAGGCAACACTACCATGCAACTACCGCGGATGTCAGACACACCTGTATGCTGTCGCACTGATTACAGTGGCACATGAAAGAGATTCGACGTCCCAGGTGTATTGTATGTATTAGCCACATCACTGATAACGACATGGTCAAGTTTAAAGTTTCTTTAGTAGCAAATTGGAGAATGCAAATACAGAATATATCAATAACAAAACATGGCTGTGGGTGGGGAAGGATTCCAGTTCGCGGTGCAACTAGTGTGTCACTTCTACACATCCGTTGTCGGTATATAATATGCGATGAATTTGGTTTCTGTTAACAGCAATGTTCAGGTGCTGATGATCGTTATAAATACATGGATTTTCTTCGGACTGTAAACGTCATATTGCCGTTTATAATATATATATACAGCCCTGTATATTATATTGTGTACTCTATTTACTTTGTAAAGCAGTTGCACTTCCAGAACCAGTCAAAGAAGGCACATGGAAACGGAGATGGAATTGGTAACGGCGCACGTTGGCAGGAGGGAAACATTATATTGTACTTCTACGATTACGTTGACGTGGACACAAGAAACAAGTTGAACAAGAGGACACGGGAGATGTTCAGAGGACACCGAGAGGAAGGGAGAATGTTATTAGAAATGGCACACTCCGATGTTGTAGTAAGACCATGTGCTTCATTATCAGAAGAAGCTACACAATACCTGTGCATATATTGTAGGATACTCGACAGACAGACGAACAGCTCGAACATGATGAGACCAGACATGGAGAAGATCATCAACATGTGGTCGATAGAGTTGTTGCGAGAGAACGAGTACTTCAGCGTGGACAACTTGACTATGGCGGCGATGACTGAGCCGAGGAGAAGGGCATGCAACAACATGTCGGACGTGTGGTAGATCAACGCCGCATTATTTCGACCTCGCTCGCTGTTCCCTCGTAGACTGAAGAAGAATACGATGATGGAGATGATCGTACCGGCGAGTACCAGCATGCCGAGGAAGATGCCGCGGTGCGCCTTGTCCATGTCGTGTCTTTCTTGCTCGTCGGCGTGAGGGTGTCGGCCTTTCTGTTCGCCCCGGCGACGGCTTTGGAGGAGCTTCTTCACCGACTGGATGACGTCGCGTGTAACGTGGATGCTGAGGGAGTTGAAGAGTCCCAACATCGTTGCGACGGCGATCAGGCTGCAAGTACAAGGTGTATAATAAAGCGATATGAAAGTTGATACGATTGCAAAAACGATTGTGATCATTAACAACGTAAACCGTTCAACTGGTGTGTATGTGCGCGCGCGCACGTGCGTGCATGTGTGTGTGCATGTGTGGTTTGTGTGTGTGCGCGCGTGCGAGCATGTGTGTTTGCGTGTGTGTGCGCGCGCTAATACGTATTGTGCGTGCGTGCGTGTGCTTAGCCTATAAAAACTACACAATAATTTGGTAACGTCCTACGAACATTTGCACATGCATAATCGCATTCCAGTGATAACACTAAGAATACACAAACAATAATTACACGTTTTCCTTTACGATATTCGGAATACTTAATTTGAGATTACGACAGATTGACCTACTTTCATGATTACTTCCTAAAACGAACCTGTACTCGAGAATGAACGGGAAGAGGTAAGGCGCGATGAACTGGAAGAGGCTGCCTTCCGTGTGACATTCTGACTCGTTCAAGTTCCTCCCGATGGCTGAAGCACATCATTAACAACACTGATTGCATATTTGTGTGATCAATAGTGGCAGTTATGAAGACAGGCCTCGTCAACAGCTATAACAATCAGCGGAGAGATTGCAATTACAGTATGGTTGAAATGATAAATATGAGGAGGATGCACCTTGCATCCAGGTAGGGAGCTTTGTTCTACCCAGCGTTCGACCTACCCTAAACCTGTGTTGGTAGCCGGACCAGCTGGTCCGGCAGCAAAGTAACTGGTCCGCATTTTATTAGTGGCCTGCTAAACGAAAAAACACAGTTGTACTACGAGCCATAAAATCCTTTAATACATATATCAGACAGGTGTTTTCCTGATCATATGTCCACATACAACCCGATTTTAGGTATTAGCAGACTGGTAATTTTTAGGTAACTGGTTTCAGACTTATTTCTATAATATTTGTTTAAATAACTACGAAAAACAATGATTTGGGAAATTTTATTTAATTGAAACAGGCGACAGACACTGGCATTCAACCATTAATGAGCCCTCTTTTGCAAAGGTCATTAAGAATTGCAGTCATGGTCAGCGGCGACAGCAATGACATAATCACTGCAAGATCTTAGAAATTAGCTATGAATCTTCTGGCTCGAGCCACAAGATTCATAATTAATGTCCGACAAGTCAGAGTCCCTGTCATCAGCGCGACCGTCTGCGTCAACGCCATCACTTGGGCCAGCAACCGTGGCTTCCAACTGGTCCATATCTTCCTTTCCTTGGTTCTCACTACCATCAGCCTATGCTTCAAACAGAACCAGAAGAACCATACTCTTCTGGGTCCTGGTCATATGCGACTTCTAACAGAACGTGTTCCATTCATGGATTATGCAACCGCAGAAATTGGGCCAGCCAGGTGTCTCGGAAATGTTAATAACACTTGTCAGTATCATAGGCGAGATCTTTTTCGCATTTTTCTAAAAGTTTCCCCCAAGCATATTTTAGCAGTGGCGGCTTTTCTCAAACAGATTCGAAAGGCCTAGCCCGTGTGGGTATGATAATAGCGGGGGCAGTGATGATGCCTCGTTTTGATTTACCAAAATGAGTAAATTACCGTACGTTGGTTTCGGGTGTTTTTTGACGATTGACGACAACCATTGTAACGTGCGCGCTCCGAGGGCGTTGCATTTCACGTTAAAATAAATTGAGCAATATCGAGCATAAAACACATTTTGTAAACAGTGTCTTCAGGTGACCAGTCTTAACAATACGCTGATGCGTACTGCTGTAGAACGTTGTTATAATATCCCAAAAAAAGTAGGCGGTCACACGAACCATTATCTCAAAAAAGTTACTGACCCGACGGCAAAGTAGGTGGTCAGTGACCACCGGGTCAGCATATATTTCGAACGCTGGTCCTACCCCTCCACGTACAAATGGTAAGATGTTTGATGTGCAGCTAGAGAGATTGTTGTCAGGAGAATTGGCAAACAGTGTCGATCTAACGCGAGAAAAGGATTAGCGTTATGGTTAGGTTGAATGCACAATATTGAAATCAGCTGTTTACATGTATTCATACGCGGAGGGGTAGCATGAAACGCGCTCCTGCATCTGAATAATAAACTCGCACAGGCGTGTAATTCATCAATTAGCCGTAAAAACCCGTAAGAAACATCACTAGCTGGTTCTAGTCTTGTCCGCTAGGTGGTAATATAGAGGATCCTACCCATACTCACTAGGTGGCGATGTTAATTCAAGTTGAGTTGCAAGTGATTTGCGGCTGCTATGTTCGCCCGAAAGGTCGTTAAGCAATTAATTTGGTTTGCAGTTAACAGTTGCAGTCATTCCAAAATGCATGTAATATTCATGATTGATGCACGAGTACCGATTGTGGTGTCTCCATATATTGTGTTTGCCTAAACGAGCAGGAAGTTTACACACTATACCTACATACATGTATATATATATATGTAAAACTATTTCTTAAGCTTGCGATAGTGAAGACATTTTGACACATCGGCTAATCCATTTAGTACCTGAAATTTTTTTTTTAAAGGGACGTAGTCAGTTCATTTATCCGGAATTTCGCGGGCAGTATCCCTGCAAGTCTTAAGAACATTATATTAATTAATACATTGACAAACTAGGAACAGACTATGTCCTTTTAAATACGTTGACATTAAATGAAACAAACATTAATCCGAGAGTACATGTATTGGTATTAATTAGTCTGTTGTACATAATCACCTTTCAAGAAAGTTGGTATGTGATCGGATATTTCAACCGCATCCCGCGTATCAAGTTTCGTGAGAAATATATTAATAACCGAGAAACTGGATCATCAACCCATTCAAGGAAAATACTAAATCATGGTTTATGTAAACCACAAATGGCAGTCATGCGAACGACGTGTATCAATAATTTAACCAGCTGTTGAAATATAAATAATGTATCTTTAGCGTCTAATGGACGAACAAAAATGTCCAGGGACCAAATGATTTCTAGTGACATAAATATAATCATCTATGGTACATTTCTGTCTCATATTTAATTCATGTGACCAGTTCTCACTTAAATATGGAGTTATAGTGACAACATATATTTGCTGGATCGTCCATTATTTTGTATGCAAATTCAGTATTTCCGCATCTAAATTTTGTCCAACTTATGATATGTTGTTCGGCACAAAATTATGTTGCACTTTGTCTAGGTTATGCGATTGTTTGGCCTAGAACGACTGGACAGAACGAGCATACGTCCGTGCGTGATGGCGCCGGTATATGGCAACAAGGTGCTGTGACTGACTATGGTGTAATGTAATTTTGCCAGTTGTGTTTTATTCTTTCTAGTTTGATGTGTTAGTTTTAGCATGACCTTGCAATTTAATTTTTCCAACATAAGAACAATCCACAAAGTCAAAATGTGATACATCAAGAAATAATTAAGTCAGAAAAAGAGGTATACTGAAGAGAATGTTTTAAATATTTATATACCCCTATGAATTTAACTGCTTACAACACATGACAAAGATTACATAAATACACATTAATAATAGTAATTTTGTGGTAATCGGTATTTTATATTGACTTGAAGCAGTTTGTTAGTAGTGACATGTTTTTTAATATATATTTGTCGGTAATGCACATTTTTAATGAACAAACAAATGCATAAAATGTGGGCTTCATGGCAGTACCAGAAGGTGATGGATTCCAGCATTTTACTCCATAAATTGATAGACATTTTAACTTCACGTTTGTTCGAACACTTTGTCTGACATATTGATATTGAACTTGGGATGAGTGTGAAGAAGACAGTTTTGTAAACAAAGACTGCAAATTGACAGGTACTAGTCAATTGTTATACGCTTTATACATAATTGACAAGATCTTAAAATCTACTAGGTCTTGAAATGTTAGTCTTCTACATATATAAAATAGCATACGAGTATGATGAAATCTATCAACGTCACATACCAGTCTGATCACCTTCTTTTGTAAGATTGTAATACAATGAACATTGGTGATAAACGTAATTCCCGAAACTTCACAAACATAATTCATTATTGGTAAGAAGAGCGAATAATACAAAGTAAGTAAGCTATTGGTTCCTAGGATATGACTTGCTTTATACATTACCGGTACTCCAGCTATTCTTGACAGTCTGGTTTTAACACTGTTTATGTGATATTTCCAAGTAAGTTTTTCGTCAATGTAAACTCCAAGAAATTTTGTCATGTTGATTCTAGTAATTGTGTTATTACAGATTTTTATATTGAAGTCAATGTTTATCTTGCGATTACTAAAGATAATGTAGTTGGTTTTTGAAATATTCAGAGACAGTTTATTAAGAATAAACCACATATGTAGTTTGTCTAGTTCTTCATTAACAACACGTTTTACTCTATGTACATCGGTGTCAGAATATAACATTTTGGTATCATCTGCAAAGAGCATACATTTAAGAAGTTCTGATACGTTACACATGTCATTTATATATAAGATTAAGTTGAACAATTTGGGGCCTAGCACAGACCCATGTGGTACTCCACATGAAACATTTAGAAGATTAGATGAACATTCATTTATTTTAACAAATATATTGTTTTCTTGTTTACATAAATAACTTTCTACCAATTTCTCAGCCACTCCACGAACACCATAGAAATTTTGTTTTTTTAATAATATTAAATGATTTACGGTGTCAAAAGCTTTCTTTGGGTCAACAAAAACACCAAGAGTGTGCTGTTTGGTATCTAATGCCTGTGAAGTGGACATTGAGGATCGAAAGCCATACTGGCTGTTGGACAAGCTATTATTTTTGTCAATAAATTCTTCTAATCTTTTATTATAAAGTTTTTCAAGTATTTTGGAAAATTGGCACAACAACGATATTGGTCTGCAGTTGTCAAATTCTGTTTTAGAACCAGTTTTAAATACAAGAATAACGTTTGCTATTTTTATGTGGGAAGTAAAAACTCCACTTTCAAAAGACATGTTAAATATTGCTGTTAATGGTATAGTAATATATTGCATTACTTTTTTGATGATTTTCATATTTATATCATTGCTGTCTGTTGAGGTTTTGTTTTTACATGCACTGCTGATCCCAGTGACTTCTCGTTCACTTACTGGATTTAAGAACATGCTGTTTTTTTTGTTTTGTTCAGATAGTCAGGAAATGAGGCACCATTTACTGGCGGATCTATTTTGGCAGCTAGTTCTTTACCAATGTTCGAAAAGAAGTTATTAAATCCATCTGCTATGTCTTTGTTGTTGGTAATTTGTTTTCCATCCATTACAATATAATCAGGATAAAAAGATTCGTTTTGTCTTTTATTAATACGTTTATTTAAGATGTTCCAAGTTTCTTTACTGTTTTGTTTTTGGTCATCTAATAGTTTTCTATAGTACGTTTTTCTGCATTTCTTAGTATTGTAGTAAGTTAATTTTTATAACTGTTGTAGCGACGTTCTGTTTCGTATGATCTGTTTTGGAGAAATTGTTTATATAAATGTTTTTTCTTGTGACAAGCATTTTTTAAGCCAGTCGTGAACCATGGTTTGTGACTGTTTACTTGTGGCACGGTTATTTTTCTGGCTGGACAATGTTTATTGTATTTTTCCATAAATGTATAAATAAATATGCCATAAGTCACATCAACATATTTAGTGTCAAATACCTTTCTCCATGTTTCACTTCTTAAATCAGCTATAAGATAATTTATATTTTTATATTTTAGATTTCTTACATTTTTGAACATTTCTGTTTTACTCTTAATTATTTTATATTCACGTAGTGTGAATATTGGAAAATGGTCAGTAATGTCACTAATTAAGATTCCATTTGTAGTTCGCTTATTTATGGTATTTGTAAAAAAAATGTCTATCAGAGTGGCCGAATCTCTAGTAATTCTTGTTGGCTTAGTGATTAGAGGATAGAGGCATTGGCTATACATAGTGTCTATAAAATGTTTTGTACCTAAATGGTCATCATGCTTTAGGATGTCTATATTAAACTCTCCACATAGAAATAATGTCATGTTAGTTTTTTGTGTTTCCGAAAAAAAAAAAAAAATTCACAGAAGATATCAGTGTTAGACCCGGGTCTACACCCCGGTTTGCGGTAGATACAGTCCACTGTTATGTTTTTTGGGTTTTCAATTATCAAATCCACTGTGATACATTCGACGATGTCATTTACTGATAAGGGTTTACTTTCAATTTGTTTACAATTTATATCGTTATGTACGTAAACGGCAATGCCACCCTCTCTAACTTTCTCTACAGACATTAAAAGACTTATATGAAGGTAGATGATGGTTTTGCAGCGTTGTAGGATCATTCCAGGTTTCCGAGATGGCAATTACATAAAATAATATGTCAGAATTATGAATGTAGCTTTCAATTTGTTTGAAATTTGCATTTAGGCTTCTTGCGTTGAAGTGTATTAATTTAAAAAACAATTATCGTTAATATTACTTAAAATACCCCTACATTATGGATGTGAATAATATTTACAAGAAGATGAGTCTTCATTAAAAAAAGTTGTTTTCCGGCTCAATTATTGGGCCAAGCTAGTGTATATTTTCGTCTTGAAATACATTTAGACTAACATTATTTTTAACTAAATCAACATCGTTTATCAAGCTATCATAATAGTGTAGTGTATCCTCACCATTACTATTATCGGTATATGTATTTGTGATCGAGACTCACGTAGTAGGACGATCATCCCCGGTGGGCGATCATCGTGTGGCTCAGTGTGCTGACTGTGGACAATGCCCTCCACCACCTCGATCACGAGCACCCGCAGCCACACGCCCAGGTTACACGCCAGCACGTGCATCAGGCCGAACCGCACGAACACCTTGTTCTTCTTGATCGTCATCTACAACGACGGTGTAGTTAGCGAGTATGGGAATGTACACGCGTCCTGGTTTTGCAATATAATTGAGTGTGGATACATGTCGTGGTATGCAGCAGACGTATAGGTGCAATGGTATTGGAATTACAATGAATACGCACACACGCACGCACGTACACACATGTTATAAAAAATTATGTTTTATTTATATAAAACGTTCAGCATGGTTATATTGTAAAGATGTGTACATCGTTTTTGTAAATATGATAATTACACCTGTCGAGGCAACATTTATTAAACGTACTAACGATAAATACATGTGATTCGCAGCAGCTACTGTTACTTGTGGCGAAAATAGTCATGGTTTCCTCTTTGTAAAATCCCGTACATTTGTCTTTGAATTGCCATTCTACCTAGCAGCAACAACATAGAACAATCGCGGAAGTGAATACTATATCTACACTGCATATACCTTAACAAGAGAGTCCAACCCTTTTATTTACATGTATCCCGCCCTTCTGAGGTATGTGTCGATTTTATTTTTAAACGTATTCACACCACTAGCACCCACACAATCAGCAGATAATATGTTCCATTCATTTATAGTCCCTTGTGAAAATGAGAACTTTCTTATATATAATCTACACTGCTCCTTTACTAATGTAACTTCATGTCCTCTAGTCCTTCTATCTTTCTTAACTGCGAAAAAAATATTTCTATCAATATTTTCATAACCAATCAATATTTTAAAGACTTCTATCTGATCTCCTCTCAATCTCCTGGTCTCTAGTGTTGTTAAACCACATTCTCTTAGGCGTTTTTCATAACAAAGATCGCTAAGTTTTTGTATCATTTTAGTCGCTCTCCTCTACTCTTTCTAGCATATCTATGTCTTGCGGTATGGCCTCCACGCTTGTATGCAATATTCTAAATGAGGCCTAACTATTGTTTTGTACATCGGTATTACTAATTCTCTTTCCTTATACGCTATATTTCGCCTAATTAATCCAAGGATTTGATTTCCTTTGAAGCTGCAATTCCTCACTGCTCTGAAACCTTCATATCAGCACTAATAGTTAACCCTAAGTCATTTCCTTTTACAGTAGTACTTAGTACAATACATTGTATATTCTACATCTTCGGTCCAATGTCCTGTGTGGAGGCATCTACATTTCCCAAAATTGAACAACAAGGTAGGAAGACTTGGTAGGAAGACTTACCTGGCTGTTTTTGAACAAGAAGAACGTTTGCACAAGTATGAAGACCAGATGCAGATAGACGGGATATAGAATGCGGTCGCAGGTTCGTTTGGAATAATGTCGTATTTGTAGGCCCACAAATATCAAGTTACCAACGCCGAAGGCTACAAGAAATTGTAAGCAAACGCTGTTCGGAAACGATTTTTTAAAACTGCTGTTGCCGAACAAATATTTGATTTTTAATGGAACAATGACAGTAACGATTCTGCAGTTACCTTGCATTCGATTATACAATAACAATACTCAGTTGAGGTGTTTACAAATCGGCAATCATCTAAGAAGCATAAAAACGCATTAAAGAGAAATAAATAAAAACAAATAAATAATGTTAGGAAGCAAAATCATAGTCTATATAGATAAACCTATGTGTAGTAAAATTACGGAATGCAAAGATAAAGTAAACGATTAGAAAAAGTGCTGAACAGCTGAACATACTGGATGAAATATAAATAAATAAAAGCCTAAGTTACATTAAATAAGTTGATTAGATACTAAAATGTGATTCTGATATAAATAAGACTAAACATTAATTAAAACTATATGCATGAATAATACAAATGTTAAATGAGGTCTCATTATATTAGTTTAAGAACAGAAATGTTTTCAATAATTTTCTAAACCGCTTAGTGTTCTCAATCGCGCGTAGTTCCAGAGGCAGAGAATTCCACAATGTCGGCCCAGCACATGCAAACGCCCGGCGACCATAACGTTCTAGGGTCACGCGTGGAACGTGCAGAAGAAGACCACCGCCAGAGCGTAGGGTCCTGCGTGGCGAGTGACGATGTAGCACTGACGCGAGATACATTGGCGTGCTTGCATACACGTTCTCACTAGGAGCCAGTGTAGCTGTTGTAGGACCGCTGAGATAGATCGCCGGTCACCTCGGCAAAGTTGCATCACAACACCAGCGGCTGACCGTCGGACTCTCTCTAGACGGTGCAGCAGCCGGTCAGATATATTAAAGAGCATAGCATGTCCATGATCAATTCTGGATGTCACAAGTGCATGGACAAGACATTAGCAGACATTGGTCGTCATTGCCTCTCGTACACGAGCACTTTCTCGAGAGATGGTAGTAAGCACTTCGACATAAATTTGCCACCTGCGTCGTCATCTATAAATCAGCATCGATCGCAACGTCACGGTCACGGACGATGGTCGCTACATATTGTCTGCATATGTCGACATGATCAGTGAGTATTGGTCTGCGCAAGCTCGATGAACGTATAACAATTGCTTCCGTTTTGCTCTCGTTGAGAACCAGTCCGTTGTCATAGATGTCTGATGAGAGCATTTGTATGCTCAAACGGTGGAAAATCAAGGTATAACGGTGTATGTAAAGACTGCACGTTCTTTAATATTATCAGTATATTAATATAATTAAGTATATGAGTAGCTAACATGTAGGCGTATTCCCAACACGATATTACTTTAGTGGTTTTTGTTTAACAAAATGAAACTATCAAATGTACATTTTCATAACAATTAACATAACACGCCTGTCACTGTTGTTGCAATAATGACTAACTATTAGGGACACGCCCAATCATCGAAGTTAAACAATCAAATGTACATTACCCAGGTCTAGACGGCATATCCAGCAAGCCGTTCATTCGTACATGACTACGTACCGAGCGAGCCGAGGCGGAGGTAGAAACTGGTGCCGTCGTGCGACAGGCTCGCCGTCTGGTGGCGTAAGTAGATGTACTCGACCACCTCGTCACTGACCTCATCGTCCAGCGTGAAGAGACTCGTGCAGTCACCAATGCCGTCGTCGCCGCCGATAGAACTGAGGGTCCTCGACGTCACATCCGCCTGACCCGCCTGACCCGCCTTCCCTCGGCCCTGCACACGACAACGACCGTTATTAACAACATATATAAAGTGATATAAAGTAGATTCGGCATAATACTAATATGCATTATTCCTTCATAAGCTCGGACACAACGCTGCGTATAATAGGAGGCAGTATGTTCCTATTTATTTTTTATTAATTAATTAATATAATGTTCTTATTATTATAATAAATATGTTGAAGGTAAACTGCCCGCCAAATTATGTTTAATAAGCCAATAACAATGTTCGCAATTTAAAAGTTAGTACCCCTCATCATATTCTAATGGTAAACAAAACATCCAGTTTCAAAACGAGGTTTATATTGCCGAGGCGGGCTGCGTTGACCGCAATACCCTATGACGTTCGACGGTGTCCCATTTCCCCCGAGTTCAGCACAGCAGACGAATTGTTACAAATTACTACACTGGCTAATTCCGGGTAGAGGAACTTTAAAATTGGGACCATAATAATAACTGAAGTTCTATCTGATTTTTACTAATAAGCCAATAAATAGTCCTAAAACACATCGAGCAGGTTATGTTTTGGTTAGTATATTTCGCTTGTGATATATATATATATATATATATATATATATATATTATACACATATATATATATATATAATATATATATATATATATATATATATATATATATATAATCGTTTGAATGTGTTGAACACGTTATAAACATTTACCATGTAAACATATGTGTATTGCCAGTAAGACAAGGTTTCAAAGTCACCCCAGCACAGACACATGTTATTTATATTTTAAGTTGTATAAATGTTTCAAACATTGTCTTTCGTGGAATATTTTATAATTCGTGGGATAACGCAAAATAAAATAAAACTACATATTGCGTCAAACGAGGTAACATTGAATACCACAAATATGTTGGAGGAGCCACAAACATGTGCCAGCAGTAACCGAGACAAGTGCACCTACGTCGGTCTCCTCTGTGATACTTGGATCACTGATATGCCGAACTCTGCGTCGCAAATGGTCCACTCTTGGCGTGAACATTCCACTATCAAAACTGCCCGTAATTTCTCCAATGTCCGCTTTGCCATTAGCGGGACTTTTGTTCGTTCTCAATTTTTCAACGCGTGTGTTCGGCAGATAGTCGTCAACACAGCGCTTCTGACGCGGGGCGATCTCGGTCGAAAGGGGCGACGCAAATGATTGGGACTTCACGCTTGAGCACTCTGAAAGAAAACGTCATAAACTGTTTTCACACAGGCATTTTGTACCGGTACTGATTGCAACGGTTTACCTGTGTAGAGGCAACGAGTTTGAACCGCTTCAACTTGCAACGGTACAACTTGTAACGGCTTCTCTGTAAAGGCAGTTAAGCCCTCTTTGCAGAGGTATTTGTTCGGGTACAATTTGCAACGGTTCGGTTGTCTTTGCATCGGCAAACCGTTGCAAGTTCTCACCGCGGATTTTTGGGACAAAGAAACTAACAGAAAGACCGTCGATGTTCGTTAGCATGCTCTAGACAGTGGAGAGAGCAAAATTCGCCAAAATATCGGTGTCCTATAGGATGCTCTGGACAACGGACAGAGAGAACAAATGCGCCAATAATTACAAAACATCGACGTCCTTTAGGATGCTCTGGACAACGGAGAGCGTAAAAACTACACCAAGAAATACCAACCATCGGAGTCCTTCAGAATCCCTGTTCTCACACTCCGGTGAGACCGGTGATCCTCGTCTGTCCGCGAGGAGGTGTCATCCACGATGTTAGAGGCGCTCACACACCGTCTCAGGACCACGACGTCACCCGGCTTGTCCGGCGAATTCACGTCCGCATGTGCATCCGGGGTCGACTTCATTTCATCTTTGAGAAGAAACAGTTGTAGGTAGATCAAAAAGATGATCGACACGCTGAATTGATACCCACTGAAAGCCTACAACAGAGACACAATAATAAAGCCATAAAGCTACACCAATGATAACATTTAGTTAGTTATTCCTCTACGCGTACGTTCTTATTTTGAACAAATTAAAGCATTTTATGCTTAGGTACTAGATAATAATGATAATGCTTTTATTTCAGACAAGCAATGTATCCATATTGGAAAAAATACATCAATAAAAACATCCATATAAAAATAGAAGGATAAATAAAGATAAAAAATAAATATGTTAATAAAAACAGGATATTAAAAAATTATACAGACCCTTGATCCACGGATGCCGCAACTGCGACATACTGTATATGTCGCTAGTAACAATACTCTGAATAATTGTATTAAAAGACCTGTTAATCCTCGTGATTAGGCTAAAATAGCTGTTCTGATAACACATCTACATGATTTTACTTTAGCTGTAGCAAACATGTGGCTAGTGCTACATCGCATCGGCAGATTGTTCAATATTATGTATGAATTGTTATAGGCAACAATAAATAGCTGAAAATTAGCTTTTCTAAAATTAACCCTTAACGCACACATATAAATATTACTGAAATATGCTGTAAACAGCTTATTCTTTATAGCAGTAGAGCAAAAATGAATTTTTTTCCGTAACATGTTACTTTTGGCATAAAGAAGTCTCACTTTGACTTGAATGTCAGCCTCATCCGATAAGTCGTTACAAATGACATGCCCAATGTATTTACAAGAGGTGGCGAACTTTAACTTCGTTCCTCCTAAAGTTATTTCCCTGGCAAGATTTGAATTTCTAGAATCAAAGTACATGACCAGGGATTTATCAGTATTATACTGAATGTCGTGCTCACACCCATAAGAGTAACATATGTCAAGTAAAGTTTGTAATCCTAAAATACGAAGCAAGTATTTTATACTATATAAGTAGCAATAATTAAAAAGCTAGTTATTTACAAATCGACAAACCATACAATTTGCGCCAGCAAATGTGCTAACATCTAGCGGCTTATATGTTAGTTATGTTTATGTTACTCTAGCGCCCGCTAAGAGGAGCGCTGTCACCCAGCGGTTTATATGAACCTCGCTCTGGCTGGTCGTTTGATTATCGCTCGAGTCCTGTATAGTCTCGCTTAACCGACTCTCGCCTGGCTGCGTGACTTCGCCAGAACGATAGTCTGGCTCTGAATGGCCCTTGTGAATGTTATGCCATGACAGCTGCCACCTAGTGAATATGCATGTGATTAAAAGGCATTAAACTACGAAAAACGTTTAATGTCGGTTTATTTCTGTGTGACATGTTTCAATATAAGTTTAATGTTGAATAGTTGTTATAGTATAGTATTATCTGATAAAGGTGTTTCCTTATTGAATTTGTTATTTCATAGTTGGCCTGAGAGCCAATCATCGTCTCTACCCGAATCTGGGGTGAAGCCCCCTACCGGTAACAATGGCTGGAGTTTAATAATCCAGGCCGTTGTGACGGGCCAATGCTGTCACCTCACGGCGGCTGGATAATCGAGGCTAGTCCTGCACGGTTCGTTGACTGCGTTGCAAATCCAACTGGATCACCCTACTTCACACCAACTCAAGCTTGTCGTGCGCCGCTTCTTCTACGCCTTCGACATGAACATGACCATAGATGAAGTGAGCTCGAAGTTTCACCAACGCGCCTCGGTACGGATGCCCCACACGCTATTGCTGAGCAGTCAACATGTGATCCCCCGTAGCTGTAGCCGTAAGTGTTACATTTGCAGCAGACATCGTAACGAGAGCACGACAGTTGATACTTGTAGTCAGAGAATGTGAAACGTCATAAACAAGTACGTGCGTGGTCGAAGTGCCTTGATATGCCTGTATGTAGAATTCGACCTCTAGACGGCCCACTCGCTGTCATATGCACAGATCCTGCACCGGCTTCACGTATCTGGTCGATGACAAGCTTCTCCTTCGTCATAGAATAGGCAACGATATAGGCCGCGTGAAAAAAAGAGACCAAAAACGCGGTGGCGGAGAAAGCTATTCGTGAGCTTGAGGATGAGTTGTTACGTTAAGACCCTACGGGTGGCGCAGTAACAACGTTTACCCTTGCTGTTGCTACTGCCCAATTGAAGTATCGTATTCGCAACCGATGTCTATCCGCGAGGGAGTTGTTGATGCAAAATTAAGGGATCAGTTCAGCAATCAACAAATACCACTGTCAGACCGCACGTTGATCTTAGACCAACACAAGCACCGCGTCGACAATCACCCGCACAGCGAGCGCTCGAAGGCCCCGCGGTTGAATGTATTGCCTGAAACTGACATTGCAGTCGGGGACTTAGTGTACATTCACTCAGATCGCAACAAGTCGAGAGCTCGAGATAGATACTTGGTAGTATCAACAGAAGGATTGTGGTGCAACAAATTCGTCAGTTCACAATTACGAAGTACATCATATCGTGTAAACCGCTCCGAATGCTACACCGTACCGACTGACTATCGAATCACACATCCCCACCGATCGTTAGACACAGCATCTTTGGGTGATTGTGACGATACTTGCGACCACGTTAACGACCAAGTTGTGAGATACCCAGAACCACTTCATCTGCCAGTTGAGCTACGTACTCCCACTCAACAACTCGACGTGTCTGTAGAAGATATCCGCCCAGTCCAAGATGCATCCAGATGCATTCACCAAGGCGTAGAAGACACTGACGGTGTGCCGGAAGGCGCCGCGACGTTCTCAACGTCAGCTGCATAAGCCCAAGTGGTTTGCTGATTACGAAACCAACTAGTGACCTGAACATTCGTGTTAGTTCTAATGTGATTTGTGTGGCAGAATAATCTACTTTGCTGGAGAACAGTATACACGTCATTACAGTTAATGTGATAGTTAAACAAGTTGTTGTTCTGTATGTTTAGTTCTGGGGCAAAATAACCCCCTGTTTATTTGCTTGAGGGCAGTCTACCCGATGACAGCTATACTTTATAATGTCGAACCGTTTAGTCAAGATCGTTGTGTTTCGTAGATATACGTTTAGTCATGGCGGCCAGTGTACTCTAGTGATTTATGTGCAGTCGTTTACCGAAGTTAGTAGTATAGATGGAACGTTGGCCTTTACTATTTAAACACCCTGAAGGAGAAAAAGATGCCAGTTATGTTTGTGTTACGCTAGCGCCCGCAAACAGGAGCGCTGTCACCCAGCGGTTTCTATGAGCTTCACTCTGGCTGGTCTCTTTATCATCGCTCGACCTCGTGCGTGTTGTGTGTTAATGTTCGAGACGAAGTTGGAGCAATAAAGTCGTCTTGTCGAACCGTTGCAGTTTGTTCCTTATCTAGGATAGCTGCGGCATAATCTCTCCACAGTGGCGTTATTTTATAATTAAACGTCACAAAACATACATTTATGTGCAGTACCACACTTCTTTAAAATTCCTAATTTATATAATCATCTTTATTGCATTTTGATGTTATATAGATATCTCATGATCCATGACTATACTAATTAAAATCAATTCAAATCAAATTTATTTAGACACGACGTATCTCTACAAAGCAGATTCGGGGTGTTTACAAACTAAAACAGATATAAGAATACAGTACGTAAGTCGTTATAATATTACAATACATGTCTTACATATTCTAACACAATAAAAACTACACATTTCGATTATTATGTAGGTAAGGTATAACATTAAAATGTATATGTATGTATTTACAAAAGAAAAGAAATTACGAAAAAGCTGATCAAGTTATATAATTCGTGTTCCTACAGTTAAATTGTTTACCAACTTTCTTTGAATACTTATCACATTTGTAAGGCGTATACAGTGTGAGTACT
Source organism: Paraescarpia echinospica (assembly GCA_020002185.1). Lineage (NCBI taxonomy): Eukaryota > Metazoa > Annelida > Polychaeta > Sabellida > Siboglinidae > Paraescarpia > Paraescarpia echinospica. The sequence goes on from CM034536.1 coordinate 50,589,876, forward strand.
TGTACACCTAGTGCCAATGAACAACAATCGTAGAATAGTTGGTACTCCTGTACGAATAAAAATGTTACAGGAACGGTACCACTTAGACCCCTTTACAAATATACCTCCATACAATTGAACCTACGTCTATAAAAAAATTATATTAAACTAATAGGAGGTAAGCTTATTTTTGTTTTGACGCGCGTTTTATATGATTGATCAACATGAATAATAACCAATGTGTTGTGTTTTCGTTCAAATGGGATTATTTTTGTCGTTTAAGTTATTGCATAAGTTAGATATAAAACATGCTTTTACAACTTGTTTAGTAAAATAGAGGTGAACAAATACAAATAGTTCATAATGGAGCCGAAGTGTTAATTCTTTTTCGTTGTTTTCCGAGATATAGCGCTCACCGCGACATAGTGGTTCGTTAGGTTGATCTGTTGCTTCAACGCTTCTGTGACCGGAAATACTACGCCGAATAGAATCAGGATCACTCCGTACACGGTACTCAGCAGAATTGATCTGGAATATCTACAAACAGACCAACAGTTTGGAATTGTTAGGCCATTTAAATGTAATCATAATTAATATAACTACAGCAGTATTACGATGATTCATCCGTTTGTTCCTATTGTAGAAGAAAAGGTACGTTCTAATGGCGTGGTATCAAATCTTTAAACAAAGAAAATATACATACATGTATGATTGCAGTTTTGGAGTAGCTTGTATTCGTGTGACCACAGCATACACCATTACACGAATAAGGTAGAGGTCATAATTTCATACGCGCGCACGCACTCACACACACACGCGCGTAAGCATGCAAACACACACACGCACGCACACACGCACGCACGCACGCACACACACACACACACACGCGCGTAAGCATGCAAACACACATTACGCACACACACACACACACACACACACACACGCACGCACGCACGCACGCACACACGCACGCACGCACACACACACACACACACAAATTGAGACATCCGGGCATAACGGGATAGCCAGGTAATAAAGGTTATCGATAGAATATATCAATAACTGCCAGCAATCACACCTGCAGAATACACTACGAATCGATTTCGATAGAACTGACATATGCCATGGGAAATTGTAGCTATTCCTTACATGTGCATCTTACTCAATTGTTTAAGCATCTAGGTTTGCCAAGTAGCTATGCGTCACACACTTCCTATTACGAAACTGTCAATAGTTGCTGCTTTTGTATGTTTGTTTGGTGATATTAAATTTGTCAACAGAACGAGCGATAACGAAGATAAGTTGACGATTGTTGTCGTTTCTATTACAGGTAGTGTTGCATAGAGTAGCAGTATTTAACCTTTTGGCACTGTTGAGATAGGCAGCAAACACGTAATGACCCCTCCATTGCTTACATGCCAAACTCAAGAAAAGGATCTTTGGTTGGAACCGTTAACATCACAAAATGGAGACTATGCATTTATAACAATATTTGCAATTTAGCGCTGTTTCGTCTGCGAAACATGCGATGCACACAACATACTACCAACGGTAAAACAACATTTAAGAACTTGTTTTGGTGAGTTTAGCGTTTTCGCAACAAAGTGTGGTTAAGTATCATACGTTTTCTCTCGATCGTTTCGCTGTTTCTTTTCTTTTGCCTCTGCATCAGCGTTAATCTCGTTGTCATCGATGACGATGGAGACGACCGTCTTGTTCGGGTGGCTGTGGGTGTCCGCGCTGCGGATAGAGACAGAGTCTGGGTCGACCTCAGTCAGCTGGAACGACGCATTCGACGACATCTGGTAGGACCTTGCTTCCAAGTCATACGTCTGTCTCAGCCTGGAAATCGTTGCAGTCAATAAATAAATAAATCGATCGATCAATAAATAAATAAATCAATCAATCGATACACCAGCCAGTCAGTCAGTCAGTCAACAAATCCATCAACCAATCAATGAAACAGTCAGTCATTCAATCTATCAATCAACGAACCAATCAATCAGTCATTAAGTCAGTCAATCAATCAAGAAACCAAGCAAGCATTAATTAATTAACTAACTAATTCATTCATTAATTCGATCAACCAACCAATAAATAAATATATTAATAAATAAATCAATAAACCAATCTATTAGTCTATCAATAATAATACGAATTATTTCGCTTGCGCATTGGGTACTGTAATAATTTCTACAGTGACACTCTACATATACAGAACACTCTCTACATATACAGTGACACTCTCTACATATATAGTGACACTCTCTACATATACAGTGACACTCTACATATACAGAACACTCTCTACATATACAGTGACACTCTCTACATATATAGTGACACTCTCTACATATACAGTGACACTCTACATATACAGAACACTCTCTACATATACAGTGACACTCTACATATACAGAACACTCTCTACATATACAGTGACACTCTCTACATATATAGTGACACTCTCTACATATACAGTGACACTCTCTACATATACAGAACACTCTCTACATATACAGTGACACTCTACATATACAGAACACTCTCTACATATACAGTGACACTCTCTACATATATAGTGACACTCTCTACATATATAGTGACACTCTCTACATATACAGTGACACTCTCTACATATATAGTGACACTCTCTACATATACAGTGACACTCTCCACATATACAGTGACACTCTACATATACAGAACACTCTCTACATATACTGAACACTCTCTACATATACAGTGACACTCTCTACATATACAGTGACACTCTCTACATATACAGTGACACTCTCTACATATATAGTGACACTCTCTACATATACAGTGACACTCTACATATACAGAACACTCTCTACATATACAGTGACACTCTCTACATATATAGTGACACTCTCTACATATACAGTGACACTCTACATATACGGAACACTCTCTACATATACAGTGACACTCTACATATACAGAACACTCTCTACATATACAGTGACACTCTCTACATATATAGTGACACTCTCTACATATATATTTAATAAATGTGTAAACAGAAACATTTTCAGTGATAAAATAAAAATATATGCGCTTTCGCTTTCAAGGGGCGTACATGATCGAGATTTGGAGAAATTAACACGGAAATTAATCTGCCTCTCTGTCAACGCAACTTTCTGTTAGATATAACAAGTCCGTGTTTTTCACGGGGAAATATACGTTTCAATCACACTCATGGCCAAGAAAACAACTTTCATTTGAAAATAGAAACTAAAATGGAAAAATGACGTTTACTGTCTATCAATGGTCGCCTACATTTCATTCCTCAAGCGAATGAAATCGAAATCGGTTACGAAATATGTATTGAGGATTTGCAGGAGCTGATACAGAGAGGGTAGTCTGGCAACTGCACCTCACTTAAAGCTCGCAAAAACACTGGCGGCCGAACCAAATTCACGTTGGGTGGGCTGAGCCGGAGCTTGAGCACGACTCCACTGTCCGATCATGACATCGGAAGACCAGGGAGATGCTGTTGAAAAATGTTCGCGGTAACGTTCATAATTTTAGAACGTCTGGAGGGCACGTAACGGGGGCTCATTCAAAAGGTCTAGGGGGCACGCCTCTCTAGCGCAGGCAAAGCGCGGCCAAATTTCAAAGGTCTAGGGGGCACGTGCTCCCAGGCCCCTGGATCCCCGTATGAACGGTGTGAAAGAACATTTCAAGAAGAAGCTACTTACATGACTCCTCGTTAACGACCTCTCGGGCAGCCCGCACTCGCTGTTATGAGTCGTGTCGTTTACACGTACGTCGCACAGTAAACACATCCGGACCTAAACGAGTGATAAGAAGGACGATCAAACACGGATGTCTTGCGGTATGCGGGCGCACTAGTGGCCAACTCAGGTCAAGTGTTTGGTCGTGATTTTTGCTACACAATCTTATCAGGCGACAACGGTTTATGGCATGTCATCTCATCAATGATTAAATATCACAAGTGATAATCTAATACAGGAGGTAAACTGGAGCAGTTAACGAATGTACAACACATACCCAATGGGCAAAAGACGCCATTGTATTTCTTTTTATGATGTCTAATGGCGGTCAAATTCAGGTAACCAGTGAAAGACTAAATTGCGTCATTTTTTTACGTAAATTGTGAGACCCCTTTTAGATGTCAAAAATAGACGTCTAAAAGATGTCTTTTTTACGTCTAAAAGGCGTCAAATTTAGGTAGCCAGTGAAAGTCTAAATTGCGTCACATTTTGTATATAAATCTTGAGACTACTTTTAGACGTCAAAAATAGACGTCTAAGAGATGTCTTTTTTGACGTCTAAAAGCGTCAAATTTAGGTAGCCGTTGAAAGTCTAATTATTTTATTTATCTAATTGTTTACATTTATCTTGAGACGTCTTTTAGAAGTCAAAAGTAGACGTCTAAAATATATCTTTTTTGACGTCTAAACGATGTCAAATTTAGGTTGCCAGTGAAAGTCTAAATTGCGTCTAATTTGTTTAACTTAAATGTTACAATGTTTTTTAAACATCAAAATTAAAAGAAGTCAACAGTAGACGTCTAAAAGATATCTTTTTTGACGTCTAAACGATGTCAAATTTACGTTGCCAGTGAAAGTCCAAAATTGCGTCTCTTTTTATATAAATCTTGAGACATCTTTTAAACGTCTAAAAAATATATCTTAAGATGTTGCATGGCTGCTCTTCAAATTTGCGGCCACTGAAAATCTAAAATGATGTCTCAATTTTTAAGCATAAAAAACAAAACAAAATTAAAATATTAATTTCTGAGATCTCTTATAGGCATCATTATTGAGATGTCTTTTAAACTTTGACTTTGAATTGTATTTTTGACATTAAAACAATATCACTATTATACATCTAAACACTGACAACCTTGAGACGTTTTTCATACATCACAAATGTCTAATTTTGATGTAACATAAAGCGAAAAAACGTCATACTACATGAAAACATAGCGATCGAGAACAGAGACCTACATGTATACATCTAGGTCTTTGTTCTCGATCGCTTTGTGTTTATTTACGCACATAATCATGTTGGTTCTTTGAGTAATCATCTCGTCATAAATCGGCCTATTACATATAAAGAGGCTTACGTTTTAAAACGTTGTTCCAGGACTAATAAATAAGGTTAGGATACTACCCAGCGTGACATGATGTATATATGTGCTAGCAATAAAGCTTAACTCTCGACATAGGGGGCCTACATACTATAGTATTTATAACGGTAGTAGTTAATCATACAACACAACAAACATAGGGCCTACATACACACACAGGCACGCGCATACGCAGTCTCACACGCTCGCTCGCACGCACGCGCGAGCACGCACGCACACACGCACACACACAAACACTTTAAAATCTTTAGACCTTATCGTATCATCTTATTAGCATAACTTTATCTACGGAATTTACCCACCAAACGATGCTAAATGCGTTCTAAATCTAATTTAATGAAAGTCCGACTTTATGACAATCGTTACATAGATCAGAATAGACAAGTTGCTGCTTTGTGGCAGTCTTGGAAATGTCCTATTTTGCTATATCCTGTTCGGAAACCTTGTGCTATCTTCACCGTAAACAAATAACACCAAATATGGGCAGTGCGATGATAACATCGATCTTCCGGTGTACATGCTATGACGTAACACTACCGAGTCGAGTGTCAACGTAGGGTTCGGTTTGTGATAAGGTCCCACACCCCATTCCTATTCAGTACTCGTATCATTACTTTGAAAATATCCCTGCTACACGAACGTAGGCTCTAATACAGAGCATTAATTAGTTGTTAGAAGACGGAAGGCAGCCTATAGTAGGGCCTATCTTCTTTGTTAGAGAGACGTTTGAAAAAAGTACACAGCGATAACACAAAATGGCTTTCAGAGCAGCCATGCAACATTTGAAGAAAAGCATGCAGAGAATAGATTTACTCAAGCTTTGAATCGGGGAGGGCGCGTCATTGGTGGGTTCTGTGTGACATTTTGGCGGGTATCGTCATATATGCGTAGGTCAAATAATATGCTATTGTATATGCACGCGTAGGTAGGTCAGATCGATAAGCTTGCATATATCTATACTACTACATCGATAAGTTATCTGACTTCGGTGTGCAAGTGTTATGTGCGTACTATAGGGAATATTTTCATTCTACATTGTGACATAAGCGGGCATTAAGTTACACTTTGTCCAACATAGGCGTGCTGTTGTGATTTCATAGCACGCCTTCGATTATGACTGCACTATTTCTTTACGTCATAACGCGATCTTCGCCAGTTATTATACTCCAAATGTGGCTTTGGACATTGATAATTGTGCACTGAGAAACGAAATAAAATCTGTTTGTGCTGATATGACATCGTGCTGTAAAGATATGCAAGTGGGTGAAATGGTCGTTACATACAACACCAACTTAATGAAGTGTCTGGATAAACACGCACCGTGGCGCACTGCAAGCACACGAAGCAACTCGACCTACCCATGGTATGACTCAGACATTGACAATGCCCGTGAGAAGAAACGGAAATTGGAAAATCTTTGGAGGAAATCCAAAGTTGAAATTCATCGCCAGTTGTACGTCACATCACGTCACGTGATGAATGCAATGCCTTGATACTGGAGAGAAAAATATTATATTTCCAAGATCGTTTAGAAAACGCTAACAACAACACTATGTTTCGTCTAGTAAGAACTCGTGGTGGGCACAATTCTCAGCTATATCCCGAATTCAGCTCGGCAATGGAAGGATGCGAACTATTTCCTTTCTCAACATGTGCTAGAACCAACCAGGGGTGAGAATGTGTTAGACATAGTTTTGTCCTCACAGAATGAATTAGTTGACAATGTCAAGATATGTGAGCCACTGGGGAGTAGCGATCACAACCAGATACATTTTACCATCAAAGTAAAATCAGAAAGGAATAGTAAAAAGCAGTATAGGAGAAATTTCCACAAAGGAAGGTATAAGGACATGAGGAAATATTTAGCAAAGGTAGACTGGAATAACACACTAAAAAATAAGACAGCAACAGAATGCTGGAATATATTAAAGAGTGAAATTAAGTGCATAGTCGATAAATTTGTACCCTTCAAAAAACAAGGGAAACGGTCCAAAAAGAAACACTTATCGAAAGAAGCCATTAGAAAAATTAAGTATAAACAAATGATGTGGAAGTCATATAGATGTACTGGAAATGACGAAGACTACGACAGTTATAAAGCAGCACTTAACCAAGCTACAGCTGAAATTAGAAATTCAAAGAGAAGCTATGAACAACAATTAGCTAGTAATATAAAATATGACAGCAAGAGTTTTTATGCGTATGTTCGAAGCAAGCAGAAAGTTCAAGATAAGGTCGGTCCTCTAGAAGATAGTGCTGGAAATATAATATCAGAGGGATTCTTAATGGCAGAAGACCTGAATGAGTACTTTAGTTCAGTGTTTACCAGAGAAGATATTAGTTCACTGCCAGTACCAGAGGCTAAGTTCAAGGGGGCAGATTCAGACTATTTAGGACAATTAATTGTAACCCCGGAAATGGTAGCTAAGAAAATAAGGGCTATGAAGGATAATAAATCACCTGGAGTGGATGGGATTCCGCCCAAACTACTATTGGAAATTGTAGAACAAATTAGCGTACCGCTTGCAACAGTTTTCAATTTGTCATTAGAAGAGGGAGTGGTTCCTTTAGAATGGAAAGAGGCAAACATTATACCGTTATTTAAAAAGGTTCGAGAAACAAGTCAGAGAACTATAGACCAGTGAGTTTAACATCAGTGATTTGCAAATTATTAGAAAGACTAATTAAAGATCACATGGTGGATTTTCTTGTTAAACAAAACTTGATCAACCCATCTCAACATGGTTTTTTTAAAGCGAGGTCATGCTTAACAAATATGTTATGTTTTTTGGAAGACATCACTAAGTGGGTAGATGAGGGATCACCGGTAGATATCGTCTACTTAGATTTTCAAAAAGCTTTCGACAAAGTACCACATCAAAGATTACTGCTGAAACTAAAGGCCCATGGCATAGGAAATGGTATAATAAACTGGATAGAACAATGGCTGATTGACAGAAGACAACGTGTAGTAGTTGATGGGGAGGCTTCAAACTGGAAATCGGTATTGAGTGGGGTACCACAGGGATCAGTATTAGGACCTATATTATTCTTAATAACGATTTGGATGATGAAATAACAAGCAAGGTATTGAAATTTGCGGATGATACAAAGGTGTTTAGAAGGATTAAAAGTGATGGAGATAGACAGCATTTACAAGATGATCTTGACAGGTTGATCAAATGGTCTGAAAAGTGGCAAATGCTGTTCAATTTGTTCAAGAGGTAGAATATACTATGGGGGGGGGGTACTGTACTAAGTACTACTGTAAAAGAAAATGACTTAGGGTTAACCATTAGTGCTGATATGAAGGTTTCAGAGCAGTGCGGAATTGCAGTTTCAAAGGGAAATCAAATCCTTGGATTAATTAGGCGAAACATAACGTATAAGGAAAAAGAGCTATTAATACCGCTGTACAAAACAATAGTTAGGCCTCATTTAAAATATTGTATTCAAGCGTGGAGGCCATATCGCAGGAAAGACATAGATATGCTAGAAAGAGTGCAGAGGAGAGCAACTAAAATGATACCAAAACTGAGGGATCTTAGTTTCGAAATACGCCTAATAAAATGCGGATTAACAACACTAGAGACCAGGAGATTGAGAGGAGATCAGATAGAAGTGTTTAAAATATTGAATGGTTATGAAAATATTGATAGAAATATATATTTTTTCAGTTAAGAAAGATAGAAGGACTAGAGGACATGAAGTTACATTAGCAAAGGAGCAGAGTAGATTAGATATAAGAAAGTAAGAAAGGACTGTAAATGAATGGAACAGATTATTTGCTGATTGTGTGTGTGCTAGTAGCGTGAATATGTTTAAAAATAAAATCGACACATACCTCAGACGGGCGGGATACACATAGATAAAAGGGTCGGACTCTCGATAAGCCAAAGGGCTTCCTTGTCCACCTGCCACCTAGAGTTAATTCTCTGGGTGGCAATCTTGTTAAATATTGTTAAATCTTGTTATTTTTGCATTTCTTTAGTGACACAATCAATAAATTGTTGTCAAGCTTACAACTTTGCACATCAACTGATCTGGCTACGTGTGATGAAAAGCAATGTTTCGCAGATCCTGTACATGTCTTCCATCCTACAACAGCCGAAGAAATCGCAACAATTTTTGCTACCACGAACAAAACTTGTGTGCTAGATCCTCTCTCTGCCAACCAGCTGAAAGACAATGCCACCAGTCTTGTGTCCATTGTAACACTGATCACGAATGCATCTCTTGAAGACGCGGTCACGCCAACACTGCTTAAGCAGGCTGTTGTAGTCCTTTGTTGAAGAAGCCATCGCTTAACAAAGACGTCTCGAATAACTATCGGCCAGTGAGTAATCTCACATTTGTCTAAAGTAGTTGAGAAATTAGTGTCACTTAGAATATCCACACACGTCTCTAATCAGGGAATGAATGACAGCTACCAATCGGCGTATCGAAAACACCATTCGGCTTTACTATATGTTACCAATGCCATGAAATCAGCCACGGACAACAAACAAGGCACATAACTGGTTATCATCGATTTTAGTGCAGCTTTTGAGACAATTAACCATGCCATCGAAATTCGACCACTACGACTGCGCTACGGCTTTGTTGACAAAGCATTAGACTGGGTGGTCTCGTACCTGCAGGGAAGCGTCTTTGCGATTCACTAACAAGCGCTTTTATGCCACGCCCAGCTCGCTCGTGATTGGTCGCTATGGCAAGGAGCGTTTAACACATGTTTCACGCGCGTTTCATTTTGTTTTTCGCGGGGAGACGTCAGGGCTTGTTACATGTTAGCAAGGGGCTATACGTACACAGACTAATTTTACAAACAGGTAGGCAGGGCCCTACGTATACGGACGTTCATCCAGATTATATTATTTAGCGTTCAATTTAGACGTATACTGATTAGGACAGTCGCGAAATACATTAATTAATTGTAAATGTTGTCAAACTGTTATCTTAACACATTGTAAACACGAAGCAAATAGGTACAATGTGGAACAGCAATTACCTTTGCATTTACATAATAGAATTCTAGAACACGCACAAAACTAATTAATTTGACTTTAATCGAGCTAACGTATTAGGACAGACTATTCTCAATATAGTAACGTAATTGCGGTCTTCCAGCTTTATTATGAATATTTGCGATGGGGTGGGTGTAAAAAATATTAGAATGTTGTTCATTTAGAAAAAGGATATATATGGAAATATTAATAAATGCTAGCCAACTAATGTGTTGTAAGTTGTATTCAGCACAAATAATCTACAAACTGCCAAAACACATATTTGGTACTAAAATCATTGAGATTTATTTAAAGTTAGTTAAAAATATTTTTGCAAAAAAACCTAAATGTTTTCTTGTAGATGCATAACATAATGCATACTGAATATAATCCTGCAAGAATTATTATATATTCGTTCACTCACGTACCCATTTGATATGTTTAATGCTGAGCTCGACTCCACTGGGCTTTTGTTTACATCCGTATGCCCATGCAGACATTCAGAAATGTACACATGCATACTTAGCTATAATTAAATACGTAAATATTATATTGTAATTTGGCTGCACTTTCCTTAGTTCGTAAAGTGAAAGAGTCCCAGTAATAGTACATAATGGCAATCTCATTTATTTAATAAAACATTTGAAAACGAGTGTACAGTGTGTATCAAACATACCCCAATTATATGACATGATCACAGTGCACATGCATTATATAATTACTAGAATTTAAATTATTTGAAAACAAAAGTATGGTACGCATTGAATACACATGAATTAATGTAGTGTGTGTGGATTGCATACTTGGATAGTGTATAAGTAACTATGCCTACAGTATCTTTGTTTCATTACTAGCATCAAACCAACTATATAAAGGACTAAACACAATTCAATTAGTGTGCATAGTGTACGTTATATTTTGTGTGACTGTCTTACTGCCATAGGAATGTACAAAATCCCTATGACAATAAGAGTAAAATTATTTTATCCGTGTGACAGTCAAACAAAATATAGCGTACACTATGTACACTAATTGAAATGTGTATACCGTAAATTTTCGTGTATAATACGCCCCCATGTATAACACGCACCCTGATTTTTGCTAAATTTTGATAGCATTTCTATATCACCATGTATAATACGCACCCCGACTTTTGACATCAACCCCCGATTTCTCCGCTTCTAATATTTTGCTTGAACCCATGAATCCATCTCAGAATCGTAAACATGTCACCCATGCAAGTTACGGTATTGCTGCCGGCTTGTCGCTCGCTAGTGATTAGTGTGTAAGCACTACGTAACCTGTGATGTAGCTTGACAATTGCGCAACTGATTAAATCAGCGCTTGCTAGAACTAACAGTGTGTCGTTCTGATTTCATTTTTAAATTAACACCAAGTTCTATTCTGAAATGCTACATGCAAACCTGGTACTTTCAACTGCGAAGCATACATGCGCTACATTTGTCTTTATTTATATTCACAACACTTGCATTCACAACTTTAAACTTGGAGTCACACTTGTTGACACTCGACCCGTGACGGGGACACCATTCACGTGATTCAGGAACGCCAATCATAACGCGTTGGCGCTCAGGGAGCAACACGTGTTCTTCCCGGGTTGTGCATCCCGGTCTCGTACGCTTCCTGTTCATTGGTGTTATTCGCGATGTCAGACATACGGGCTCTCGTCTTTGTTATTTCTCGCTGCTAGTTTAGGCCTAGAGAGGCGGTTGCGGGAGTGTGATTCTTGCCTTTCACCTGCGTTGCTGCAGTGGTTTACGTGATTGTGACATCACGCCAACTTTGATAATATTACTAGTTTTCCAGCAGCGTTATCCTGGTCTGCAAACATTGATAAATTGGTCAGAGAAAATTTTGTTTAGCCTTAGTACCATGTATAATACGCACTCCGACTTTTGAGTAAAAAGTGAAGGAAAAAAATTGCGTATTATAGACGGAAATTTACGGTAGTCCTTTATAGTTGGTTTGATGCTAGTAATGAAACAAAAATACTGTTCGTAAAATTAGTATGTGTACGTATAGCCCCCTGCTAACATATAACGAGCCCTGGCGTCAAGTGTCCCGCAAGGCTCCGTCCTAAGCCCACTGCTCTTCTCGTTGTATATGCAACCAATTGGCATCATCAGAAAACATGGCCTATTGCTACCACCACTACGCTGATGACGTACAACTCTACTCCCACTTTGATCTCAGTACAACCTTTTACGCTGCTGTTTTATGTCGAACGGAAGCATGCCTGAATGACATAAAACAGTGAATGGTGCGGAATTACATGTGCATGAATGACAGCAAGACCGAATACATTCCAGTGGCACCTAAGTCGGCCGCTGCACTTGTGGATGGCAGCGTAATCTATTGAGAATCAGGGAATCCATGAACTGTGTGTACAAATCAAACTTCACCTTGGAGGACACTTTTTCTGTTGACAACACGGGTCATACACAACACAACGCCTCAAGCCGCATACGCAAGCGGGGTAGACGCGAGGGCGCACTCTGTAGATTTCGCCGGCGCAGCCTTCGACCACCACTCCCTGCTATCGTTCTAGCAAATGTGCGATCACAGAGGAACAAAACAGACGAACTCTTTCACCTGTTGACTTACAAACGAGAAATAAGAGACGCCTATATACTGTGTTTTACGGAAACGTGGTAGATGCCACGACACCTGACGCGGCAGTGACACCCCTTGATCATGCTCTATTTAGAGCGGACCGATCGAGCGAACTGACGGACAAGCAGCGGGGTGGTGGCGTGTGCTTTCTTATGAATCAGCGGTGGTGTAATGACACTCAGCTTGTCTCTTCTTCGTGTTCTCCTGAACTGGAAACTCTAACTATCAATTGCAAGCCATTCTATTCCCCGAGAGAGTTCTCTTCGGTCGTGCTGTTGGGTGTTTACACACCCCCCCCCCCACCGATGCCAGTGCTACCAAGGCAATCAGCTAGTTGGCTGCTCAGGTGGTGGCAGCAGAATCGACTCATCCTGACAGCGTAGTTCTGGATGACTTTAATCACACAAATTTGAAGAAGGTACTGCCCAAGTATAAACAGCACGTAGATTGTGCCACACGCAATAGCAAGGTCCTGGATCACTGCTACACAGTCTTTAAGGATGCGTACCCTGCCACCACCAGGGTTCCCCTCGGAGAGTCTGATCACGCAACGGTCGTCCTCGTCCCCACGTACCGACAGAAACTAAAAACGTTGAAGCCATCAAAGAAGACTGTCAAGAAGCGGACGGACGAGTCGACTGCAGCTCTTCGTGGATGCATGGAGTGCACAGATTGGAACATGTTTAAAGAAGCATGTCCTGACCTAGACGTGTACGCTGGCACCGTGACATCCTGCATCAACTGGTGTGAGGAGCTGTGCACGGAGACAAAGACTGTCACCCTGTATGGTAACGATAAACCTTGGTTCACCAGGGACATCAAGCAGTAACTGGCGGAGAAGAACGCGGCGTTCATCAGCGGCAGCAGGGAAGAATTCAGGAGAGCTAAGTGCGAGGCGCAGAAGGCGGTCAATAAGGCCAAACTCATATACAAACGCCAACTTGAGGACCAGTTCGCTTCCAACACCACCAGATCTGTCTGGAATGACCTGCGGCAGATTACGCAGCACAAGGAACACGCAGCGGCCATCAACAGCAATGACCCCTCATTCCCTGATCAGCTAAACGACTTTTACAGCAGATTTGACAAGCTTAACTATTCACCAGAGCAGCGTCCACTTCCAGCAGGTACCTCTCTGTCTCCGCCCTTTATAGTCCAGGAAGCTGAGGTGAGGAAACTGTTCAGGAGAAAGAGCACGCGGAAGGTTTCGGGTCCAGACAACATCTCCACATCTACCCTGAAGAACTGCGCCGACCAACTCTCTGCGGTGTTTACGGACATCTACAACTCCTCTCTCCAGCAGTGCAGAGTTCCAGTCTGCTTCAAAACTACCTCTATCATACCCATCCCCAAGAAGTCCAACATCACCAGGCTGAACGACTACCGTCCAGTAGCACTGACCTCAGTCGCCATGAAACTGTTCGAGCGCATAGTACTCAAGTACCTGAAGTTGGCCACCAACGGCCTCCTGGACTCGCACCAGTTTGCATATGAAGCAAACAGATCAGTAGACGATGCGGTAGCTTTAGGTCTGCATCACATTCTGAAGCACCTAGAGAGGCCAGGAACCTATGCCAGGATCATGTTCATTGACTTCAGCTCAGCATTTAACACCATCAGCCCATTCAAGTTGTTCGATAAACTTTCATTGTTGAATGTACATCCTGCCATGTGTCACTGGGTCCTTAACTTTCTTCTTCACAGGCCTCAATCTGTCAGAGTCAACAACTCCAGACCTCTTATCCTAAATACAGGTGCCCCACAAGGTTGTGTGCTATCCCCTTCCTATTGACTATCTTCACAAAAGACTGTGTCTCCGTGGACCAATCGGTCCTTGTGATCAAGTTTTCCGATGACACTACTGTGGAGGGCTGCATTGAGAATGCGGATGAGACGCCATACAGGGAGGAAGTTCAAAGAATGGTTGGCTGGTGAGCGGATAACAATCTCGAATTGAACGTTTCAAAGAGTAAAGAAATGATTGTTGGTTTTCGTAAAAAGAAGACTCCCATCCACCCTCTTTCGATAAATGGCGTGGAGGTCGAGCAGGTTGAATCTTTTAGATTCCTTGGAACAACAATTTCAAACGATCTTAGCTGGTGCACAAACACACTGTGCATTACAAAAAAGGCACAACAATGCCTGTTTTTCCTGAGGCAGCTCAGGAGATTCGGCATTGCTCAGGAGATTATGACACGATTCTACCGCACAATCATTGAAAGCATTCTCACTTTCTCGATTGTAGTGTGGTTTGGCCGCGCCAGTCAGTAGGAGAAGTTATCGTGAAGGACGCATCTAGAATCGAGTTGCCATCCATTGAATATATTTACCATGCTCGCTGTGCGCGAAAATCCAAGAGCATTGTACTGGATACTACCCACCCAGCCAACCATCTGTTTGAACTTCTTCTTTCCTCTGGCAAGCGTGTATGTATGTTGATGTCATAACGCCAATAATTCGTACTCTTGGCGTTGTACTCGTACATTTTAAATGCTACTTGATAATAAACGGTCTGAATGAATGAAGTAATACGTGTTGGTGACTGTACGATTGCAGCTTCACGATGTGTCCGGAATCTCGGCGTCTACGTACGTGGACAGACTCCTGAACATGAACAAACAGGTGTCACAAACCGTTATTGTGGGCGCATTCCACCTACGCCACATTAATAAAATCAGACGATTTTTACCTTAAACAACGAAGGAACGCATAGTCAACGTCATAATAACATCGCGGCTGGTCTATTATAACTCAATCATATACGGAACATCTACAAACAACATCACTCGAGCAACGAATTCACAACTGGGCCACTCGTCTGATATTGCGTCGCCCGCGGAGTGACAGAGCTGCTCCGCTGTTGCATGATCTGCACTGGCTACCCGCTGCTCGCAGAATCGAGTTCAACATATTAGTGTTTACGGACAAGGCAGTGCATGAAAATGCGCCCTTCTACTCGCGTGATCTCGTGTGTCCTTACAGACCCGCTAGATCACTGCGGTCTGCTGACAACAACATGTCCGTAACGCGTACTCGCGTCAAAGCTGGCGACAGCTCGTTCGCGGTGGCCGCTGCAACTCTCTGGAACAATCTACCTAATTACATTAAATCTTCTGATACTCTTGGTAGTTTTAAATGTCAACTAAAACACATATGTATTTAGAATATCATTTTAGACGAACACTAGTAGCTTGTTTGCGACTTTCCTCAGTGATCCAGTGAACTTATTTACATTAGTAATATTTTAGAACTACTTATGTATTTATTAATTTGACTGTATACTGCTATGTATGAGGGAGAAGGCGGGGACAGGTGAGAATACTGCTATGTATGAGGGAGAAGGCGGGGACAGGTGAGAATACTGCTATGTATGAGGGAGAAGGCGGGGACAGGTGAGAATACTGCTATGTATGAGGGAGAAGGCGGGGACAGGTGAGAATACTGCTGTATTTAGTTATTAATTTATTCCTTGTAATTGTATAATTATATTATGTTGCATTGTGTTTATTTTAAGTTAACGTCTTACTACCATATTCCAAATATTGTGTTGTCTTTTACTTAATTTATTTATTTACATTTTTATTACTATTGTATGGCACAATTTTAAGTTTAAATGACTGTGTTAGTACTAATATTTTAGTTTAGCGATCATGACGCATGATGTATTGTAAAGCGCCACGGACAATTGTGAACCTGGCGCTATAACTAATTAAATATATTGTTATTATTACTATTAAAATGACGCCTGCGACGACGGCGGAACTATTGTCTACGTCATCCTGGACACAATAACTAACGAACATTTCAGTTGATTTAAGACTGAATGATAACCACACCAAACAGTTCAGAACTTAGAATTGCCGTCGACCCTACGACTCATCAGTGACAAGATGAACAACAACACGATGGAATGGTCAAACAAAAGTGTCATAAGACGCAATTATTAGAAACACGTAATAAATCAACGTTGTAAAACAAGCACTTATATATAGGCTCTGTATAGTAACCGCGTCCGTGTTGCCGTAGACGGCCTACAAAATAGGCCACCTACATACTATTACAAGGATAACATTATTAGTTCAAGTGTAAACGAATGTGTGTGTGATAGAGCAAGAGAGAGGGGAAGGGAGAGTGCGCGTGTGTGTGCGTGCGCGCGTGTGTGGGTGTGCGTGCGCGTGTGTGAACGTGTATGCGTAAGTGTGCGGAAAATCTAGAAAATACCGAAATACTAGTTAGCCGATGAATGGAGAGACAGTTCTTAAATTTAAGCTGTATAAAACCCACATAGCGGACATAAGAAAAATGCAAAATTTTACAGAGACAGCAGATAAGTGTAGTTTTCCAATCGCAATGTTTTCAACGTTTGTTCTTTTCCAATGACGACCAATAGGCCCCACATCTGGTCGTTTTACCATTAAAAAAACTAGGCCGGCATGGCCTACATCCGTTTCAGTTGCCCAGTGTTTCCGCTCTGCCACATCCTAATCCTAATTGTCTTATCGGCGTAGTGTCCCTTAGACTCTACACGCAGATTCTTATCAGGGAGTTTTGGAGAACTGTTACGGGGGACAAGGTCCAGTATACATGAATGGATAAAATAGTCAACATTTCCACCAAAGGTCAACTTACTGGGCAATCGCTCAGGATAATTCGACCCCTCACCTGCTGCCAAAACTGGGCATCAGTACGCTGGGTCTCAACTGAATGTTCGGAGAGGTGTGTGTGAGCGCGCGATCGAGTGTGTGCATGCATACGGTAATGCATTTATTCCGTCATAGCCTGTTTTGGGGACAAACGGACGCACAATCGCACGCATCCCCACACACACGCGCGCGCACACCACCATCACACTGCGGAGTCCGTACACGGAACTGGCGACACCATAAAATGGTCACACCGAATGTTATTTTCGAGAGGACTCTCAAACATTCTTCTTCTGAATAATGTGGTAGCCCCGACTTCCGGGTAATGTCCCACATCCTAGAATGCTCTTTCTGCAGCTCTCTTTGTGTGGACGACGCAACTGCTGTACAAGTGCATGTGTTTACGATGGCTTGGAAAAGTGAAGTGTAGCGACACGAGGAAAAAGCCCGCGCGCACGCGCATCGTTTTCACGACGTACGTAATTTGCACACCACGCTGCCCCCTCCGTAACATCCACAACAGCGTCATAGTTCACTTATGTTCCATTCGATGGGTGGCGCCACGGTATCGATCGATTCTCCCCATAAAACGTGGTGTTAAACAATGGACCATCGGTAACTTCGCGAACTTATTCAACCACTTCTACCTTGTGTACGTGCAGCGTAACATTCGGATATTGTGGAATTACCGAGGTGCACTTCTGTAAAATACATATCTGGCAGCAATCGGTCATTTTTAACGCAACATTGGACACAGAACAGATATTTATTTCACATCATGAAATGATGATAAAGTTACAATGTCAACAAAACATTTAAACTCTGCAGAGGTTCATGTTAAGTGAGATCTGCGTGCCCATCAATTATCCGTATCAGTTATCTCAATTTTTCACAAAGCATAGCACAGAAACACGTGTTGCTATAGACACAGAAACACGTGTTGCTATAGACCCAGAAACACGTGTTGCTATAGACCCAGAAACACGTGTTGCTATAGCCACAGAAGCACGTGTTGCTATAGACACAGAAACACGTGTTGCTATAGAAGATTGTGTAATCGTAATGTAATTTGTGTAAGATATCAGATAGCATAACCAACAAAGTTTGGAGCAATACAAATGTTATCTAAACGTTGTTATTAAATCTGGATATGGCTGTAATTCTCAAACATTTTAAAACATAATTTCAAAACAACATAAATGAGAAACATCACAGAATCAGATTCCACTGCTTAAATATCTATAGTGCTTACCAATAATGTTGATAGTACATGCAGTGCTACACGGGTAAACCCTAAGAACTAATTATCACTTTGGCAATAGTCTACTAAGATCACTAACAGAATATGCACTCAAATACCTCGGTATATGTATGTACATAAAGGTGCATCATATATATTAAATATTGTGGGATTGTTTTACAATACAGGTGCAATCAACATATAGAAACTTTCAGTTTGAGGAATTATGACCGTCATGAGAAATTAATCTGCATCAATTCGTCATTGTTTTAGTTCCAACTGCCGTTACGATAACAAAATTATGAAAAATAATGTCCAGCTCTGAAGTTCCCATGTAGACATCGCCGTACTTGCACAACGTCAAAACACCATTAACACAAACAGCACTACTACATGGGGAATAATTTCTCTGCAAGACTCAACCGTGTTAAAACACACCCGGTTCTAACAAAACGTACATGAATAATCAACACCCAACCTCACTGCGGATACAACCACTATCGTACTTAACCCACTCTTCGTACACTGTGATAATACGGTATACACGTCCAGTAACTATCAGTAATATAAACTGGCACTCTTTGTGTGAACACAACGTCTGCTCCACTTGTGACACGATGGGTGTAAACCACACTACTCGAACCAAAAGGTGATTACAACAGATCATAAAAGAACTGTTCAGGTGTCGGCATAAAACTTAAATGAAGTGTAAATGCTCGACTTAGCTGTCTGCACTGATCAAGTGCAGTTACTGCTAATGGCATGCTTCACAGGCATCAGAATGCGCAGCTTTCTATTGTAATTCCAGTATCCCCAAAACCTCAGTAGCACCTGTTTTATTCTGTGGAATTTGTGTTGACATTACTGAACCATTTCACACCTGGAAATACCAGATAAACAGTTCTTCCTGCCATGACTATCATTTAAAAGAAGTAACAACACCTACAAACAGATATTGTTTGAAAGTCAGTAATGCATCCAGTAAAGTGGACGTGGAAACGAGCATGATTTTGCGAAACCATAACATTATTCATAATGATTAACTACTACTAAGCACCTTAAAATATATCGAAACTATCGTTTGGACACTGCATAAACAACTAGTCCTGATGTCAAAAAAATTATAAACAGTATCAGCTGGAGTGAGTATTTGCATCAACTCTTACAAATAGCAGGAAAAATATCTAAATATAACTTGGGGGGTCGATCCCACATTAGTCGATGGTCCCTTATACCCCAGAACACATGTATACATTGGAACCATATCTGGCCCTAAATCAAGATTAATAACAACACTATAGAGGCACCCACACAGGGTGTAGGTTGCACCCACACGGGGTGTCAGTTGCACCAGTTTCTGTGAAGAAGTATTGTGTATTGCAGATTGGCGGTGAAACGCAACCAACAAGTGACCAGACGTGCCTCGGCAGCCCTACTGTGGCTGTTGTATGCGATGAGACGTGTTCATTGGTCGTTTCTCCTTTGTCACGTTTGGCTTCTCGTGGATCTGCCTCACTGCAGCTTCCGTGAAGTCTCGGTCACCCTGGAGCAAGCGACAAGTCCAATGCACACATATTTTGTAAACAAAGTTTTGGAAATTTATATGCATAACATGGGCACTTGGATTAGAGAGGTTGGCTGTTCAGTCACCCGGAATCAGCAGGTGTTGTATTAGCAAGATTATTTATTCGCTGTATTGAATGTAGTAACATCATGATCAATGTTTTTCTACATACAAATTCTCATCATCTGTAAGTGCAAAATATGTGACAATTTAGGAATTAAATATTTAACAAATTGAAACAAAATAATATATAATTACCTT
Source organism: Paraescarpia echinospica (assembly GCA_020002185.1). NCBI lineage: Eukaryota > Metazoa > Annelida > Polychaeta > Sabellida > Siboglinidae > Paraescarpia > Paraescarpia echinospica. The sequence continues at coordinate 50,610,346 of CM034536.1, forward strand.
GGTGACAGCACCAGATACCAGCATCTGCTGATTATGTCTCTCGGCTTTAGGGGGGCTGAAAAATAAAGGTTGACTTGTTTATTAAACATCATATATGTACACTCAGCAAATATGTCGATACATAAAAAAGTATGCACATTTGAGTACTGTGTTAAGAAAACACAAGTGCATCTACAGAGATAGTTGAGAACTGTATATAAATTAACATCTGCAACACTCGACAAACTGTGGCAGAAATATGTTCATATAATAATCCAATGGTAAGAGGTTTAATATATCAGTCAGACCAAGATAGCAGCAAAAGCAAATACATGTGCAGAAATTATGAGACAATAACAGTTATTATTTTCTTTTTTTGGAGAGAAAGTGGAGAGAACAATTTAACTGCAGCTTTAAACTTAAATGTAATGTACGAGCAGACGAATTAAACTGACCCTGAGGCTTCTGGGAATTCCTCCTCCTCCTCCTGGGTTTGCGCTGTCACTTCCTTCTTGTCTCCCGTCGAACTGTGCCTCGGTCTGGTTGTCACTCTCATCCCTCCGGCCTTCACTGCAATAAACATTTATGTATTATTATTAGTTATTATGATTGAAAAGCACCCCAGAGAACCGTGTGATTGTGGCACTATACTTATATAGTCACCCGGTCATTATTTGACAGACTCCATGGTGCGTCCCCATGAATTTTGTGACATCTAGCTGCTAGATTTGGCGCCGTCTTTGTATGACTTACGAGAACTGAGCTCGACTTCCCAAGGCAGTTATGTCAACATATGTCTTTCACCCGGACGTTTAATGTTGTTTATGTGTGCAAGGCAGTGATTTTTATATAAGAAAACTGCAAGTAGTTCACTAAAACCAACTTGTGTAACAATTGGTTTGCATATGAAATAATTAAGTGATAGAAAGTTACAATATTGATCTATTTGGCAATTAAGGGGCACGGTCATCGACAAGCCCAGTAATACAGTATACATGTCGAGGCAGATTATGTATGCACTGCATTTAAAACATCATCGCCCATCACGAATTTCTGTGACGCATAGCCCTGCAACATCCAGACCCAGGCCTGCACTTACCAAACAACATGCGCATTCAACACATTAACGTCTGGCAGACGAAATCAACAAGAATAGACTGAGCAACTGACTAAGATAAGAGCAACAACGAATTTCACGCGTCGACAACAACGACTGGTGTGATGTGTCCATAGGACATTTTGCCAGTCAAAATACAGATACAGACAGAGTCAGAGGGTTAGCGTCGACAGATGTTTTCACTTGTTCAGTTGTTGACCTAAATTAACATTTACATATCGAGCGAGAACAACAAATGTGCATTTCGGTCAACAAACCTGCTGGTGGATGTCCGGCTTTCAGATCAGCCTTTTCCTCTGTCGATGACATGGCCGCAAGCTATCGACTTATCACAAAATGCTGCAGAAAATTTTCAGCAAGCAACGCCAACGTGGTAATTCTTTGATGCAATCGTTTTCGGTCGAGCACTTGCGTAAAACGTCATCATTCGGTGCGTATTCGATTACCGCAAACAACCGTTCGCAACCGGGTAAATAGCAACTTGGTTGCCGATAGCCTCGATTATCTAGGCGCCGTGAGGTGGCAGCATTGGCCCCTCACTACGGCCTGAATTGTTAAAGGAAATAAAAACAAGGCATTAGCTAAAATCCGTTTTCCATGTGTACAGAAAGTTTAATATTGCATGTAACATTCGAGAACATTAAAAAAATACAGAAAAATACATTTGTAGCATAAATTCGATTTTAAACCTGTCTGTGTAGCGATTCCCGCGAAAAATAAAATTTTAATGAGCTAGGCGATCACGTGGTATCTTAACGTCACACATGACTCACACTCGCAGCAGGCCGACCCTTTCTATGCATTCAGAGCATGTTTACATGGATAATGTTGGGGTCGAAACGAGCGTCAGAATGAGTTGTTATGCAGTAATCCGATGTAATACAAACACTAGTCATCATAGAGGAACAAGCAGTTATCTTACGGTTCCACATGAATTCAATTTTATTCAAAACAATTAATGCGAATGAGCCTACAACTTGTAGTACAAGTCGACTAGGTTTCGCCGAGCTTGGGCTCGTTTGCAGAATAATTATATCGAATGCAATTATATCGAATGCAATTATTTATTCGCCACAAATGAAAATATGGTCATTATATATAACGATGTTTCTAAATTGTATTTATCCAGACAGATCACAATCTTTTTCACATATATAATTACAATATATTACTGTACAATATATTTACAATTAATAAATTATATATCCATTACATTATATTTGTTTGGATAAATAAAATTTAGAAACATCGTTATATAATGACCATATTTTCATTTTTGGGGCGAATAAATAATTACTACAAAAATAAAAATTATTTATAAACAGTGCATCATAGTATACTAAATGATTTGGTTTATATTACTTCGTGAAAACATAAACAAAAAAGGTGTAAAGAAAATCAATAATTTGCATGCTGTCAGGATTGAACCGGCGTCGCCCGATTGTAAAACAAACGCCAATGAACCAACGCTTTTACCAAGTGAGCTATCAGGGCCGGCAGAAATTCGCTGACTGATTTCAGTTGTTATGATAACTTGTACAACTCCTTCATATATCCATATTCCAGTGATATTATGACATTATACACGTTACATTATGTAGCTGGATACACTATATGTTTGCTATGTATCTTTATTGATGTAGATTATCTCCCGTTGGTTGCATTCGATATAATTATTCTGAAAACGAGCCCAAGCTCGGCGAAACTTAGTCGACTTGTAAGCCCAGTCGCATACGTTGTTTTGAATAAAATTCGATTCATGTGGAACCGTAAGATAACCGCTTGTTCCTCTATGATGACTAGTGTTTGTATTACGTCGGAAAATTGCACAATAACTCATTCTGACGCTCGTTTCGACCCAAAAACTATACTTGTAAACATGCTCTGAATGCATGGAAAGGGTCGGCCTGATGCGAGTTTGAGTCATAAGTGACGTCACATCTCGGCATCCCGAAAAGCGCGCCAAAAATATGCATATTCGAAAATGTCCGGATGTACAGCATAAAATGTGGAATTTCTAATTCATTGAATTTTTTCATTTTTTTTGCTTGGTGGACGTGGAAATAGATAGCAGGATGTAATGTAACATGAATTCAAGCAATAGATGTTTTTATTCCCTTTAAGCTCCTGTCAATATTACCGGTAGGAGGCTTTACCCCAGATTCGGGTAGAGACGATGATTGCCTCTCAGGCCAACTATGAAATAACAAATTAAATAAAGATACACTTTTATAATAATAATAATAATAATAAGATAACTTCTTTTGCACCTAGATCCTTGGAAACCAAGCTCAGAGGCGCATCAAAACAAAAGGATTGGTCAATCTCAAAATCCATAAGTAGTATTCCAGTTGTCAACAGATGGATCACGGCGCTAGGGAGCTACGGTGGATACGCAAGGTTGTAAAGATAAGTCTTTAAATGACGACGGAATATTGTAATATTTTCAACTGATCTAACACTAAGAGGGAGTATATTCCAAAGAGGAGATCTTGTAACTACTCTTGCTAGACAATTTTGGACACGCTGAAGTTTTGTGATATCCTTGCTAGCTGTATTAGAAAGGAGGGTATTGCAATAGTCAAGTCTGCTGCTAACAAGCACTGTTGCAATAGTTTTAGCAACAGAAAATGACATATACCGGCGAATACGGTGAAGATCACGAATATGATAAAAACAGCAACAACATGTTGGAGATATGTGTTGTCGGAAATTGAAGTTACTATCAAAGATCACTCCTAGATTCCACACCGAGGTTGCTGGCGTGATGTACTGATTCAAAATACACGTAGGGAAAAAACATCCAGTTTACTACGCTGCATTGGAGTACCAATAATGATCAATTCAGTTTTAGTTGCATTTAATTACAACTTGCTGTCAGTCATCCTGTGGAAGATATCTTGAAGGCAATTACTAAGTTGGTCAAGGAAGCGATTTGTATCCGGGGTAGCCAACGAAATGTAGTATCACCAGCATAAAGATGATGATCCAAGTTATGTATTTGAATAACAGAGCTTAGTGGCGTGGTGTAAAGAGTAAAACGCAAAGACCCAAGAACAGAACCCTGGGGAACACCAAATAAAGCCGGCAGTGCAGCTGAAAAGCAGTTCCCAATCTTTATAGTTTGGTACCTATCAGTTAGATATAAAGAAAACCCAGCTTAGAACTGTGCCAGATATGCCGTATCACTTTAATAAGCGTTCAATGAGAATGTTGTGATCAATCGTGTCAAAAGCGGCAGAGAGATCTGGTAAGGTAAGTGCAATCACTTTACCATCATTAATGTTCAAGTTAATGTCATTATGAACCTTTAAGAGGGCAGTTTCTGTTGAATGAAACTGTCTATATGCTAACGTGAAACCTTAGACGACTTGTTATAAACTTTTCTAGTATTTTGGAAATAAAGCGGAGGTTAGAAATAGGTATATAACTGTTTAGGTCTTGTTTAGGCAGAGATGACTTCTTAAAAAGTGGAGCGACATGGGCGTATTTGAAATCATCAGGAAAACAGCCAGAGCAAAGTGATGCATTTATAATATTTGTTATAGGTCCAATTAGTGTATAGAGACATGCTTTTAGCAGTATTGTTGGAAATGGGTCAAGTGCACAAGATTTATTTGGGGAGGACATAATTATTTTCCTAAATTCAATCAACTGTTGCAAGTTCAAATGATACAAGTAGAGAATTTACTTGTGGAAAATCCACACTGACATTACTTAAATTATGACGTGGGAAAGCAGAACGAATAATACTGATTTTATTCTTAAAGTGTCTTGAGAACGAATCACATAGAGACATAATTGACACATGATCAGGTAGCGATGGAGTAGGCCGTCTGTGTAGAATGTTATTGATGCAGTTCCATAACTGACGCGGATAATACTATTCTATAACATATATATTCAACATTGAACTTATATTGAAACATGTCACACACAAAATAAACTTACATTACACTTTTTTTCGTAGTTTAGTGCCTTTTAATCACATGCATATTCACTAGGTGGCAGCTCTCATGGCCGTCAACAAGTGGGCAGTCAAAACGCGACTCTGAGCCAGACTATCTTCCAGCCAGGCGAGAGTCGGTTAAGCGAGACTAGGCCGCCGACGGCCTAGGCCCTAAATCTAAAGGAAACATCTTATATAATGCTGTATATTCTATATTTAGTCAGTATGACTGCTAAGCGCGCCTTACGCTTCACCTCAGGGAACCTGTTCATTCGAACACCATCCAAACTTCCACGGTAATCATTCAGTCACGCTGTAATTACTGCGCGAAAAATACCATTCGCGTGTAATCCACCTGCATGGTGCTCGCGTGTATGCAGCCGACTGAACCGAAGCAACATTAAGTGAACACAATTGCTCAAGCTTGTAAGAGTCTGAGTGGTGGATATTTGAGTACGAACAGTCTTCGCGCATTAATTGCAACATGGTTGGATGCTTCCCAGAGAAATCGAGATGGTGTTCGATTGAACAGGCCCCGGTTGGCAGAGAGTAAAGTGTAAAGCGTTTTGAGCAGTCCTAAGGACTGGTTACTGCGCTATATAAGTATTTACCTTTATAACTTACCTTTTGATGTTCAAGGCAATAATTTACGTACGCTACGGCGACCCACATCAATTTTAATACACTTGGCGACGAAACCTTGCACTGGAAATTAAAGAGAAGCAGTAGGCACCTGTTTGGTGTTATGTATTTAATATAGTTAAAGTAACACAAAGAAACCATTTGCAACTAAATAATAAAACTGGGACCTCTGTAAACCGCTGAACGAGGCGGAACATAGCGCAACCGACGTCAAATCTGTAGCATTCGACGTGTGCTTCGCACGAAACTGACACTTCATGCATAGTTAAATATTCATGTATTGCAGCCTGTCTGGGGAATAATGAAGGCATAGTATCTAGATATAGGTATATTTGTATACGATGGAACGTCGCGGAGCAACAATAAAATTTCGCTCGTAATTGCCGGAACCGCCGGTAGGTGTCAATAGTTCCATCCACGTTCAGCTTCATAAAGGTGAAACTAAATCTGGATATTATGCCTTCATATTGTCGAACAGGTTGTATTGCATGAATATTTAACTATGCATGAAGTATGGGTCTGAATCGAATCGAAGCACACGCCAAATGCTAGAGAGATTTTACATTCATTCATTCGCGTTCCGCAGTTTACAGAGGCCCGTCAAACTGGCTATCCTGAAAGCTGATATATCTTGCTCTTGACGAGGTGGCTTGACCATTAAGCGAGCAGCAAGTGACGTTTCCGGGGCGTCATAAATTCCTACAAAGACCTAGTTCGGTAGAATCTTACATGGCCGGTTTGTAGTAAAACGTGATTTTTCAATATGCATGCCATACTATCCTGCCTGCTTTAGTAGTAATAGTACAGTGAAGAACAGAGATCATGTATTTTCCCGATTCCCTCTGAATAGACCAGCAGAAGTGAAACAGCTAGCGGACCATCGACAGCGTCTGTTTGCAAGTGTTTGCGAAGCCGAGCCACCACAATGAAGTATTAGCTATACGCAAGAAGACGCCACTTGATCGCAAGCACGCACACGCACACACACGCACGCACACACACACGCACACGCACACGCACCCGCGCGCGTACACACATGTATACACACATACTTTCGCACGCAGTAGGCCTATAACACATCGTGCCGGAAGTAGGAAATTGTTCATCAAAGGTATAAAACTGAAAGTTTGTGATAAACACTATCTCTGGAAGTAACACTATCTCCATTTTAAATGCCAGAGAAGATCGCTAGTTACTGGATATTTACCGTTCGGTTTTACATCTGCTTACACAGGCCCGCAGTCTGTTTTGTAAGGGTGCGTTTTTCGGCGTAAGATTGCGCAATTCTCATAAACATCTATAATGTTTGAGTCGGAGACTCAGCTTCTGCCGGGCGTGAATTCGGAAGACGGGGGATATAATGTTGGAGATTTTCGCAGTCTAGGGCGGGATGGTGTTGGGGATTTGTTGGCGGTGCCGTTCAACATTTTTGCCGGAGTCTCAAGTATTTTTGTCACAATTTATAATCAATCACATGTAATTCTCTTCACGCGGAAATAGTTCCTCCACGCAGAAATCATTTGCCTCAGCACAGCACACATCAACCCATCCCCAAGGCTAACTGCCCTGGAAGTTATCAAATTAAGTACATGATCTTCATTGTCGAGTGATTCCACAGTAGTGTATTTTTTAACACAGACCTAAAAATATGTGCCGCAAAACTTTTAATTTTTAAATATAATTATTCCACTAAATACGTGTTTCGGCGGAATAAATAAAAACTATGATTTTATCAGGCCAAATGAATTGTTGCCCGTTTGATAGTCGCTAACACACCCATTAGCATGACTACGCCCACTGTAACTGTTGCTGTCTGCTGCCTGCTGCCTCTGCGCTGCTGCTGCTACTACTGCTGATTCTACTACTACGACTACTACTATTACTACGACTACTACTATTACTACGACTACTACTATTACTACTACTACTACTACTACTGCTACAACAACAACTACTACTACTACTAATACTACTACTACTACAACTGCTACTACTAATATTACTACTACTACTACTACTACTACTACCGATATTAATAATAATAATAATAACCGCACCTATCAGTTACATAAAAAAAAAAAGAGAAACCAGGAATTATTGTATATGGTTTTATATGAGTACACGCAACGTCTGTCCGGCTGTACACTGCATCAAAGTGAAAGGGATGCACTATCACCATGTCATCCGGACGCCGGGCGACTGCGCTGTTTGTAGCATGCTGATAAACATTTTTGGTATATTGTTCGCATTGAAAACCAGTACATGAATAAAACAGACATATTACAATAGACCAATCGTTTAGCTGGTAGACCGGAACACAGGATCAGAAATTGGTAGACTTCCAGGCAAATCCGCCACGAAGCTGCACACCATCCGGATGACGTAATTCACATTCTGGATGACGTGAGCCCAAATAACGATGAGGTCACTTTGTGCTTCACGCGCTAACGTGAATTTGTAGGTTACCGACAAAAGAACGAGGAATTCAGCTAATAATGTTTCAAATTGTGCCGTAATTCTTAAAGAAAATTAAGGTTATCCCGATCATTTCCACTAGTGTTACGTAATATTTAAAAACAATTATGTCGCTACCGGTCCAATCACGTGATCAACCTCGGCGAAGGAAATGCGTCATAAACAGCGCTTGGTAACTTCAAATGGTTTTCAAGAAGAACACTGAAGAAACTGATATGTGTCCTTGTAGCACGGCTTCAATGAGAGTGGAACTGCACAAGTGTTCTATACACCAAAACGAGAGGAAGACAACCTGACCTACACAAACACCAGTAAAGGAAAATACCTTCTGGAGGATCTGCGGCGCACAGCGATCAGACTTCGTACGAGGAAGCGGAGTCCCAGTCTGACTGAACGTTCGAGGAAGACGAACAAGATTTGCAAGACGTTTCACGAATTTTTAGCAGATAAGTACTGTTTAGCATAATGGCTGATTTACCTTTTATGCTAATTTAGCTTTTAGGATCCATCTGAATTGAAACAGTACGATGTCGATGAGTATTTGGTACGGTATGGGCACGGGGCACAGCTCGGGGGCACGGAGTACTGGGTACTGGGTACTGGGTATCGGGCACGGGGCACGAAGCACGGGGCACGGGGCACGGGGCACGGGGCACGGGGCACGGGGCACGGGGCACGGGGCACGGGACAATGTAAGGCACGGGATACGGCAAAGGGCACGTAGCATAACACGGGGCACTTGACACGGCATGGGGAAGGGGACACGGCACGGGGCCCGGGGCAAAGCACGTGACGCGGCACGGGGCAGAGCACATGGGTCACGGCACGGAGGACGGGGCACAGCACGAAACGGCACTACACGGCACTGCACGGGGCACGGCATGACACCGCACTGCACTGCACTGCACTGCACTGCACTGCTTTGCATGTGACGGCACTCCACGGTACGGCACGGCACAGCACAGCACAGCACGGCACGGCACGGAACGGAACGGAACGGAACGGAACGGAACGGCACTGCACTGCACTGTACTGTACTGCACTGCAATGCATTGCAATGCACTGCATTGCACTGCAAACCATTGCATGCGACGGCACTCCATGCACGATGCGGCACGGAACGGCACGGCACAGCACGGAACGGAACGGAACGGCACTGCACGGCACGACATTGCTAGGCACTCCACGGCACAGCACGGCATGGCACTGCACGGCACGGCACGGCACGGCACGGCACGGCACGGCACGGCACGGCACGGCACGGCACGGCACGGCACGGCACGGCACGGCACGGCACGGCACTGCACGGCACGGCAGTGCACGGCACTGCACTGCACTGCACGGCACGGCACGGCACGGCACGACACTGCACGGCACGGCACTGCACGGCACTGCACGGCAATGCACGGCACCGCACGGCACTGCATTGCACGATACTGCACGGCACTGCACCGAACGGCACTGCACCGAACGGCACGGAACGGCACGGAACGGCACGGAACGGTTCTGCACTGCGCTGCATGGCAGAGCACGGCACAGCACGGCATTGCGCTGCAACGGCACGGGGCTCGGGGCTCGGGGCTCGGGGCTCGGGGCTCGGGGCTCGGGGCTCGGGGCTCGGGGCTTGGGGCTCGGGGCTCGGGGCTCGGGGCAATGGGCAATGGGCAATGGGCAATGGGCAATGGGTAATGGGCATGGGGCATGGGGCATGGGGCATGGGGCATGGGGCATGGGGCATGGGGCATGGGGCATGGGGCATGGGGCATGGGGCATGGGGCATGGGGGTGGGGCATGGGGCATGGGGCATGGGGCATGGGGCATGGGGCATGGGGCATGGGGCATGGGGCACGGAGCATGGGACACTTACGGAGTACGGCAAGGGGCACGGCACGGGGTAAAGCAAGGGGCGCGGGACGGGGTACTGAAGGGGCACAGGACGGGGCACTGGGCACAAGGCAAAGGTCGGGGCACGGCACAGGGCAAAGGGCAAAGTTCGGGGCACGTCACGGTATACGGCGCAACGGCATGAACGGAGCACAACACGGCGCAAGGCGCAAGGAACGGGGTACGGCGCAACGCCACGAACGGGGCACAGCACGGGGTACGGCAACGCGCAAGGAACGGTGTTCGACATGGGGCATAGCACGGGGTACGGCAAGGGGCACGGGGCACGGGGCACGGGGCACGGGGCACGGGGCACGGGGCACGGGGCACGGGGCACGGGTCACGGGGCACGGAATACGTCGTGGCACGGGGCACGACAGAACAGTGTTCAGTATGCCCCATATAGGGATTGACTTAGTTTGTTGGTTACTTAGTGTCGATTGTCCGGAGCTATATTTCATCCATCCATCAACCCAATCCGACAACCGCCATCCAATATATTACAACCAACTCATCATCAAGTTGAGATTCGGGTTTTACGTAGGTGTTTAGCGCAAACAAATAAACCAAAACATCAGTATCAGACTTAAATAAAATTGTAAGTTAAATATTTGCGTTAAATTAAATATACGGCAATTGTGATTTCGCTTTTGGCGTCGGTTGGCATGCAGCAGTACGGACATTTCTGTCTAAATTGCATGAGTTCGGAGTTTACAGCATTTTTCCAGGGTTCAGATCACGCCTCAACTGGCAACAACGAATGTGAGGGATCACATGAAACCCCTGCCTGCACTCTCCACGCAGACACTCACTTCCGGTCAGCTTGGGACCGGAAGTGAGCCTCAGTTTGGTGAGTGCCTTAGCGTGAGCAGATAATACGGTTTCTCGCCATTGCGCACGAGTTTCTGACATAACAATTGTCTGTTCCGGGCCAGGGGGTGGCAATAGACGCCGAGTATTAACAGGAAGTTCCCTGAATTTGTTGTAATTCGTTCCATTTCCGGTCTTGATTGTCATTTCAAAGAGCAGTTTCAGGAACATGCGGTTAGCCCCGTCTGTCTCCACAATACTACCAATTGCGTGTAAATGTGTAAATATTGTGTAAATGTTGTGTACACAATTTAACGGTGTTTCGAGCTAATTAGATACAATTTGTTGGGCCTGTAAACTATACCTTCAACATGGTTATTTTTGTATTAACAACAGTATATTAATAGATGATGAACAGACAAGGTCCGTTTAATGTTAAACGCGTGTGATGTAACAAGTGCTCGCCGGCAGGTACTGTAATTGTATAAACTGTATTTTATAAATATTGTATGCATATTTAGGTATGCGGCTACACAAATGCACCTCTAGACAAAAGCACTCTATTCTGTACAGTGATGATTCTATATCCCATTCATATGATACAAAATTATTTTGTATAACTTATTTACATTATTAATACAATCGTCACGTTTGTATGCATGTGGATTTTTGTTGGCAACTGTGATTTTAGATTCTGTTTAAATGTATGAGTACAGGTTTGCAGGAAGTTTATATGAGAATGTATGATAACTGGAAGCAAGATGACGACAACGAAGAGGAGGGAAAACGATTTAAGTGAAGTACATGGAGAACTGCGATATACAATGACAATATTTCTATAAAACTGGCACGGAAGACAAGCGAGGAGACGATGACAAACTGGAGAAAGAGACGTCTGGGGCCAGTGTTTAAACACATCAACTACGAGCTATTTATGAGTGAAGAAGGATCGATATTATAAGTTGCAATACTTCTGCTTTCTCGTTTCCTAAAAGTATGCCTAAAATATATAATAATGTATTGTATTGGTGTCAAATGTAAACGATTGTTTGAAATAAAAGATGGGGATGATGACGATGATGATGATGATGATGAACTAATACAATACTCGTGTGCAATGGGTTGGGGCCGGGGGACCAGATACCATGGAGTGATCTCGATCTCTGGTTTTGTGTTATTTTATTGACAGTCGATATCACATTTTTCATCCTTTTACTTACAACTTCATATTAGTTAGTTGATATATGTTCCTAAGACTCATCAACTGGCATGTTTTCAGGAGAACAGTCTACCATGCATCACCAGGGTGGAGAGAGGCTGGACAGACCCCCCGAAGGAGAGACCTAGGCGCGTGGAGGTGTTCGGTGCTTTCTCAAGTTAAGATGTATAAACTTGTACTGTGCGAGAGCGGCGCCTCTGGTGGATGGAGCACTCACTACGTGCGAGCAAAGGCAAACAGAGAGATAGTGATAGCGCTACGCAGGATTGGACAAGGGGTAGACTGTGGCGCGACGATCTGCGAATTGTCGTGAGCGCCTACGAGAACGCAACTTGCGCTGCATTAAGACGATGTTTTCAGTATGAACTTATCAAAAACACTCCATCCACACACGTGCGTAGGAAGCGAACTCACGCAAAGCATCAAACGAATGTGCGCAGTTTTATGATCGTAAGGTTCAGTTGGCGAACACAGAACGCGTGGGATGACGTATAGGGACTGTGTACTACGTCACCGAAATGTGTGAGGTCTTGCTGAGACCCCGCGTGCCGCGCTGTACGTTACCAATCCTCGCCAAGTAAAAGCGGCTCTACTTGTTCGTTAAACGTGTCAAAGTCGTTGTCATTTTAGGACTATTCTACGTCTAGTTTGCACGAATAAAACTATGACACAACTCGACCGTTATTGTGTTGTTTCGAGGACATTATAAAGAGTTCTATGAGTGGGTAAAGCCTCAACTAAAATCTCAAACTATTCGATGTAACATGTGTCTTGCCAGTGGTTCGGAACTAAGCGGGAATTATTGTGTAGTTCGTTCCTAACGTTCAACAACCAAACCAAGCACAGCATTAGGCCCTACTGTACTTTACATCTTATAATGTTAAACTCATTTCCGCTGACGGCCAACCAATTTATTTAGTCGCCAATTGCGACATGCTAAACATGTTCCGGTGCAGTGAACATTAAACGACAGTAGCGCCCTCTGGAGAGTGACCCACCACCACCAGCAAACGCATACTTTATTCAATAACTCAAAGTAACCAATTTTGTGGATTTTAGGTAACTGTTCGTGTGCCGGAATGACAGGGAATTAAGTGTGTGTTCAAAACACAGGACAGCCAAATATGGCCGCCTATATTCGTTCCGCGTCGTTCTGAGATAGTCTATTCTCTAGACGGCGCCACTGTGGCCGTTTATTTTTCGCCGCGGTACGCGATGACGAACAAACCACGCACGCAATGTTTAACGCATTTTGTGACTGCAAATTCATGCGACCCCTTTGTTGCTTTAACCCTTTCAAGTGCATATGTCCGAATGGTTCACTTTTGTTTCCCTTTAAAGTTACAAGGAGTGATTTCACATCGACGTTGATAACGAGCATTTCTAAGACCATTTGTATTGGCGATTTTCTTGGGGAAACGTTTTTTTGTTTCGACCAATATCAAGAGCTAAATTGATTTTAAAGAGCGAAATCGGGCTATATAATGCCCCAATGTTGCAACACACAAACCCGATAAAAGGGTGGAAAATATATAAGTTGACAAACTGTTTAATAGAAAGTTGCTGTTCCCTAATTTAGTAAGAAATCCCTGTAAATTTTAACTTAAGTGTCTTCCAATCAAAAGCAGTCTGATGGTGACCAATTTAGCAGCTTGTGTGGAAGGGGTCTACGTATTGGCATGTCTGTCCGCTGCTTTGGTGTGGTTAAACGGTAGTACACTTGTATTACATTTCTTTCAAAGTCGCTGCGTTGTTGATCTTAGTCTTGTGTTAAAATGAGCTCCCCGACAATAAAATGTGATTTTGAAACGTGTCTTACTTAATGTAACGATTTAAATATCTAAATAATGTTGAGATATGATGGGATATATGAAAGTTCTACTGTAAAATATCAACTGTTATCTTGAAACTCTGGTTTGAAGAACTGATGCACACGATTTTCATCAAACGACCAGCGCGTCTTTGTGAGCCAAACACTCCCGGGCGAAACGCGTTAATCCTTTCGCGTGAAGACATACATGAGGTGTGCGCGTGTGCGCGTGTGCGCGTGTGCGCGTGCGTGTGCAGTGAATCTATGAACGAGGTCACCGATGATGCTTAAAATATGTTTGAGGATCCCTGGACCCCAAGTAGATAGCGTCTGTGCTAGATAAGTATACGAAAACGTCGGACTGCAACAAAAGAATTCGTACGTAGTAAGCGACAAGTTTGACATTGTATTGTTTTGGCAATGCGTCTGTCTCCCGTTGACATGTAATTGCAATGGTTTTGGTACTCAAAAAGGGGGTCCGGGCCCCTGAACCCCCCTTTAAATCCGCCTATGGGATAGAGTTGTTTTTTTGCAGTCGAAGGAGGTAGTTTTGGAGAATGTCGCTGTTTATGGCGGGATCTTGTTGTAGATTTGTTCATGGCACAGTTTAAAAGATTTACCGGGGTCTCAAGTTATGTTTACGTCACAATTTATAATAAACCACATCTACTTCCCTCCAAGCGGAACTAGTTCCTCCATGCGGAACTCTTTTGTGTCAACAGAGCACCCACCACCCCAGCCTACGGGCTAACAACCCTAGAAGTTTACAAATTAAATACACATGTTCTCCATTATCGAGTAGTCAATTAGTGTAATTTTTTAACATAGACCTAACTAAAACTTGGTTGTTTCTGGGGTGGGATGTGTTTGGGGACTGCTACTAATACTATTACAACTACTACTACTACTAATAATAATAATAACCGCACCTATCATTTACATTTTTGAAGAAAAAAAGAGAAACCAGGAATTATTGTATATGGTTTTATATGAGTACACGCAAGGTCTGTCCGGCTGTACACTGCATCAAAGTGAAAGGGATGCACTATCACCATGTCATCCGGACGCCGGGCGACTGCGCTGTTTGTAGCATGCTGATAAACCTATTATTATATTACAATAGAGCAATCGTTTAGCTGGTAGACCGGAACACAGGATCAGAAATTGGTAGACTTCCAGGCAAATCCGCCATGAAGCTGCACACCATCCGGATGACGTAATTCACATGCTGGATGACGTGAGCCCAAATAACGATAAACTCACTTTGTTCTTCACGCGCTAGCGTGAATTTGCAGGTTACCAGCTAAAGAACGAGGAACTCAGCTAACAATGTTGTCAAATTGTGCCGTAGTTCTTAATTCTTAATTAAAATTAAGCTGATCCCGATAATTTGCACTAGTGGTACGTAATATAAAAAAAAACAGTTATGTCGCTAACGGTCGAATCACGTGACGGCGAAGGAAATGCGTCATAAACAGCGCTTGGTAACTTCAAACGGTTTTCAAGAAGAACATCGAAGAAACTGATATGTGTCCTTGTAGCACGGGTTCAGTGGGAGTGGAACTGCACGATTGTTCTATACACCAAAACGAGAGGAAGACAACCTGGCCTACATAAACAGTAAAGGAAAATACCTACGGCCTTCTGGAGGATCTGCGGCGCACAGCGATCTTCGTACGAGGAAGCGGAGCCCCTGTCTGAACGTTCGAGGAAGACGAACAAGATTTGCAAGACGTTTCACGAACATTTAACAGATAAGTACAGTTTAGCATAATGACTGATTTAGGTTTTACGCCAATTTATTTTTGATGATCCATCTGAATTGAAACTGTACGTTGAATACGCATTATTTGGCACGGCATGGGCACGGGGCACAGCTCGGGGGCACGGGGTACTGGGTACGGGGCATGAGGCACGGAGCATGGGCACGGGGCTCGGGGCACGGGGCACGGGGCACGGGGCACGGGGCACGGGGCACGGGGCACGGGGCACGGGGCACGGGGCACGGGGCACGGTGCACGCAGCATTGTACGGCACGGGGTACGTGAAAGATATGGCAAGAGGCACGGAGCACGTCACGGGACACGGCACGGGGCTGGCTGCAAGGCACGGGACGCGGCACGAGGCAGGGGACATGGGGCACGGCACGGGGGACGGGTCACGGCGGGGGACACGAGGCACGGCATGATAAGGCACTGCATTGCACGGCACTGCACGGGGCACGGGGCACGGGGCACGGGGCACGGGGCACGGGGCACGGGGCACGGGGCACGGGGCACGGGGCACGGGGCACGGGGCACGGCACTGTCACGAACGTCACGGCACGGCACGGCACGGCACGGCACGGAACGGAACGGAACGGAACGGAACGGAACGGAACGACACTGCACGGGGCAAGGGACAAGGAGCAAGGGGCAAGTGGCAAGGGGCAAGGGGCAAGGGGCAAGGGGCAAGGGGCAAGGGGCAAGGGGCAAGGGGCAACGCGCAAGGGGCAAGGGGCATGGGGCACGTCGCTGAGTACGACAAGGGGCACGGAACGGGACACCTGTCGGGGTACAGCAAGGGGCGTGGGACGGGGAACGGCACCAAGCACAGAGTGAAGGTGGGGGCACGGCGCGGGGTTCGGCAAGGGGCGCGGGACGGGGCACTGCACGGGACACGGCACGGCATGGCATAGTTCGGCACTGCACTGCATTGCACTGCACGACACCGCATTGCATTGCACGGCATGGCACGGTATGGCACGGCATTGCACTGCGCGGCACGGCACGGAACTGCACGGCACGGCACGGCACGGCACGGCACGGCACGGCACGGCACGGCACGGCACGGCACGGCACGCACGGCACTGCACGGCACGGCACGGCACGGCACGACACTGCATTGCACTGCACTGCACGGCACGACACTGCACTGCACTGCACGGCACGGCACGGCACGGCACGGCACGGCACGGAACGGCACGACACGGCTCTGCACTGCACGTCACGGAACAGCACAGCACGGCACTGCACGTATGGCACGGCACGGCACGGCACGGCACGGCACGGTACGGTACGGCACGGTACGGCACGGCACGGCACGGCACGGCACGGCACGGCACGGCACGGCACGGCGGCATGGCACGGCACGGCACGGCACGGCACGGCACGGCACGGCACGGCACGGCACGGCACGGCACGGCACGGCACGGCACGGCACGGCACGGTACTGCCACGCACGTCACGGCTCGGCAGTGCACTGTACTGCACTGCTCTGCACTGCACTGCACTGCAATGCACTGCACTGCACTGCACTGCACTTCACTGCACGGCACGGCACGGCACGGCACGGCACGGCACTGAGGACGGCACGGGGCACGGGGCACGGAGCAAGGAGCAAGGGTCAAGGGGCATGGGGCACGGCACGGAGTACGACAAGAGGCACGGCACGGGGCACCTGAGGGGTACAGCAAAGGGCGCGGCACCAGGCAAAGAGCAAAGTTGGGGGCACGGCACGGGGTGCGGCAACGGGCGCTGGACGGGGCATTGCACGGCACTGCACGGGGCACGGCACTGCATGGGGCACGACACGGCACTGCACGACCCGGCATGGCACTGCACTAAGGGCAGCACGAGGCAAGGAGCAAGGGGCAAGGGGCATGGGGCAAGTCACGGGGCGTTGCAAGGGGCACGGCACGTGGCAAAACACGGGGCACAGTGCTACATTTGGGGCACGGCACGGGGCACACGGCAAAATTCGGGGCATGGCACTGGGCACGGCACGGGGCACAGGGCAGTGTTCGGGGTACGACACGGGTTACGAGTTTTACGTAGATGTTTAGCACAAACAAATAAAACAAAACATCAGTGTGAGACTTAAATAAAACTATAAATTAAATATACGCCATTTCTGATTTCGCTTTTGGCGTCGGTTAGCATGCAGTAGTACGGATATGTCTGTCTAAATTGCATGAGTTCGAAGTTAACAGCATTTCACCAGGGTCCAGATCACGCCTCAACTGGCAACAACGAATGTGAGGGATCACATGAAACCCCTGCCTGCACTCTCCACGCAGACGCTCGCTTCCGGTCAGCTTGGGACCGGAAGTGAGCCTCTGTTTGGTGAGTGCCTAGACGTGAGCAGATAATACGGTTTCTCGCCATTGCGCACGAGTTTCTGACATAACAGTAAAAGCGACCTTGTCTGTTCCGGGCCCCGGGGTTGTATAATAGACGTCTAGTAAATGAACAGGAAGTTCGTTGAATCAGTTGTAATTCGTCCCACTTCCTGTCTAGATTTTAATTTGAAAGAGCAGTCTCAGGAACATGCGGTTAGTCCTGTATGACTTCCGGAAGAGCGGGGATTTATTATTTAATCGTGTTGTACACGATTTAACGGTTCGTTGGGGCAACGTTAAATTGCGAACAATGTTTCGGGCTTATTAGATACAATTTGTTGGGCAGTAAACTATACCTTCAACATGTTTATTTTGTGTTATCAGCAGTATATTAATAAATGATGAACAGACAAGGTCCGTTTAATGTTTCTGATGTAACAAGTGCTCGTCGGCAGGCAGTGTAAATGTACCAATTGTATTTTATCAAATATTGTATGCATATTTAGATAACCGGCTACACAAATGCACAAACGGACAAAGGCATTATATTATGTACAGTGTTGATTTTACATTCTTTTCATATTATACTAAATTATTTTGTATAACTGATTTATATCATTAAAACAATTATCATGTTTGTATGCATATGGATTTTGTTGTGTGCAATGGTGATTTTACATTGTATTTAAATGTGTGAGTACAGTAGTTAAACAAAAATCTTATATCAGAATGTATGATAACCGGATACAAGATGACAACGAAAAAGGGGAGAACCAATTTAATTGAGGTCTGGCGAAACATTATATTAATGGAGAACGGCGATACAAAATAACACCATGCATAGTTAGAAAACAGGCACTGGAGAAAGAGACCTCTGTGGCCAGGGTTTAAACAAATCAACTATGAGCTATTTATGAGCGAGGAAGGATCAGTGTTATAAATTGCATTACTTTGCTTTCTCCTTTCCCAAAATGATGCTTATCATGTATAATAATGTTAATGTACTGTACTGTTGTCAATGTAAACGATTGTTGGAAATAAAATAATTCTGATGATGGTGATGTTGATAAACTAATAAAATCCTCGTGTGCAATGGGTTGAGGCCGGGGGACCACATACCATGGAGTGATCTCGATCTCGATCTCGGTCTGGTTTTGTGTTACTTTATTGACACCATTTTCATCCTTTTACGAAGAACTGCATATTAGTTAATAAATACATATATATTGATCTCGGTTACAATATGACCCATAAAATGGCATGTTTTAGGAGAACAGTCTACGACCCGCATCACCGGGGTGGAGAGAAGGTCGCCAGACCCACTGGAAGAAACGTCCAGTAGCATGGAGGTGTTCGGTGCTGCCTCAACTTAAAGGGAGCCAGTATGTTTGTCTACCCGGAATTAGTGGGCGATGTACTCTGTAACAGGAAGACTTGTGTGTTGATCGTTGGAAAACGGGATTTCGTTGAACATCAAAGGGTATTGCAGTTAACCCAGCTCGATTCCGCCGTATTGCCAATAAAGCTTGTTTTGAAACTGGATGTTTTGTTTACTGTTTGAACGCGCTTCGGGGTCGTACTTTCCCAACTGTGAACGTTGTTACGGGCTTACTAAACACAATTTGGCGGGTTGTATACCTTCGACATAGTTAGTATAAATTATTCTTAAGAACATTATACTAATTAATGCAGTGGAACGTCACTATTAATTAAAGTCATTCTTAGGACTGGACAAAAGTGGCCTGAATTGCGAGGTTACCGTATTAGCGAGAATAATTTCATATACTTCATTGTTACAAAAATAATTTGGGACTGTCACGGGGTGACCTTTATTGCGAGGTGGCTGTATTGCCGAGGTTACCGTAAAGTGGGGTTCTACTGTACATGAAAAAACAACGAACGTACTGCCTCCTTTAAGGTACATATTATGTGTATTGTGCGAGATCGGCACCTCCTGTGGATAGCGCAGTGACAGTGAATGAGAAAGGATCCGACCCACTACAACAGGGAGATAGTGAAAGTAGGCCTACTAAGCAGGCTCGGACAATAGGATAGACTGCGGCGCGACGATGTCAGTCAAAAGTGAATAAACCAAACTGTACACGGCATAGACATTTGAAAAAAAAAAAAATTTTGCCTGACACTACCAACCGAGTGTGGTAGGCAATGTTCAAACGGACCCAATGTGGCTAAACGGTAAAAACAGTTGCGATCGGTGTACTTCGGTAATTTTTGTTGCGTCTTGTAGGGAAGGCAGCGAGATAATTTTTTTAAAGAACACGTTAAATTTACGACGATTTCCGCATTTCATCAAGTATCTGAGAAGGTACATTATTATGAATGGATTGAACTGCTCCTGAACATTACTAGCATTTTCGTATTCGTGTAATCATACATAATGTGTTAATTATATATATTATCGCCCATCAAACGTCTGCTTTTAGTTTCACTGCTTTGCCTTTTTGAAGTTTTGCGCTAATTTTTTGTTCCGAACTTTGTTTTATCTCGTTAAGACAATTCTAGTCAAATTCGACATTTAGCCATAACGCTTCATATCAGACACACGGCACGTTTAATCACGACCAAACCACTTTTCAAGTTTTTTCCAGCAATTATTAAACTTAATTTTCTTAAAGGCGGAATAAAGCCATTATAATGATTATTAATAAACTATTATTTATATCTCAAAGGAGGACATACAGTGCACTACACTGTCTACAGTCTTAAACATTGTCTGTGGGAGTGCCGTCAAGGCATTTAGTCTTAGAGAGGGAGCTTTTACTGATTAGGCAGTTAGGTTGTTCCATGGCCATGCTACTGTTACATGCTTGTAAGTCTATATCAGGGAACATGGGACCATTTATTGGAAGGGGTACCCCCTGCACCCATCGGCTAAATGTTCTATGTAACAGTGGGTATGTGCTGGTTGTAATTATACGCTGGCAGGGATGTCTATACAATGCCGTTTTGTTTTTTATGAGCCTCTATGCATCTGTGCTGTTCCAGGGACTGCCAGTTCAGTTGATGGAGCATTGAGGTTGGGCTGCTGTGGCCCCACCACTGCACCAGTCACTATATATCTACCTGGTAGCATGCCTCTGTATCATCTGTATGGCAGAAGCGTATTCTAGTGTTGGCCTAACAAATGTTTGATAGCAGTACGATTTGACTGGTCTGGGGCAGTTGCCGGTGTTGCGCAAAGGCAAGGGTGCTATTGGCTTTCTTAGTGAAGTCATCCACGTGGTGAGGTGGTGGTTCAGGGATTCAAGTTTATTATTGATGTCGACTCAGTTACAACTTATATTGCAGGTTGCAGCTGCTTCTGCAGAAAGAATTGATCATGGACAAACTACTAAAGAAAATGGACAGCCTTGATCCAGAAGAAAGGAATAGGCTGAGAACTCTACTGGAAGAGAAAAGTGAAAAAAAGTATGTTTTAGAGTAGTAATATTTATTTTATATAGCGCCACATCCAGTGTAGTTCACAGCACTTTACAAAGACACCTAGAGAATATGTTTAAAATAATACATTGTAATAAATAAATAATACTTGTTATGTCATATATAATATTATGTATACTATATTGCTGTGGAATAATAATATTTAAGAAAATAAATATAACGCGGAATATTTATATAAACACATATCATAGTAAAACTAGTAGAAGATTGTCATATATAGCATAACATAATTTATTTTATTATATGATTTTGTATGACAATCTTCTACTAGATAATATATATAGTGTTATAATTAATAAACTGAAATAAATATATTATAATAAATAAACTAAGATAAATGTAGACATCAATAAGCTACGCAAAAAGTATAAGACAAAATTAACATATAAACAGAACTAAAAACTCAGTCAAAGTGTAAAGTGTTGGCAGCATTCATTTTCAACACGGGTATAAATTTGCACACAACATTTACGCAGTTTGTCAAATATATGGAGTACTGTATTATCTTCATTCTACAGACTGGTGGTTACTGCTTAGATCACCAGGTTCAGGACACATGTTTTTATATTGGTATCTTGTGAATGTGAATAATAATAAGGTAACTTCTTTTACACCTAAATCCTCGAAAACCAAGCTCAGAGGCACATTAATACAAAAGGGTTAGTCAGTCTCAGAATTGATAAGCCATATTAAAGTCGTCCACAGGTGGATTGATGCGCCAGGGAGCTAAGGTGGATACGCAAGGTTATAAAGGTTTTTCAAATGTTAAACGATTATAAGTAATACTGACATTTGTTTGTATCAGAACGGAGGTACAATGGATGTACAAGTGTGACAAGCCGGGAACAGAAGAATACCTTCTAGGTCGAAGGATTGACAAGCATGTTGAGGAACCCAAGGAAAGTGAAGAGGCTGACAAAGGTATGGTCTCTTTCTCTATCTATATAAATTTGTTATATTTTGTACTTGAGTCCAGTTTTCATGTTGAGTACTTGTATAAATAGTAGAGGCTTGTGATTTTGATTAATTGTTGACTAGTGCTATTCTGATTAATCAATTGATGATTGGTGATTCATGCTTCCAATCAGTTATGCGATTACAATTTTGTGTGAATGGTGATCATTTTGATTATATAAAAATATTTGTTTTGATTGAAACATGTATGATTATCGAATGACCAAAACGTGTTACACTATGCTTGTGGCATGTTCTGCAACATATTAAATGTAGGCTTACACACATCTTGGGGGCCATTTGATAAGTTTCATTTGGTGATTATTACAGGTGTGTTATTTTTTTCAAATATGTTTACATCAACTGCTACTGATGGATCCCACTAGTACTGTAATCTAATGATCAAACTTTTCCTAGGATGGCTGCCCAAAAACTAATTATATAATCGATTATTGATCAGTTTGGCCAAACCGATGATTGATTATGTAAATTAAACTGATTCCTATCAATATAGTTGACATAATAATATACCTAATTTTTCCCCAGTAGCAAGTAATGTCATGTATTTCTGTAAATTTTACCAGATGAAAGACACTTAGACTGTTTCAAAGTGATGACAAAGAGCAGCACTGTCTGTTTCAGATGCCCCGGGAGCTTTGTTTGAAGAAGTGATTGCGAGGCGAACAGACCTCGACATGCACACAAAGATGAGAGAAGATCCCCTCTATGCTATAAGGTATACTGAACAAGCGTGCATGTATGAGTGGGTGGTTTGTGTGTTTGTCTGCTCTTTGTTAAAAAAAATTATCTTTTTCAGAAATGACATCTGCTGACCACACATTTTGTTTGTTACGCAACAAAATGAATGTATTTAATTATCAGTTACTACAGAACACGTTGATCATTTTTCTTTGTTACAATAAAAATTAAATTGTTTAACAATATTTTCACTGCTTAGCATGTAGTCCGTTGCATCATTGTCAACATAATTTTTGTAAAATGTTGATATCTTATCACTAAGTTATTGACAGAAAATGATAGGATTTCAAAATATCAGTTTGCATTGTTTTAACCTGTTGATGTTATGATAACAGTGCAATATGTTGTTATGTGAGATGTTACATCTATGGCATGCCACGTCTCTTTGACACACCTCCTGTGTAATACGTCTGCTCTAAGCCACACCTCTACGATATGCAATCTCCACAATCACAACACGTGGTATCACAAATGATACACTCTGTTTTTTAAGGCCGTGTTCACGTACAACTTTAATCCGTATTAAGATGCAGATCACAAAATGTGAACACTCTGATCTGCATTAAGCTACCCGAATTCGAATGCGGGTAAATTGGTGAATTAGAGTTTGGCTAACCGAATTAGGATGCGGATCAAGCCAATGTGAACGCTCCGTTTGCTTTGATTCGGCGATGGTGGCACTGCTGCATGGCAGAGGGCTATGGTGTCCCCAGAGGGCTGTGGTCTCACGCAGAGTATGACTTATGACCCACATCCCTTGGTGCACTAATTCAGTTGGCGCTTAAATCCGGCCTAACTTTGTGTATGTGAACAGAGCCGAATTAGTTGATCCGCATCGTAATTCAGTTGAAAATTAGATGTGAACACGGCTTTATTTAATTGATCTTTATTCATTTTACAACGTAACATTGTAACATGCAGTTAGCACATTCTGTTTAGCAATCACACTGGAAACGATGAAATTCAAAAAGATGGCCATTTATGTGCACTCCTTGCTTACATCTGGGTTTCTGCACTGACCATTCTCAGAGAAAGGGGCATATAAAAACTAGTCTAACACTAGGTTAGACACAGGAAACGTGACGTTTGTGGTTGTGTTGGCGCAGGAGGAAGGAGGAGGAAGCACGGAAGAAACTGCTCCAGAATCCCATCAAAATGAAACATCTCCAGAAAATGGTGAGACACGCAACTTTAGTCTCCGAGCATCGTACTGTGTAGCTGTATAACTACAGTCTTTTTTGATTTATTGTTTTTCTGAAATCCGATTTATACTGGATACGCAAGTTGATTACCAGTAGTTTTAAATTTTTCTTCTGATCATACCACTGTATGATTGTACCATAAAAATACAAATGATTGATATATGATAAACTTTTATGTCACTGGTAAGTATTACTTGCTCATGATCAGGTAGCTATAAATCCAAGTCAATCAGACCCATTCGTGGAATAATGATTAAATATACACTATTCGTCGTAGCCTTTGTAGGACACCAGTTTTTATCACACGGTCTTATTAAATAAATATAGAAAATTGTAAAATATATATCTATGGGGACAAATGAAACAAAACATACTAATGCATACATCTGTACATCTTCTTCAAATCTTTTCTGCATTTCTAGATTGAGGAGAAACAAAAGCATAAGGCGAGTAGAAAGCGGAAAGAGAAAAAGAAACATAAGCACAAGAAGCACAAGAAGCACAAGCACCGGTCGTCGTCAAGTTCCTCTGATAGTGACGACAGTCTGGTCAGACAATACCTGGAAGTGGTCAAGAAGAAACAAAAGATGTGTGTGGGTGCCTCTAGCAGGAGTGAAGATGAGCAGGGAGAGGTAAAGAATCGTCAGTACGGACTCATTGTGGCAGCCACACAAGAGGCAATGCCTAAGAAGACTAGACAGGAAGCATCACCGCATCGGCGGAAAACCGAAAGTGAAAGTTTTCACAAAGAGAGACATAAGAGACATGGGAAAGATGTTGGTGGAAGTCGGACGTTATCTCCACCACATAAGTCTAGATCTTATCGGCGGTCTCGGTCAAGGGAGTGTCAGGATTCAAGACATCGACATTCGGAACCTCAGAGGGAGGACAGAAAAAGGTAACTTGAAAAGTAATATTAGGGAGCAATTATTTGTGCAATACTTCTTGGCATTTTCTAGTAACTTTGTTTCCTGGTTTGTTGGAAACAATTGTATTTAAATAGATCCATTATATTTTATTTTATGTGTTGTGGTTGCTTATTCATGGAGTTACCTTTAGCATTTAACAGTATTAAGAATAGGCTAATACTCTGTGTCGTGTTTGAATTTGTATATTAATTCACTGACTTTGAGGCATTGTAACAGTATTATCCCAGGTGCCAGGTCCACTCATTGTAACAGTATCTCCTCCCTGGTGCCAGGTTCACTCATTGTAACAGTATCTCCTCCCAGGTGCCAGGTCCACTCATTGTAACAGTATCTCCACCCTGGTGCCAGGTTCACTCATTGTAACAGTATCTCCTCCCAGATGTCAGGTCCACTCATTGTAACAGTATCTCCTCCCAGATGCCAGGTCCACTCATTGTAACAGTATCTCCTCCCTGGTGCCAGGTTCACTCATTGTAACAGTATCTCCTCCCAGGTGCCAGGTCCATTCATTGTAACAGTATCTCCACCCTGGTGCCAGGTTCACTCATTGTAACAGTATCTCCTCCCAGATGTCAGGTCCACTCATTGTAACAGTATCTCCTCCCAGATGCCAGGTCCACTCATTGTAACAGTATCTCCTCCCTGGTGCCAGGTTCACTCATTGTAACAGTATCTCCTCCCAGGTGCCAGGTCCATTCATTGTAACAGTATCTCCACCCTGGTGCCAGGTTCACTCATTGTAACAGTATCTCCTCCCAGATGTCAGGTCCACTCATTGTAACAGTATCTCCTCCCAGATGCCAGGTCCACTCATTGTAACAGTATCTCCTCCCTGGTGCCAGGTCCACTCATTGTAACAGTATCTCCTCCCAGATGCCAGGTCCACTCATTGTAACAGTATCTCCTCCCTGGTGCCAGGTCCACTCATTGTAACAGTATCTCCTCCCTGGTGCCAGGTCCACTCATTGTAACAGTATCTCTTCCCAGATGCCAGGTCCACTCATTGTAACAGTATCTCCTTCCAGATGCCAGGTCCACTCATTGTAACAGTATCTCCTCCCAGATGACAGGTCCACTCATTGTAACAGTATCTCCTCCCAGGTGCCAGGTCCACTCATTGTAACAGTATCTCCTCCCAGGTGCCAGGTCCACTCATTGTAACAGTATCTCCTCCCTGGTGCCAGGTCCACTCATTGTAACAGTATCTCCTCCCAGGTGCCAGGTCCACTCATTGTAACAGTATCTCCTCCCAGGTGCCAGGTCCACTCATTGTAACAGTATCTCCTCCCAGATGCCAGGTCCACTCATTGTAACAGTATCTCCTCCCAGATGCCAGGTCCACTCATTGTAAAGTATCTCCTCCCTGGTGCCAGGTCCACTCATTGTAACAGTATCTCCTCCCAGATGCCAGGTCCACTCATTGTAACAGTATCTCCTCCCAGATGCCAGGTCCACTCATTGTAACAGTATCTCCTCCCAGGTGCCAGGTCCACTCATTGTAACAGTATCTCCTCCCTGGTGCCAGGTCCACTCATTGTAACAGTATCTCCTCCCAGATGCCAGGTCCACTCATTGTAACAGTATCTCCTCCCAGATGCCAGGTACACTCATTGTAACAGTATCTCCTCCCTGGTGCCAGGTTCACTCATTGTAACAATATCTCCTCCCATATGACAGGTCCACTCATTGTAAGAGTATCTCCTCCCAGATGCCAGGTCCACTCATTGTAACAGTATCTCCTCCCAGATGCCAGGTACACTCATTGTAACAGTATCTCCTCCCAGGTGCCAGGTCCACTCATTGTAACAGTATCTCCTCCCAGGTGCCAGGTCCACTCATTGTAACAATATCTCCTCCCAGGTGCCAGGTCCACTCATTGTAACAGTATCTCCTCCCAGGTTCACTCATTGTAACAGTATCTCCTCCCTGGTGCCAGGTCCACTCATTGTAACAGTATCTCCTCCCTGGTGCCAGGTCCACTCATTGTAACAGTATATCCTCCCAGATGCCAGGTCCACTCATTGTAACAGTATCTCCTTCCAGATGCCAGGTCCACTCATTGTAACAGTATCTCCTCCCAGATGACAGGTCCACTCATTGTAGCAGTATCTCCTCCCAGGTGCCAGGTCCACTCATTGTAACAGTATCTCCTCCCAGATGCCAAGTCCACTCATTGTAACAATATCTCCTCCCATATGACAGGTCCACTCATTGTAAGAGTATCTCCTCCCAGTTGCCAGGTCCACTCATTGTAACAGTATCTCCTCCCAGATGCCAGGTACACTCATTGTAACAGTATCTCCTCCCAGGTGCCAGGTCCACTCATTGTAACAGTATCTCCTCCCAGGTGCCAGGTCCACTCATTGTAACAATATCTCCTCCCAGGTGCCAGGTCCACTCATTGTAACAGTATCTCCTCCCTGGTGCCAGGTCCACTCATTGTAACAGTATCTCCTCCCAGATGCCAGGTCCACTCATTGTAACAATATCTCCTCCCAGGTGCCAGGTCCACTCATTGTAACAGTATCTCCTCCCAGATGCCAGGTCCACTCATTGTAACCGTATCTCCTCCCAGATGTCAGGTCCACTCATTGTAACAGTATCTCCTCCCAGATGCCAGGTCCACTCATTGTAACAGTATCTCCTCCCTGGTGCCAGGTCCACTCATTGTAACAGTATCTCCTCCCTGGTGCCAGGTCCACTCATTGTAACAGTATCTCCTCCCTGGTGCCAGGTCCACTCATTGTAAAAGTATCTCCTCCCAGATGACAGGTCCACTCATTGTAACAGTATCTTCTCCCAGATGTCAGGTCCACTCACTGTAACAGTATCTCCTCCCTAGTGCCAGGTCCACTCATTGTAACAGTATCTCCTCCCAGATGCCAGTTCCACTCATTGTAACAGTATCTCCTCCCTGGTGCCAGGTCCACTCATTGTAACAGTATCTCCTCCCTAGTGCCAGGTCCACTCATTGTAACAGTATCTCCTCCCAGATGCCAGGTCCACTCATTGTAACAGTATCTCCTCCCTGGTGCCAGGTCCACTCATTGTAACAGTATCTCCTCCCGGATGCCAGGTCCACTCATTGTAACAGTATCTCCTCCCTGGTGCCAGGTCCACTCATTGTAACAGTATCTCCTCCCTGGTGCCAGGTCCACTCATTGTAACAGTATATCCTCCCAGATGCCAGGTCCACTCATTGTAACAGTATCTCCTTCCAGATGCCAGGTCCACTCATTGTAACAGTATCTCCTCCCAGATGACAGGTCCACTCATTGTAGCAGTATCTCCTCCCAGGTGCCAGGTCCACTCATTGTAACAGTATCTCCTCCCAGATGCCAAGTCCACTCATTGTAACAATATCTCCTCCCATATGACAGGTCCACTCATTGTAAGAGTATCTCCTCCCAGATGCCAGGTCCACTCATTGTAACAGTATCTCCTCCCAGATGCCAGGTACACTCATTGTAACAGTATCTCCTCCCAGGTGCCAGGTCCACTCATTGTAACAGTATCTCCTCCCAGGTGCCAGGTCCACTCATTGTAACAATATCTCCTCCCAGGTGCCAGGTCCACTCATTGTAACAGTATCTCCTCCCAGATGCCAGGTCCACTCATTGTAACAGTATCTCCTCCCAGATGACAGGTCCACTCATTGTAACAGTATCTCCTCCCAGATGCCAGGTCCACTCATTGTAACAGTATCTCCTCCCAGATGCCAGGTCCACTCATTGTAACCGTATCTCCTCCCAGATGTCAGGTCCACTCATTGTAACAGTATCTCCTCCCAGATGCCAGGTCCACTCATTGTAACAGTATCTCCTCCCAGATGCCAGGTCCACTCATTGTATCAGTATCTCCTCCCAGATGCCAGGTCCACTCATTGTAACAGTATCTCCTCCCTGGTGCCAGGTCCACTCATTGTAACAGTATCTCCTCCCAGATGACAGGTCCACTCATTGTAACAGTATCTTCTCCCAGATGTCAGGTCCACTCACTGTAACAGTATCTCCTCCCTAGTGCCAGGTCCACTCATTGTAACAGTATCTCCTCCCAGATGCCATTTCCACTCATTGTAACAGTATCTCCTCCCTGGTGCCAGGTCCACTCATTGTAACAGTATCTCCTCCCAGATGCCAGGTCCACTCATTGTAACAGTATCTCCTCCCTGGTGCCAGGTCCACTCATTGTAACAGTATCTCCTCCCTGGTGCCAGGTCCACTCATTGTAACAGTATATCCTCCCAGATGCCAGGTCCACTCATTGTAACAGTATCTCCTTCCAGATGCCAGGTCCACTCATTGTAACAGTATCTCCTCCCAGATGACAGGTCCACTCATTGTAACAGTATCTCCTCCCAGATGCCAGGTACACTCATTGTAACAGTATCTCCTCCCAGGTGCCAGGTCCACTCATTGTAACAGTATCTCCTCCCAGGTGCCAGGTCCACTCATTGTAACAGTATCTCCTCCCAGGTGCCAGGTCCACTCATTGTAACAGTATCTCCTCCCAGATGCCAGGTCCACTCATTGTAACAGTATCTCCTCCCAGATGCCAGGTCCACTCATTGTAACAGTATCTCCTCCCAGGTGCCAGGTCCACTCATTGTAACAGTATCTGCTCCCAGATGCCAGATCCACTCATTGTAACCGTATCTCCTCCCAGATGTCAGGTCCACTCATTGTAACAGTATCTCCTCCCAGATGCCAGGTCCACTCATTGTAAAAGTATCTCCTCCCTGGTGCCAGGTCCACTCATTGTAACAGTATCTCCTCCCTGGTGCCAGGTCCACTCATTGTAACAGTATCTCCTCCCTGGTGCCAGGTCCACTCATTGTAACAGTATCTCCTCCCTGGTGCCAGGTCCACTCATTGTAACAGTATCTCTTCCCAGATGCCAGGTCCACTCATTGTAACAGTATCTCCTCCCAGATGCCAGGTCCACTCATTGTAACAGTATCTCCTCCCTGGTGCCAGGTCCACTCATTGTAACAGTATCTCCTCCCGGATGCCAGGTTCACTCATTGTAACAGTATCTCCTCCCTGGTGCCAGGTCCACTCATTGTAACAGTATCTCCTCCCTGGTGCCAGGTCCACTCATTGTAACAGTATATCCTCCCAGATGCCAGGTCCACTCATTGTAACAGTATCTCCTTCCAGATGCCAGGTCCACTCATTGTAACAGTATCTCCTCCCAGATGACAGGTCCACTCATTGTAACAGTATCTCCTCCCAGATGCCAGGTCCACTCATTGTAACAGTATCTCCTCCCAGGTGCCAGGTCCACTCATTGTAACAGTATCTCCTCCCAGGTGCCAGGTCCACTCATTGTAACAGTATCTCCTCCCAGGTGCCAGGTCCACTCATTGTAACAGTATCTCCTCCCTGGTGCCAGGTCCACTCATTGTAACAGTATCTCCTCCCAGATGCCAGGTCCACTCATTGTAACAATATCTCCTCCCAGGTGCCAGGTCCACTCATTGTAACAGTATCTGCTCCCAGATGCCAGATCCACTCATTGTAACCGTATCTCCTCCCAGATGTCAGGTCCACTCATTGTAACAGTATCTCCTCCCAGATGCCAGGTCCACTCATTGTAAAAGTATCTCCTCCCTGGTGCCAGGTCCACTCATTGTAACAGTATCTCCTCCCTGGTGCCAGGTCCACTCATTGTAACAGTATCTCCTCCCTGGTGCCAGGTCCACTCATTGTAACAGTATCTCCTCCCTGGTGCCAGGTCCACTCATTGTAAAAGTATCTCCTCCCAGATGACAGGTCCACTCATTGTAACAGTATCTCCTCCCAGATGCCAGGTCCACTCATTGTAAAAGTATCTCCTCCCAGGTGCCAGGTCCACTCATTGTAACAGTATCTCCTCCCAGGTGCCAGGTCCACTCATTGTAACAATATCTCCTCCCAGGTGCCAGGTCCACTCATTGTAACAGTATCTCCTCCCAAATGCCAGGTCCACTCATTGTAACAGTTTTTCCTCCAATGTGCCAAGATCCACTCATTGTGACAGTATCTCCTCCCATGTACCGAGGTTCACTCATTGTAACAGAATCTCCTCCCAGATGCCGAGGTTCACTCGTAACAGTATCTCCTCCCAGGTGCCAGGTCCACTCATTTTAACAGCATCTCCTCCCAGATGCCAGGTCTACTCATTGTAACAGTATCTCCTCCCAGATGCCAGGTCCACTCATTGTAAAAGTATCTCCTCCCAGATGCCAGGTCCACTCATTGTAACAGTATCTCCTCCCAGATGCCAGGTCCACTCATTGTAACAGTATCTCCTCCCAGATGCCAGGTCCACTCATTGTAACAGTATCTCCTCCCAGATCCTCCCAGATGTCAGGTCCACTCATTGTAACAGTATCTCCTCCCAGATGCCAGGTCCACTCATTGTAACAGTATCTCCTCCCAGATGCCAGGTCCACTCATTGTAAAAGTATCTCCTCCCAGATGCCAGGTCCACTCATTGTAAAAGTATCTCCTCCCAGATGCCAGGTCCACTCATTGTAAAAGTATCTCCTCCCAGATGCCAGGTCCACTCATTGTAACAGTATCTCCTCGCAGATGCCAGGTCCACTCATTGTAAAAGTATCTCCTCCCAGATGCCAGGTCCATTCATTGTAACAGTATCTCCTCCCAGATGCCAGGTCCACTCATTGTAACAGTATCTCCTCCCAGATGCCAGGTCCACTCATTGTAAAAGTATCTCCTCCCAGGTGCCAGGTCCACTCATTGTAACAGTATCTCCTCCCAGATGCCAGGTCCACTCATTGTAACAGTATCTCCTCCCAGATGCCAGGTCCACTCATTGTAACAGTATCTCCTCCCAGATGCCAGGTCCGCTCATTGTAACAGTATCTCCTCCCAGATGCCAGGTCCACTCATTGTAAAAGTATCTCCTCCCAGATGCCGAGGTCCTCTCATTGTAACAGTATCTCCTCCCAGATGCCGAGGTCCTCTCATTGTAACAGTATCTCCTCCCAGATGCCGAGGTCCACTAACATTTCTATGTTCATTCGCTTCCTTGTTCCATTAGTCTCTGATCTACCAACTGGTGTTGTTGTATTAAAAAACCCACAATAGTTTAATGATATATGCCAAGCTTTTCGAGAGGGCCATTCTCCTACTTGAGAGAGAGTTGAGTAGTGAACTCCAGAGGGCGCAATTGTGGGAACGGGTCTTACAAGATCAATATTCTATAATGATGATAGCAGCTGCCCCTGGTCTGTTGCTGTCTTGGATCTTGACATCAGAAGATGGGGGTGCAGTTGGAGATCTTTCACCTGAAATTCAGCGGTTCAGCATATTTAATGTGATGTCGTGCTGTCTCGAAGATGGGGGAATGCTTTTGGAGATTTTCTGAGAAAATCTGGTTGGGACATTTTCCAGTATCCCAGGAGACACACCCAGGTATTCTTGGATAACATTTATTGGTTACAGGTATACTGCTATACTACTTGCACATGTACATTAGTTCTTAGTTCTCAGTATTCGGGGCTGCTTCCCTGTTGACACTCACCAAAGCTTCTCCAGCTGCACCTTTCCTTCAAGTTCAAAAATGTCCAACTGAGGTTCACCAAAATCTCCAACGGCACCTCCCCCATCATAAAACAACTCCAGCCCCAGAGCCAAAATATTGGGAGGGTTCAGCCCTGGTTTCTGACACCTATAGATGTTGACTATCCTGTTGTCTTGTCTTCTTGGTGAGATTAGTAAATTCCTTTTTTTCGTGTAGGAAACCAGACAGTGATACGATGGAGAAGAAGAGGCAAGCGATGCTAGATAATGGCAAGTGGAGAGATGAACAGAGGCGAGAAAACATCAAGAAATACAAGGAAGAGGCTGATCAAGAGAAGACAGAGTCAACAAAACATAAGCATGGAGCTGATTTTCTCAAGTATGTGCTTGATTTCAACTAGTATTCTGTGTCGTACTTAATAATAACACTGAAACAATAATAAAACAGAATTACCATACTTCTGGCAATAAATAGTATTATTATTAATCAACTTTGGACATTTAATGTGTTAAAAATAATATTAATTCCACTGTAAGCTTCATAGAAAAAACTTATAAACATTTTAAGTACATTTGTTGGCAGTGTTGCTATTTTTCTTTGGAGAACAAACATTCTATCTATAAAAGAAAAATGGAAATGAATAATAATAACTCCCTAATAATAATAAAAATACTTTATTCACGATAAATCTGGTCAACTCTACATTTGATCTTCCTAAGGTCATGACTGCTTTGTACATGGTGCATGTTATCCTGTTTTTTTGTACCCGATGTATATCAATATATGATGTCCATAAATATCATATGTTTGACCCTTGTTAGAGAAGAAAGCTAACAATTGATGTAGTACGACCATTTTTCTGTCTGCAGTCCCCTGCTAATGGAACATGCCGCCCAGAGTTCTGTCGCCGACCGGATCAAACGAAACATCTACAGCATCCAAAGAACAACGGCAGACCTGGACAAAAACTTCACAAAACACTGACTTATTGTTTCATAAGTTACTCATCACATCACTATGTAGCTGTGTTATGAATACGACACCAACATTAGCAGTTTTCGTTGGACTACTTCTGTTATGGTGATAATATTATGATGATTTTTATAATGTTTTCATTAAATGTGACACAAACCTAACTTTGTCTTTTGCATGGTAGTATTCTGGTTTTTTTTTAGCCAAAAATGTTCAGTCTGTACCAATTTATTCGTCCATATAAGCACATACATTGAAATGTTCTTACTGACCTCTGTGTTTATTTGTATATGTTAGCCTGATGCCAACATTATCATGGCTTGCTACAAATATTTAATATATATATTCAAACATAACATATCATGTGTAGTTTTAGACATTTATTTCTAGACATTAATTCTATAATTGTGATGTACTGGTTTAAAATAATTGTTATAGTCTTTGTGCAATAATTGCAAAGGGGCTGAATGCTTCCCAGAAAAATCGAGATGATGTTCGATTGAACAGATCTACAAGGGGGTAAATTGTAAAACATTTTGAGCAGTCCTAAAGACTCGATACCACGCTATACAAGAACTTACCTTTCCTTTTTATTGGCACAACTTACATAGTAGAACAAAACGCAATAAATTTTTCACATGTTAGATATTTTAATTAACACTATTCGTTTCGTTTTTTGTATATCTATATATATACACCTGTATATATGATGTACGATATATGTATTCACATGATTGGGGAAACATAATGAAACTGCTGAGTAACACAAGAGATTCTCTGGAAACCCCACTGCATTTATTATGAAGGTTTGTATGCAGCTGCCTGTATGACGAAGTGGACAATGCACCAATATTTTGGTTCCAGGCTTGAATCCCACATCACGTTATTTTTTTGCAATTTTATTTGTGCCGGTAATTTGTATTTTTATTATTGAAGAATTTATATTATATATACCTTTAGTAATTGTGCCGCATCGTAGAGCTCTTCTCAGATGCATGCTATTGTCTCTTTCCATCAGCACATCCAATGCCTCTGTGCATAGACGCGTGAACAAGTGGGGGTCAAAGGGGGCAGCTGCCCCCCTGGAATTTATCTGGGGGGCAGACATGTTTCTGCCCCCCATTAAATGTGAGTGTGAACGTATGTTTTTTGTGGCGAGCGCCAATGGCGGATGGAAATGTAAAATATTTCTGACGATTAATGTGTATTTTTGTCGACTGTAAAAGGTGTGGAGGGTAGACATTGTTTTCTGTCCCTTCCAGTAATAGGCGGCGTGGTGACGAACATTTTTTCCAAAGCACACACCCCCCGTGTTCGGTCTTCAGGTGTAGTAATTTTAGCCGAGATAGCGCAGAGAAGCTGGAGAAGGTAAATTGACAGCAGCAGCGCCACATAAAAAAAACAGCAGCGGAGTTGTCTTGGTTGGCTCGACTGTGACATGGAAGACGAGCGGGGGTGCTGTTGCAATTTTTTCTCCAATGCGGCGCTGTAACTTCAGCTTCTCCGCTGTCTCGGTTGTGAACTCATGACATCCGAACAAACATGGGGGAAGTCAGCGCTATTTTTGTATTATTTTACATCGCGCCGTTCCGGTCAATTTACCTTCTCCGCTGTCTCGGTTGTGAACTCATGACATCCGAACAAACATGGGGGAAGTCAGCGCTATTTTTTTTATTATTTTACATCGTGCCGTTCCGGTCAATTTACCTTCTCCGCTGTCTCGGTTGTGAACTCATGACATCCGAACAAACATGGGGTAAGTCGGCGCTATTTTTATTTTATTTTACATCGCGCCATTCCGGTCAATTTACCTTCTCCGCTGTCTCGGTTGTGAACTCATGACATCCGAACAAACATGGGGGAAGTCAGCGCTATTTTTTTTATTATTTTACATCGCGCTGTTCCGGTCAATTTACCTTCTCCGCTGTCTCGGTTGTGAACTCATGACATCCGAACAAACATGGGGGAAGTCAGCGCTATTTTTTTATTATTTTACATCGCGCCGTTCCGGTCAATTTACCTTCTCCGCTGTCTCGGTTGTGAACTCATGACATCCGAACAAACATGGGGGAAGTCAGCGCTATTTTTTTTAATTTTACATCGCGCCGTTCCGGTCAATTTACCTTCTCCGCTGTCTCGGTTGTGAACTCATGACATCCGAACAAACATGGGGGAAGTCAGCGCTATTTTTTTTTATTTTACATCGCGCTGTTCCGGTCAATTTACCTTCTCCGCTGTCTCCGCTGAAATGATGACACCCGAAGACGAGGGGGGCTTTCCAAAAATATGTACACCTGCCATTGACACTCACTCACACTCACATTTAATGGGGGGGCAGAACCATATGTCTGCTTCCAGAAAAATTCCAGGGGGCAGTTGCCCCCCTGTTCCCGCTTGTATGGTCGTCTTCAAGCAAAATAACTTTGTTCTAAACTATATCTTAATAGCATACCCTCCACTTGGATAGACGATCAGTATCAAGTTGTTTTATTATGCAGTCGCCCAGCTGTCGGACACGTAATCTCAATTAAGAGTCTGACGGTCTACATCGACTATCTACATACTGTGTTCGTATCTTGCTGTGCCAGTGTGAAGAATTCAGGCCTGTTAAAATGTTTAGCTGATGCCATTAGACCCGTATATTATGGCCTCGTTGCATAACGCTTCCTTGTATGTGCTCGTAAATTTATTTGATATTTGTGTCATCAAAGCAAGCATTATTTCTCATAAAGGTGTAAGAAGAAATAGTTGCGCCGGGGGTAAAATGTAAAGCGCATACATAGGTTAGTATAAGACTGGATACTGCGCTTCATAAAACAAACCTTCTAATACACAAAATAACTTGTATGAAAGCTATGGTCAGGGGGTTTTCGTTTGGTATAAGACACATATGCCCAAATTACCAGAGTCTTCTATGTCTGATGACATCTGAGATTTTTGGTATATTCGGCAGTAATTTCATTTAATTTTTATTGAATGTTGGTTGAAATATATTGTAGAGCAAACAAATCAAAACAAGCCATTAGTCAACATTAAGTCATGCGTGCAATTCACGAAGGTGGTAATTGTGTGTAGCATAATAAAACGGAAAAAACATGTTTGGAAAGGAGTAAATAAGAAGTTGTAAACTTACAAATAATAATGTTCGTGGGCATATAATCCGTTCGCGTTTTGGGCCTGTTGACCTGTATGACCCCACAGAGAATATGTAACACTACAAATATAACATATTATGTAACCCTGGCGGAATTGTTTCGTGCAAGCGGTTGCATAGGTTATTGTTATGTCAGTCGCCAGACGGAGGTAGGGTAGTTGGAGCCACACCCAGTCGCAGTTTTCTAGTGATCATGGATGTGTCTACAAAGATATACACACAGTTCTCTCGGCTCCGCATTACGAGTATTAATATACACGGCCTTGCGAGTTATTATTTTCATGTTTATATGTTATATATAAGTGGTATTATTAAAATAAAATCTCTCTTTCTCGCTCTCTCGCTCTCTCTCTCTCCTCTTTCTCTCTCTGTCTCTCATTCTCTCTGTCTCTTTGTCTCTGTCTATTTGTCTCTGTCTCTTTCTCTCTCTCTCTCTCTCTCTCTCTCTCTCTCTCTCTCTCTCTCTCTCTCTCTCTCTCTCTCTCTCTCTCTCTCTCTCTGAATTGTTTTGACGAGCTTATAATGCCAATTCTGCTATATGGTAGTGAAATATGGGTTTTTCAAAATGTAGAACAGATTGAGAGATACCATAGAAAATTCTTGAGAAAGTCTACTAAAACTTAACAAGAACACCGCAAATTGTATGGTATATGGAGAAGTTGGCAGACAAAGTGTGACAACAATTATAGAAAAGATAATTTGTTGTACACTTAGTACACTTAGTACGGCTCCAGTGTCTCTCTTTTTGTCTTGCAAAAATGAATTTCATTGTTGCTGGGACATTTTCAAGACATAAAAAGTAAAGTGAATAAAATCTTACAGGTTCTTACAGGTCCTCTTCTGGCTTGACTAGGCATTACTGCCTCTGCATCTGCCTCTGCCTCTTCATCTGCCTCTTACATGCCAGCTCTCGCTTTTGACATCTGCTCGGACTGCGCACGTGCGTCTGAGTCTGGCACAATCCAAGATAGGAGTGGGGCAATGTATTCGGTTTTCACAGGGTGGTTTTGCTGTAACTTATCTATTTTTGCGACGAAAACGACTGCATCAGCGAAATGTCAACCACAAACGGTATATAAATGAGTTATTTATAATATTTAATCGGCATGTTTCTTTAAATATTTTTAGGTGGTGCCCTCTCGTATGTGCTTCGTTATCCCTCAATGTAACACGATGAGACTGCTAGATCATATTTCCCTGTTAGTATCTTATACATTTCAAACATATCTCCTCTGAGGCGACGGTATGATAGAGTTGGAAATGTCAGTCTCTGTAAATGTTCCTTGTATTCAAAGTCTTTGAAACCAGAAATTAATTTAGTTTTTAACAAGATTTAACAAGATTGCCACCCAGAGAATTAACTCTAGGTGGCAGGTGGACAAGGAAGCCCTTTGGCTTATCGAGAGTCCGACCCTTTTATCTATGTGTATCCCGCCCGTCTGAGGTATGTGTCGATTTTATTTTTAAACATTCACGCTACTAGCACCCACACAATCAGCAGATAATCTGTTCCATTCATTTACAGTCCTTTGTGAAAATGAAAACTTTCTTATATCCAATCTACTCTGCTCCTTTGCTAATGTAAGTTCATGTCCTCTAGTCCTTATATCTTTCTTAACTGAGAAAAAAATATTTCTATCAATATTTTCTTAACCCTTCAATATTTTAAACACTTCTATCTGATCTCCTCTCAATCTCCTGGTCTCTAGTGTTGTTAAACCGCATTTTTTAGGCGTACTTCGTAACTAAGATCCCTCAGTTTTGGTATAATTTTAGTTGCTCTCCTCTGCACTCTTTCTAGCATATCTATGTCCTTCCTGCGATATGGCCTCCACGCTTGAATACAATATTCTAAATGAGGCCTAACTATTGTTTTGTACAGCGGTATTATTAGCTCTTTTTCCTTATACGTTATGTTTCGCCTAATTAATCCAAGGATTTGATTTCCCTTTGAAGCTGCAATTCCGCACTGCTCTGAAACCTTCATATCAGCACTAATGGTTAACCCTAAGTCCTTTTCTTTTACAGTAGTACTTAGTACAGTACCCCCATTGTATATTCTACCTCTTCGTTCCCATGTCCTGTGTGGAGGCATTTACATTTCCCAAAATTGAACAGCATTTGCCACTTTTCAGACCATTTGATCAACCTGTCAAGATCATCTTGTAAATGCTGTCTATCTCCATCACTTTTAATCCTTCTAAACACTTTTGTATCATCCGCAAATTTCAACACCTTGCTTGTTATTTCATCATCCAAATCGTTGATATATATTAAGAATAATATAGGACCTAATACTGATCCCTGTGGTACCCCACTCAATACCGATTTCCAGTTTGAAGCCTCCCCATCAACTACTACACGTTGTCTTCTGTCAATCAACCATTGTTCTATCCAGTTTATTATACCATTTCCTATGCCATGGGCCTTTAGTTTAAGCATTAATCTTTGATGTGGTACTTTGTCGAAAGCTTTTTGAAAATCTAAGTAGACGATATCTACTGGTGATCCCTCATCTACCCACTTAGTGATGTCTTCCAAAAAAAAAAAACATATTTGTTAAGCATGACCTCGCTTTAAAAAAACCATGTTGAGATTGGTTTATCAAGTTTTGTTTAACAAGAAAATCCACCATGTGATCTTTAATTAGTCTTTCTCACAATTTACAAATCACTGATGTTAAACTCACTGGTCTATAGTTCTCTGACTTGTTTCTCGAACCTTTTTTGAATAACGGTATAATGTTTGCTTCTTTCCATTCTAAAGGAACCACTCCCTCTTCTAATGACAAATTGAAAACTGTGCAAGCAGTGCTAATTTTGTTCCTACCTGAGATTTCAAAAGTAGTTTGGGTGGAATACCATCCACTCCAGGTGATATTTTATCCTTCATAGCCCTTATTTTCTTAGCTACCATTTCCGGGGTTACAATTAATTGTCCTAAATAGTCTGAATCTGCCCCTTGAACTTAGCCTCTGGTACTGGCAGTGAACTAATATCTTCTCTGGTAAACACTGAACTAAAGTACTCATTCAGGTCTTCTGCCATTAAGAATCCCTCTGATATTATATTTCCAGCACTATCTTCTAGAGGACCGACCTTATCTTGAACTTTCTGTTTGCTTCGAACATACGCATAAAAACTCTTGCTGTCATGTTTTATATTACTAGCTAATTGTTGTTCATAGCTTCTCTTTGAATTTCTAATTTCAGCTGTAGCTTGGTTAAGTGCTTCTTTATAACTGTTGTAGTCTTCATCATTTCCAGTACATCTATATGACTTCCACATCATTTGTTTGTACTTATTTTTTCTAATGGCTTCTTTCGATAAGTGTTTCTTTTTGGACCGTTTTCCTTGTTTTTTGAAGGGTACAAATTTATCGACTATGCACTTAATTTCACTCTTTAATATATTCCAGCATTCTGTTGCCATCTTATTTTTCAGTGTGTTATTCCAGTCTATCTTTGCTAAATATTTCCTCATGTCCTTATACCTTCCTTTGTGGAAATTTCTCCTATACTGCTTTTTACTATTCCTTTCTGATTTTACTTTGATGATAAAATGTATCTGGTTGTGATCGCTACTCCCCAGTGGCTCACATATCTTGACATTGTCAACTAATTCATTCTGTGAGGACAAAACTATGTCTAACACATTCTCACCCCTAGTTGCTCTGTACTGAACATTTTCAAGAGCTGTAATATGTTTCATTAAGAAAGGACTCCACACCTGATCAGTGTATTCAATGTGTGAATGTTTCATCCATGTGATCGAAAGTACGTCGGTTTATCCCCACCATCGAATTGGCTTTATTATTATTTTCTGAATGCCTCAAAATTAAGTATCTGCCCAGCGTTCGGCAGAAATAAGATC
Source organism: Paraescarpia echinospica (assembly GCA_020002185.1). Classification (NCBI taxonomy): domain Eukaryota; kingdom Metazoa; phylum Annelida; class Polychaeta; order Sabellida; family Siboglinidae; genus Paraescarpia; species Paraescarpia echinospica. Next base: position 50,651,164 of record CM034536.1, read on the forward strand.
TTGTTGCAGTTTTGTGCAGTCCTCTTCGGTATAAATAGGATTGAAGTGCTTCATATCATCCACAAACAAGAACATATGAGAGGTCTTTATAACATCAGGTAAATCATTTGTGAATATAACAAAAAGAAGGGGGCCAATCACTTATCATTGTGTTATATTCCACTGATTATCTTCTGCCAATTTGAAAAAGTGTTATTTACTCTTATTCGTCGTCTTCTGTGGACCAGCAGAGCTGTAACCCAGTTAAGAATGTTCCCCTTTATGCCATAGCTCTGGAGTTTCTCAATGAGTCGAATATGTGGAATCTTGTCGAAAGCTTTCAAAAAATCACAATATACTATGTCTATGCATCCTCCATTATTCAGCGTTTCAGTCTATGAATCGAGTACTTTTAATAGTTCTTTAATAGTTCCAGGACTGTGGCAGGACAGGCAGACAGCTGTTACATGCCCATGTTCACCAGAAAGAGTCACTGTCTGACTATATATATAACACCCAAAAATGGGGGGTATGAGAGGGAAGGTGATTTCAGAGGGAAACAGCCTTGGTTTTCATAATGAAAAAAAAAACAGTTCTGGGAGTTTCACCCACAATTGGAGAAACGATGGGAAAGTAATTTAATTGTAATTGAACAATTATGACAAATACAATGGCCAATTACAATTACGACACACACAAAATCAGTTACAATTACGATACTTTCAAATATTTCAATTACACCGTAATTGTAATTAATTACACAATTATGATTTATAATTGACCCCAACCCTGGCGCAGTATCCAGCCCTTATGACTGCTCAAAGCACTTTACGCTTTCTCTCTGGCAGACCTGGTTAAATGAAATCTCAATCGAGAGAACCCGGTTTCGAGTCCTTTGCTGTTGCATCGAACATTGAGCAAGTTCTTTCACTCTACGTTGCTACAGTTCACTCAGCTCTATGGCTACCTGAAATACACAGTGGTGGATATTTGTATATGAATAGTGTTTGTGCAATAATTGCAGCAAGGCTGAATGCTTCCCAGAGAAGTCGAAATGGTGTTTGATTGAACATGTCTGCCAGGGAGTGAAGTATAAAAGTGCTTTGAGCAGTCCTGAGGACTAGATACTGCAGTACATAAGAACTTACCTTGATGTGTTTCATCTCTTTAATTATGATTAATGATGACCATTTGTTGAAGGTATCGCAGTGAGAGACCCGATGTTCATCTACGAGACCCTACCCGATGCCCATATGGAGACACAGTTGATCCTTGTGTTCAAGGCCCAGACAATGCCGGATAGTCTGTTGCTGTATAACGCCCAGAGCGACGAGGGAAAGGGTAACTACATCTCCCTTGCAATCAAGAACAGACGTGTCGAGTTCAGGTTCATGAGTGGATCAGGTAACAAGATTTAACAAGATTGCCATCCGGAGAATTAACTCTAGATGGCAGGTGGACAAGGAAGCCCTTTGGCTTATCGAGAGTCCAACCCTTTTATCTACATATATCCAGCCCTTCTGAGGTATGTGTCGATTTTATTTTTAAACATATTCACACTACTAGCACCCACACAATCATCAGATAATCTGTTCCATTCATTCACAGTCCTTTGTGAAAATGAGAACTTTCTCACGTCTAATCTACACTGCTCCTTTACTAATGTAACTTCATGTCCTCTAGTCTTTCTATCTTTCTTAACTGAAAAAAACATATTTCTATCATAACCATTCAATATTTTAAACACTTCTATCTGATCTCCCTCTCAATCTCCTGGTCTCTAGTGTTGTTAAACCACATTCTTTTTAGGAAGTGTTTTTCATAACTAAGATCCTCAGTTTTGTATCATTTTAGTCGCCTCCTCTGTAATTTCTTTCTAGCATATTCATGTCCTTCTCTTGGTATGGTCTCCACGCTTGTATACAGTTATTCTAAATGAGGCCTAACTATTGTTTTGTACAGCGGTATTATTAGTTATTTTTCTTTATATGCTATATTTCGCCTAATCAATCCAAGGATTTGATTTCCCCTTTGAAGCTGCACCCACACTGCTCCTGAAACCTTCCATGTCAGCACTAATGGTTAACCCTAAGTCCTTTTCTTTTACAGTAGTACTTTGTACAGTACCCCCCATTGTATATTCTACTTCTTCGTTCCCATGTCCTGTGTGGAGGCATTTACATTTCCCAAAATTGAACAGCATTTGCCACTTTTCTGACCATTTGATCAACCTGTCAAGATCATCTTGTAAATGCTGTCTATCTCCATCACTTTTAATCCTTCTAAACACTTTTGTATCATCTGCAAATTTCAACACCTTTGCTAGCTATATCATCGCCCAAATCGTTTATATATATTAAGAATAATATAGGTCCCAGTACTGATCCCTGTAGAACCCCACTCAAAACTGATTTCCAGTTTGAAGCCTCCCCATCAACAACTACCCGTTGTCTTCTGTCAATCAGCCATTTTCTATCCAGCACTTGGCACCATTTCCCTAAGGGGCCATGGGCTTAGTTTAAGCAGTAATCTCTGATGTGGCACTTTGTCGAAAGCTTTTTGAAAATCTAAGTAGAGATATCTACTGGTGATCCATCATCTACCCACTTAGTGATATCTTCCAAAAAACATAACATATTTGTTAAGCATGACCTCGCTTTTAGAAACCCATGTTGAGATGGGTTTATCAAGTTATGTTTAACAAGAAAATCCACCATGTGATCTTTAATTAGTCTTTCTAATAATTTACAAATCACCGATGTTAAACTAACTGGTCTATAATTATTTGACTTGTTTCTCGAACCTTTTTTAAATAACGGTATAATGTTTGCTTCTTTCCATTCTAAAGGAACCACTCCCTCTTCTAATGACAAGTTGAAAACTGTTGCAAGCGGTATGCTAATTTGTTCTACAATTTCCACTAGTAGTTTGGGTGGAATACCATCCACTCCAGGTGATTTATTTTCCTTCATAGCCCTAATTTTCTTAGCTACCATTTCTGGGGTTCAATTAACTGTCTTAAATAGTCTGATTCTGCCCCCTTGAACTTAGCCTCTGGTACTGGCAGTGAACTAGTGTCTTCTCTGGTAAACACTGAACTAAAATACTCATTTAGGTCTTCGCCATTAAGAATCCTTCTGATATTATATTTCCAGCACTATCTTCTAGAGGACCGACCTTATCCTGAACTTTCTGTTTGCTTCGAACATACGCATAAAAACTCTTGCTGTCATGTTTTATATTACAAGCTAATTTATGTTCATAGCTTCTCTTTGAATTTCTAATTTCAGCTGTAGCTTGGTTTAGTGCTTCTTTATAAAGGTTGTAGTCTTCGTCATTGCCAGTACGTCTATATGACTTCCACATCATTTGTTTATACTTAATTTTTCTAATGGCTTCTTTCGATAAGTATTTCTTTCTGGTCCGTTTCCCTTGTTTTTTGAAGGGAACAAATTTATCTACGATGCACTCTATTTCATTCTTTAAGATATTCCAGCATTCTGTTGCTGTCTTATTCTTCAGTGTATTATTCCAGTCTATCTTTGCTAAATATTTCCTCATTTCCTTATATCTTCCTTTGTGGAAATTTCTCCTGAACTGCTTTTTATTATTTCTTTCTGATTTTACTTTGATGGTAAAATGTATCTGATTGTGATCACTACTTCCCAGAGGCTCACATAATTTAACATTGTCAACTAATTCATTCTGTGAGGACAAAACTAAGTCTAACACATTCTCTCCCCTGGTTGGTTCTAGCACATGTTGAGAAAGGAAACTATCTTGTACTAAAACTAAAACTTGTGGTCCTCACTACCCATACTCTGTAGAGATTTCCATTTTATATGCCCATGGTTAAAATCCCCCATAATAACACAGTCCCGTTTGCTCACTTCCCTTATAGCGTTTTGTATTTTTTCATTCTCTTCTATGCTTATGTTTGGACTTCGATAAACTAATCCAACCGTTAACGTTGAGTTTCCTGTAACTATGTTACACCAAACAGCTTCTTCGCAATCTGCTTCTCTGTCTAATTTTATTTCATAAGCCTGGATAGATTCTTTAATATATAAAATAACTCCACCTCCCCTTCTTCCTATTCTATCTTTCCTAAACATTACATATCCTGTCAGTCCCAATTCGGCATCTGATATATCGGTGGTTGCCCATGATTCGGTTATACCTATTATGTGAGGGTCATCCTATTATGTGAAGGTACGACGTGTCTTCATGCAAACAATGTAGTCTGTTCCTAGTTTTTCATGTATTAATTAATTTAATGTTCTTAAGACTATACCAACTATGTTGAAGGTAAACTGCCCGTCAAAATGTGTTTAGTAAGCGTGTAACAAAGGTCTCAATTTGAAGGCACGACCACAAGTGCTGATCAATGATATGAAAATCAGGGCTAGAATACTCTGTGAATTCAACAGGACCGAGGTATGATCCTTGCGATCAAGTTTAAACTGGTCAGATACCGTACCATCAATAATAATTTGTTGCGACCTTGACTGAAGATATGATGAAAACCAATTTATAGCTGTGCCTTATACACCAGAAGAACAATTCATAATACTCAACAAAATCTCTTGGTCCACAGTATCAAAAACCGACGACACATTAATTAAAACCAGTTGTGTGACCTTCTGTTGGTCCATGTTTAAATAAAAGAATGTCAGACTGGACCTTAACAAGTGCAGTTTCAGTAGACTGACAAGGTTGCAAAGGAAATCCACATTCTAAATGAAAGCAAAGTTGGTCTACAACAGCCCGTTCTGTTAATTTAGAGATATACTGCAGATTCGATACAGGGCGATAGTTTTTTGGAATAGGATCCAGTCCTGCTTTTTTAAGCAGTGGCACTACAAGTGCAGTCTTCCATTCATGTGGCAATTCCCCAGCAGCAATAGAGCAATTGATGAAGTGCGCAAGGAGTGGCACAAATTCCTCAATATACTCTTTGACCAATTTGGTTGGCATGGGATCCCGAGCACAGCTGGTTGTCTTAGATTTCATAACCAACATCATGCTTGACCAGACCACATCAAATGTATCTAGATTATCACACACACCTTCTCTGAATGGAATAATGGGTGGTTTGGTAACACTGATGTCCGTTCGAATAGCATCTTTTTATCATTAGTTTTTCCACAGAATCATGCTAAGGTAGTTGGGTACTCTGCTTCTTATCACACAGGGTGTTGATGAGGGCAAATAGTTTCTTTGAATCACCCTTAGCTTCTGAGATAAAGTGAGAGAAATGGTCAGTTCGTTTTTTGTTCAGTGCATAGACGTATGTGTTCCTAGCACGATGGAATGACAACAAAGTGTCATGATTTTTATCCAGTCTCGAGATCAATTCAGCTTTACGTCATTGCGACAATAGTGCTTCGAGTTCATCATCAAACCATGGGACCAGTGGCCTCACTACCATAGTTTTGGATTTGGTGGGTGTGTGCCTATCCAACAACTGTCTTAATGCTGTATTGTATTCACCAGCTAGATGGTTGATATCCGTGATGCTCAATAGTGCATTAGCTATACCCTTGAAGTCAGTGCTGAATGTTATAAATTTGTGTCAGTTTCCTATACGATATAGTACATGTCTTTAAAGGAGGTCTGGACATGTTTACTCAATAACGCACAAACATGTGATCCGAGACCATGTAATCAGCCATCAGGTAACTAAGAAGTTCACGATTACGCCTAGTGATAATTAAATCGAGAGTATGACCAGATCTATGAGTTGCAACCCTAACATGTTGTTTTAAGTCATACATACTCAGTACATTACACATTCTCATTGCATCAGCATCGATGTCAATACCCATATGAATATTAAAATCACCTACTACAGGAGTGAGTGAGGGGTCTGAAATTCCTCAAAGAAAGTAGCAGTAGTGACACGATTGTTTTACGAATACGGTGGTCGGTATATCACATGCACATCAACTTTTGTCTTTTCGCACAATAATTCATAGTTAGCAAGTTAAAAGGAACATCACTTTATAGCGAATACCATTCTTGCACAGTATACATATATGTCCACCAGGTCTGCCGGACAGTCTTGGATTGTTCTTGAGATGATAGCCATTGGATGTTAGTTCCACATGTTTGACCGCATCAGCGGTATCATTTGTCTGGCCCTCATTGCGATGACCCCAATGGCATGCAATTCTCGACCGGTGAAAGCCAGCGTGTTCACAAACAGTCTGTAAGTGTGAACACTGATTTAACAATGGGAAAGTAATTTTACTTATTTATTCACTTATTTTAATCAAACAAAATAGGTTTCAGTATCTGTTCTGTGCAAAATGGTGGCAACTGAAGACTCCAGTTAGACAATGGTGATGCAAGATTCCCAACATTAAAACATACTGATTTTACTTTAACCCATATGAATTTTAAAGCATTTTTTTCAGTTTAAAAATAAAACCCAGGTACTTGTGATATTAGCTGTGGTATGAGTAGATGAATATGGACGATGTTGTTGACTTCAGGACTGGGAGGAAAGGAAGTCTTGAGAGTATCGTGTATGCTGAACACATGCGGCAACATGTAAATTGGTAAGTCTCACAAATATCTTGTACTTAAAAATGCAGCATGGAACAATCATAGGAAACATGCATGGCATTGCATACAGCTGTCCCAAGTTATGCAATCTTCATCAAATGTCTCATATAAATACTTCTTCAAACCGTCTCTTGGCACACAAAAAGTTATCCCTTCTGATGGATAAGTATTTTTTTAGTTTGTGTAATAATTGATGTATCCACTACGTCGTGGTTTTGCTTACATCACAATTGAATTTTGCACGTGACCTCCGTCAAGTTTTGCTTTGCCAACAATGTTGTTAATTGTTATATATACGTGAATTACATTACTATTGCTGCATGACATCTCCTAAATCAAACATTCCCACATGCAGTGGTCACTTTACAAACTTTGCCTGATATTTTTGCCATAAAGAAACACTTTTGTGACCAGAATTTCAACAAAATATTTGATGGAATGTCCAAACCCAATACATATTTTCTGATGACTTGACGGAGGTTTTTCTAGGCAACAGGTCACGGTGATGGAGACGTTATCTGTAGCGTGTTCGGCCAGTATTGCCAGAGTGTTGACAGTGGTTGTTATGCTTCAGGTGGCGTGCCTAACCTGAACGGCATGACATTTGGTCAGTACGAGAAGATGCTGGAGGGTTGTGTCAGCTGACGCTGTCGGGGTATGTTGTGGCGCCCTGACACCCCTCTTTGCTGCAGCCGTCCAGTTGATACAGTGTTTTTGTTTCTTTATGTTTTGGGGCTAGTGTTGAAGACACTTTGTCTGTTAAACAAAATGTATTATTTTGTCAGCTTTATTAGTTTTATTAACAGAAATGTAACCGATTAAAATTATATATCTCGGCTGGTTGATACTTGATTTGAAACTTATGTTGCCAACAGAATCTAGACACTGTAAACTTGTGTGTAGCTACAGTGATACGAAATGTGTAGAACAGGTCTATGTGAAACAGGAGGTTAACTAATGTCAGAATGAATTGTACCATTAGCCTGTATATGTGAATTCTTAGTAATTTTACTTTATTTGTATACATTTTCTAGCAGTAAATTGTTGTCTTTGAAAGTTCAAGGGCAGATTCACAAAGCAATGTTAATATGATGGAGAGATAAGGTAATTATGTGCAATCATACAACAAGATCATGCCAACTAAAGTGATGGTCTGATACAAAGTATTTATTGTGCACAAATGCCAAATATGCCAAATACTTATTGAATATTTTTCACACACAGAAACAGAGTTGTAGGGGAAAGAAATCTGGTGAAGTATTTCATTACAATGTGCAACATTTCACATTTCCCATGCCTGCTTTTATAGTTTTGTAGAGTTGGATGAACCATGTGTGGTTTAATGATATCTATGTTAAAAATACATCATTGTTGCATTATATTATAAATGCCCGTATGTTATAATGAAAATCTCAAAAGCACACGGTAAAGAAACGTTAGGTTTTTGTAGTAAATTATTTAAAGATTTATCGACATGCTTGTCTAGCTGTGGATATATGACCTGGTGAAAACTGGAATGCTCATTGGTTCCAAAATGAACACAGTTTATGATGTGTAGATCTACATTTAGCTGGGTAATGTTGGGTTTTTGTCTATGTTGGGGGTAATAAGCAAAGTTCACATGATTCAAGTATGTATAGTAAAAAAATAATTTTTTTAAATTTATTTTTATATAAAGAAACACAACGTTTCCTCAAGAGGAACATTATTTTGTTATTTCCTAACTTGAACTTGTTTGAAACATTTGATATTCAGTAACACTGTCTCTTTAAAATTGTATTTAAAAACTCAAGGTGGCAATAACAGTATAGATGTTACTGGCAATGTATTGTTGAATGTAGTGTACCTTTATGTTAAACACATCAAGAACTGGCATTCAGTTAATTAAGCAAAGAGCAAGTCGATTCATACTTAATTCTAGAGAAGTGAAAACAAAAAGACTAGTTAGTCGCTCATTACCTCTGATCATGAGGTAAAGTGAATTAGAATTGCCTGTTTTAATACATACGTTTGTGTGAAAATATTATTGTCATACCGATTACCAATGCCTAATATTATTCAGCATGTGTGTAAATGGTCATATATGTGTAAATAAATTTGTTACACATATTTTATCTTGTTATATCAAGTGTTCATATGATACAGTGAAACCCTAATAATCTAGAAACAATATCATCAGGACATAATATTCCTTGCAATATACATGATTAATTTCTTTCAAAATGCAGACAAATACAGTAGTGATTAACGTCCATACTGTATGAAACATGTCAGTTCAAATTGCACAACCAACAAAAGTACCTGGTAAAAACAGTTCGGTATTATCCAAAGTTTTCTAAACAACTACATTTAAAACTTGAAAAATTGACTATTGCAATACAGCAGTACATATACAAGTACTGCACCCATCCTTGGCAAACACCCCAGAAGATGTATGTATCAGCAGTATAGCCTCTCATACTAGAGTACAGTTGTAGTTGTCAAACATTAGCATGTGGTCGCCTACTGACGTCTTTCTGTAGAAAGCATGCAAGTTGGCTCCTTTCCTCCTAATGCTAATTTGCTGTGCTATTTCCAATAGTTGTTTAAGTGGAATTAACTTAGTTTAAGTGGAGTTATTGTAAATGGCTGAAGTTATTGAATGGAATAAGTGTGTGTGCACAACCAGTAGTGTGGTTATAAAAACACCAGCAAGGATCGAACCTGCCACACACAACACTGAAACAATATTGTCATAAACAAATACAGTTCAACAGTTTTTAAACAAACAAATGACGTAGTATGTCTGCATTTACAACGCAATACTTTAACAGCAATCGGTCACAAATATATTGTTTACATTGTTGGAAAAGTCATATGGTACATACACATGTGAAATTTGATAAATGCGTGTTAATGTTTCACAAAAGAGATAATATCGTATATTTGTATCATTTGACAGAAAAATAATACAATATATACTTGTTACGAAACTATCTGAACAAACATATAAACCCATTTTTTCAGTGTTAGGCTCCCAACTATTAACATTCTCGCTTGTTATATTAAGCCGCCGGTCCGCTCCTGTAACAGAAAACCAAATTTGCATTATATATTGGAATAATTAAATTTTACGGTTCAAATAATATTTAATTCAAACATATTCCATACAACAAACTTGTGAAAGTAAATTACATTTGGATGCTCTTCCGAAAATCACATTTAGATATGTGTACATTATGTAAGGGGCCATTTTACAAAATACGGAGGGAGTTCTGTGGGCAAGCGTGAAGAAGCGCTACATGAGTTTGGGGGTTTCTGCACCAGTCTTACGTAACGAATCATAATATTTGAAAAGTTTATTCTAACAGCATTTTAATTAAAAACCAGCTACATACACTAAAAATGTTAAAACCCCAGATAAATTTCAAGAGCATTCCAACAGAAAAACCACCTCTACTATTATATCAACATTTAGAAGCACATCAAAAAATGCCCCAAACTCATATGTGCGATCCAGTACATGAATTATGTTAAATTGAAATGGCTTGACGAGCATGATATGGGCATTCACAGCAATCCCCCATTTCAGAAACTGTATTGGTGTTTTGACCCCAATAATCCCTTTGGGCAACACATGAATCCTTGGGAGGAAATTTAGTGTGGGTATAGACACGTCACCAAAAGTGTGTTTGCTATGTGACGTGTATATATGCAGAACACTAGTAGATGCACTTGTATATGGTTAAGTCCACAAAACGGCGCTTGTTGTCATCACCCTATTCTGGGTGGCCCTACCAAAAAACGAATTAATATCTACATCGACACATATCATATAGTTACTGTTGAACCTCGATTGACGTTCACCTCATTAATACTCCCACATTACAATTAAGGTCATCCTAGGACAGTCCCACGTTAGTTCCATATATAGTGTAAAGTATAGGAAATTAGTCCCACTAATATGGTCACCTCGCTATTCAAGTTACTTTTATGCAATCCCAATTGTGACCTTAATAGTGAAGTTCCATATATAATATTATATATATATATATATACGGCGTATGGAGGAACTTTTATGCATATTTCACTGCATACAGGAGACTGCTGTTTTAAGGAGACCGGTTCGATCCGGTCTCCTTAAAGTTTTGATATGTTATTGCGCAACTAAAGCATTTTAAGTTACGATTATCCTTGTTAGAAGTGCTTAATGTTGAGGCAAATATGTCAGAAAAAATTAATAAAGCTGAGTCGATGATGGAAATAATCTGACGTACTTTCGATCACATGGATGAAAAGTATTTTTATATAACTTGTAAGTCTCTTGTCCACCCACACATTGAATATGCTAATCAGGTATGCAGTCCTTTCTTAATGACACATACTACAGCTCTTGAAAATGTTCAGCACGGTGCAATCAAATCAATTCCTGGTTTCAAAGACCTTGAATACAAAGAACGTTTACAGAGACAGAAATTACCAACTCTATCATACCGTCGCCTCAGATGAGATATGATTGAAATGTATAAGATACTAACAGGGAAATATGACCCAGCAGCATTATGCAATTTTGGTTACATTGTTCTCCATAGGTCTGTCACTCTAGATATTCTTCTCTTGGCAAAATCAAATTCTATCTCCTCGCAACCCCCAAAGAGCGGCAGAATAATCAGCAAGTTGATTGTGGCCGCCAAAAGGATGATGATGATGATGAGATAGCAAAGCACATACGAGAGGGCACCACCTAAAATATTTAAAGAAAGATGCCGATTAAATATTAAAAATAACTAATTTATATACCGTCGCACAGATTTATGAAACAGTTTCCCACAGTCTGTGGTTGACGCTTCGCCGATGTAGTCGTTTGACACAAAAATAGATAAGTTATGGCAAAACCACCTGATGAAAACTGAATACACTGCTCCACTCCTATCTTGGATTGTGCCAGACGCATGCGCACAGTCCGAGCAAATGTCAAAAGCGAAAGCTGGCATGTAAGATGCAGAGGCCGTAATGCATACTGAAGCCAGAAGAGGACCAGTAAAATAAGATGACCTGAAAGATATTATTCACTTTACTTTTGAGGTCTTGAAATAGCCCAGCAACATTGAAGTTCATTTTTGCAAGATAAAAGAGAGAATCAGGAAGTGGGAGACACTGGAGCCGTTACTGCCTATGGTACAGAGCTAACTGCACCAATGATCGGCTCGGGACATCTCATCGGGAGCTCCTCATAACGCTACTCTGGAAAGTAGTGTCACAATCCTGATCTCTCACAGCTGACCCACCCCGTGTGGATGTACTCTGCAAGGGAGGGATATATCGGTCCCTAAGCCATACGCCGTTCCCATAGACGTAACTATACAGATATAACCCTATATATAGAGCACGTCAAGCTGCAATTAACATAGAAAATTTACCTGCCTTTATACCCTGCCAAACACAGTCAGCCGGAATTGTGGTGTGAACTTTCAGCATTAATTAATCTTGCATATCTACACCTAGTGAAGTTATTTATTCGTTAGAATGGTATTAAAACTTTGGTCATATGTTATGTTACATGATATGATGTAGTAAACGTATGTATACGCGGCGTACATAATATTACTAATCTATTATATGTATTCTGATTAATGCAAGTTCATGGACAATTATGGTTGACGCCGGAAGAGGCGAATCCAAGATGGCGCACAGTGAGGAAATTTCCAAAAGCAAAATCATATTTATTGTCTATGTATTATACCAACAACGGTTAAAGTACAATACACAGTGCGGTATAAATGGTGAATTGAAAACGGGGAGAGATGATGGGAAAACTTATGTTTACTCCGCCGTGGTGCGTTGCATTAATAACTGTTTCAACTAGAGCATTTCTTCTAGTTCTAGTTGTTTCCAGCACTCGGCAACGTTCTATTAACTGACAAATCTGTATATATAGTGGTTACAATGTTATGATCTTATGAGGTCTCATTCAACTAGTCAGCCTTTTTCAGAACATTATCGCCAAGCCAACTTTTCTATGCTGGCACTGAGGGTGGTCACTGCCAGGGTGCTTGTCGTGTTCAGTGGTGCTTTTACGTCCCAAATTGGGACCGACATTAACGTGGTCTCCGAGTCACGAGGGATACACAGTCCCCAATGTTGAGAGCCAGGTTTTCACACCAAATATACATACCTGCCCGGTCCGGGTATTGAACTCGAGACGCCGGCATCTATTTTGTATACTTTAAGTTTCTAGTACTTTGATCATTGCCAATTAATTAATGTAACTATAATCGGCCAAGCACAAGCGCGTGTGTGTATTTGCATTGTGATTGACAAGCTGTTCTACGAACACACCACGCCAGTGCTTATGTACATGTCTGTCTATATGTGTCTACATTACGATACCATACAAAAGTAACGTTTAAAGACAATAACCATTTTGTTTTCTTGCGCGCGCGTGATGGCCGCCGAGTATAAACTAGTCAACAATAACGAATTTTCGAAATGTACCCATGCAAAGACAATATATAGAACAAACTACAACTACTTGCTGTTCTAAACATCCAACGTCCCTACCTTCCTTCATTTGGCGCTGTTGCAGCCATCTTGCAATGGCTACCGCTTCACGCTGTATTTTCCGGCATTTGTGTCTGTTGCACTGTTGAAATCACCTGTTACACGAAGCACCATATCGAGCGTCAAGCGAATATTGTTTTACATACATATAATGTGGCTTCACCCACGCAAGTGAACCATCCACCAGTTATGTCGTTGTTGTACTGAAACCCGTCGTTTCCCCTGTATTTCAACCACTGTACGTATTCCTATTTGTCGTTTTACGCTTCTCAGTCACACGTTTACAACAACTGTCAGGTGAAACTCGACAGAAGTAGTCATACTAAATTCAAACCAAAGTCCACTTAAATCCTCTTGGAATGTGATTACGAAGGAACCATTGTTGGGCTCGCACGTGATGCCTAGAATGTTCACCGGTAGTTGAATCAATGCATTGTCTCTGAGGTAATGCATCATGACATTGTTTGTGGACGAAGCACAGTTGACAAGTATGTAGGAATATCGTCTTCATTCGTGCTAAATGTGCAACGATCCATGACCATACCCAATTACGAGTGATTGTGAGAAAGGGAGAAAGAGATAGAGTGTGTGTGTGTGTGTGTGTGTGTGTGTGTGTGTGTGTGTGTGTGTGTGTGTGTGTGTGTGTGAGAGAGAGAGAGAGAGAGAGAGAGAGAGAGAGAGAGAGAGAGAGAGAGAGAGAGAGTGTGTATATGTGTGTGTTTGAGAGAGAGCGAGAGAGACAGACATACAGACAGACAGAGAGAGAGAAAACAAGAGCCAGTGAGAAAGAGAGAGCGAGAGTGAGAGAGATGGAGACAGAGAGACATACACACATGCAGACAGCAGACACAGTGGCAGAGGCAGAGACAAAGAGAGGGAGAGAGACAAAACCAGGAACAGAGATATAGACAGTGTCAGAGGCAGTGTCAGTGTCAGAGGCAGAGGCAGAGACAGAGGAAGAGGAAGAGACAGAGTCAGAGGCAGAGGAAGTGGAAGAGGCAGAGAAAGAGGCAGAGGCAGATATAGTCAGCAGGCACCTGGGTAAGCAGACAGGATAGAGAGAGAGAGGGGGGGGGGGAGACAGAGAGAGAGAGAGACTGAGGCAGAGATTGGCAAATAAACATACTGCCAAGAGGCAGGCGGACAGACAGACATATAGACAGAGAGAGACAGACAGACATGCAGACAGAGAAACAAACAGATAGATGGTCAGACAGGAGAAAGAAGAGATACAGAGATGCTGAGACACAGACAGAGGCAAAGACTGAGGCAGAGATAGGAACATAAACATACAGTCAGCAGGCAAGCTGACAGGCAGGAGACATACATACAGGCAGGCAGGCAGGCAGGCAGGCAGGCAGGCAGGCAGGCAGGCAGGCAGGCAGGCAGGCAGGCAGGCAGGCAGGCAGGCAGGCAGGCAGGCAGGCAGGCAGGCAGGCAGGCAGGCAGGCAGGCAGGCAGGCAGGCAGGCAGGCAGGCAGGCAGGCAGGCAGGCAGGCAGGCTGGCAGGCAGGCAGGCAGGCAGAAAGACAGACAGACAGACACACGGACAGACACAGCCACAGACACACAGAAAAACAACCAGATAGAGTGTCAGACTGGACAGAGAAGAGATACAGAGATGCAGAGACACAGACAGGTACAAAGACTGAGGCAGAGATAGGCAGATAAACATACAGCCAACAGACGAGCTGGCAAGCAACAGACAGACAGAGAGACAGACAAACAGACAGACAGACAGACAGACAGAAAAAAAGAGACACGGACATACACGAACGCCGTTTATGTGCTAATCCTGATTCTTAATTTAAAACATTGTGGCATCCATTGTTTAATGTTATCCTTGATGGATATGTTAATGCATAGAAAAGAGCACACTATTGTAAAAGGGAACATTAATTAAGAATAGTATAATTGTATGACATTTGGTGTACAGACTGCAACAATGGGTAGAATTTGTGACAATGATATTATGTATTGATATACATTGACCAATTTAAAATTGCATTATGAGATCGTCCATAACTACGTTAATTAAAAATTTCTAGTTGGGCAACATGTCCAATACACTCTATAAGCTATAGATATTATCTCAACTCCAAACAATATATTGTAAGGTACTTGGTTGTATTTATAAAGAAAACTTTAAAAGTAATGTAGAGTTTATTCTAAGTTATTAGTGCACCGTTTAGTGACCAAAAGGAAGCACTGTCATGTTAAGGGATGGTGAAAGTCAATTATATTTACAAAACACTTAAAATGTTGCATTTTGGTCAGATATTTCTCGTTTTTGGTTTAGGATGAAGGGCATAGGAGGAGATCAGAGAGAGAGGGGAGGATCAGACAGTTCGTGGAGACAGAGAGAGACAAGAGGGAGGAGAGAGTTCAGGACGAGAGCGAGGCGGGGAGGGCGCAAGAGGGAGAGGGAGAGGGAGAGGAGAGGGAGAGAGGGAGAGGGGAGAGGGAGAGGGAGAGGGAGAGATTTGGATTCCTTTTAAAATCGTCAATCGTTCCATTTCCATCCTTTCATTTCATTCATTTCAGCTGATCGCTCGACTCCGCAGGCAGGCAGGCCAGGCAGGCGAAGACTCGGGCAGCAGGCTCGCAGGACACACAGCACAAACAGTCAAGACGGGAGACGGGGAGACGGGAAGAAAAACAGAAATACTTTTTATAGAGAGATATATGGACAGGGAGACAGAGACAGCGTGCTGGTTGCGACTATAAAATCGCAACACTGTAGTCAAGCAACCAACGCAACATTACTAAGGTGTGTCGGCTGTTCTAATATTATACGTGTTAAACCGCATGTAATTAATCAGTCACCCTATAGATACTTATCTGAACTTGTACAGACAACGAGTCGGAGAAACTTGTTTTAGCTAAGTACTTCTTTTATCAAGTAACCATCACATTATCCAAAGTCAAACGTATGCACACGACATACCTGTACATCACAATAATTAGTTAAAATGCTTGCTAGATATGTAAGTCGTCTGTAAGCACAATTTAACATTCTACGACACAACACTGCTAAACTCGTCATACTATAGCTGGCTTGCCCGAAGTGACAGTAATGGGGCAATTACAAGAAACAATTTACAAGTTAGGCATTATTCTAATAATATCACTATTATAACATGTAAACATGACAAAACACCTCACCAGACCGTGTATATTGATACTCGAAATTACGTAGCCGAGAGAAGTGTACGTATATCTTTGTGGACACGTCCATGATCCCTAGCAAACTGCGACTGGGTGTGGCTCGAGCTACCCTACATGCGTCTGACGGCTGACATGACAATAGCCTATGCAATCGCTTGCGCGAAACAATTCTGCCAGGGTTACATAATATATTGTGTTACAGATTCTTAGTGGGGTCGTACATGTCAACCGGCCCAAAACACGTTCGGATTATATGCCCACCAACATTATTATTTGTAAGATTACAACTTCATATTTACTCCTTTCCAAACATGTTTTTTTCGTTTTATTATGCCATTACATATAATTACCATCTTCGTGAATAGCACGCATGACTTGATTTTAACTAGTGACTTGTTTTGATTTGTTTGCTCTATAATATGTTTCAACCAACATTCAATAAATATTAAAAGAAATGTATATATTTTTCATATATTCAGTGGTGTTTCTGATTTTTTCCTTCCGATATTTTTTCTACTGCGCTCGTTAAACTGACTGGTCGGTAGTTCTGTGCTTGGGTTTTACTTCCTTTCTTACGAATCGCAGATATGTTAGCTTGTTTCCAGTATGTGGATAGTTTTTCTGTTGTGACTGATGTGTTAAATATAATTGATAATGGAGTGCTGATTCTCTTTGCTAATTCATTTAAGACACGAGAATGGAGGCCATCAGGTCCTGATGATTTCAGTAATTTGATGCCATTACCGATGGGTTGATATTTCAAGATTCCACTGTGTTATAATATCTTAGGGCTTCTTGTTTCTTCTGTCTGTCTCCTTTCCATGCTTACTCCATAGTCTCCTTACTTGTACATATACTGTAAACTTTATTAATCTAGACATCATTAAATAAGTAAACATTTCCAAATATTTTAAATACATTTTCGAAGCTTATATTAACAGATATAGCATTTAAATTGTGTGTACTGAGTACATTATGTATTTATCAAATGTCGCAAATTTGACAGCGCCGCATTCAACAAAGTCCGGCTAAGAGGTCTGTCAAATACACATTTTTATTAATCTATACATATTTATTAAGAATTGTGCATACACATATAAAGCACATAGTACAATGAACACGAAACATTAACTCTTCACCTAAACGGTCCCCGTATGCCGAATATATACAGTACTGTATATATATATATATATATCATCATTGTGCAGCCGTAGTATCCCGTGGTTGGGCGAAGGCCTCAGCATGTCGTTTCCCAATCTGCCTGTCTTGCGCTATCCTATGCCAGATGGTGCCCTTCCAGGACTCGTTTAGTTTGTCTCTTCACCGTCTCGCCGGTCTTCCTCTAGATCGTTTCCCTTCATACTGTCTCCAGGTTGTGATACGCGATGTCCATTGGTTATCTCGTGGTCTGCTGATGTGCCCTGCCCAGGTCCACTTCTGTCTTCTGATTTGTTCTATCACGTCTATGACCTTTGCCTTCTGCCTTACCCAGATGTTTGTTTTTCTCTCCCGATGTGTGATGTTTAACATACTTCTTTCCATCTTTGTTTGTGTGGCTGCTAGCTTGTTCTTTGCCTGGACGGTGAGTGTTTCCGCGCCGTATGTCATCGCTGGAAGTACGCTTGAGTTGAGGACTTGTCTCTTCAAGCAGGTTCCAAAGTTACCTTTGAAGATGTCGCGGTGTTTGACGAATGCTGTCCAGCCGGCAGTGATCCTTCTTTGAATCTCCTTGTCTTGATTTTTGTCTCTGATACTGTATCGGTGTCCCAGATACACGTAGCTTTCAATGTTCTCTATCGGCGTCGTGTTGATATATATTGGTGTGCAATTTTCTAGCATCACTTGTCTTCGAGATGTTCATCTTGAGATCTTGTTCTTCACTTTCATCAGCTAGCTCCTGCAGCATGTTTTGTAGTTCTTGCAGTGTAGCAGCGCATATGAGTGTGTCGTCGGCGAAGCGAAGATGGCCGAGATATTCTCCATCTATCATCAAGCCTCTGGTTTTCCATATCAGTCTTCGGAATATGCTTTCGAGTGTTGCCGTGGACTGCTTGGGCGATATGATATCACCCTGTCGTACTCCTCTCTTGATGTTGATCTTGTTGCTCTTTTGTGTAGGTGGAATGTGACCGATCTGTTGGTGTAGCTGTCTTTTAGGAGATCGATGTACACATCTTCTATCCCCTGTTCTTGAAGGGAGGTCAGTAGTGCTTGAGTTTGCACCGAGTCGAAAGCCTTCTCGTAGTCGACGAAAGCGATGCAGAGCGGGATATTATATTCTCGGCACTTCTCTTTCATTCGGTTTACGACGTGTATGTGGTCTGTCGTTGAGTACCTGCTTCTGAATCCTGCTTGCTCTCGTGGTTGGTTTTCGTCGAGTGTCTTCTCTAGTCTATTCGTTAGTATCTTTGTGAGTAATTTGAATATGTTTGATAACATACATATCGGTCTGTAATTCTTTAAGTCTTTCTTATTTCCCTTCTTGAAGATTATCACCATTTTTGCGTTCTTCCAAGAGGTGGGTATTCGTCTTTCAGATACGCATTTAGTGTACAGCTTAGCCAGTGTCTTCGAGATGATATCTTCTCCTGCTTTTAATGTTTCAATGTTTACATGGTCGTTGCCTGGTGTCTTCCCATTCTTCATATCTCTTAGCGCAGCTACCACTTCCCATGGTGTTATCTTTGGTACATCTTTCGGGTCGGTGTGAATTATGGTACTCTGTTCACTGTCATATAGCTCGGTGTAGAATTCCTCTGTTCGTTCCATGATCATATCTTGGTCTTGTATTTCTCTACCCTGCTTGTCTAGAAGTGTAATCAGTCAGTCTCGGCCTAGTGCCTGCGTTCTTCTTGCTTTCTTCAGGCGCTTTGATGACATAATCGTTTCTCGTATGATCTCTTGTTTGTACTTTCTGATGTCCTCCTTCGCTTTCTTTTTAATGGTCTTGCATATTTCTGCATACTGTATTTGTTTTTTTTTACGGTCGCCGTTATCCACCAGTTCTCGTCATTTCTTCATTAGTGCTCGTGTCGGTGACGATATTCTCGTCACTATATGCCTGTTGATTGCTTTGGCTACACTTGTTGCACTTAGTTGGATCATCTCAGTTATGTTTTCGCTCATGGTGTCGATGTCGTCTAGTTCCTGTCGTGTCTCGAATCGATTTCGCAATTCGAGTAGGAATTCGATCTTTCTTCTTCCGAATTGTGTGTGTCTACACTCGGTGGTCTCTTGTTTACCAACGTCTTCCTTTCAGCCTTGACGTCTAGATTTATTGTCACGGATTAGCGAGGTCTCCGTACACTAGATGGCTCAGGACAAGTAGGGTTCTTATATGTTAAAGGAAATAACAACAAGGCATTAGCTAAAATCCGTTTTCCATGTGTACACAAAGATTAACATTGTATGTAACATTTGACAACATTAAAAAAATACAGAAAAATACGTTTGTAGACAAAATTCTATTTTAAACCCGTCTGTGTAGAGATTCCCGCAGAAAGTTGAAATTTAATGAGCTAGGCGATCACGTGGTATCGTGACGTCAATGCCGACTCGCGGCTTTGTTGACATCTATGCATCGCCATTGTTGTTCTCTCCATTCTCTTGTAACATCATGGCTAGTGGGAGTTTCGCAGAGTTTCAAGTGAAATCATACGATTTTGAGCCACTAGCGGGAACGGTTACAGCGGATGATTTGTCTAATTCCGCTCTTTCTGAGCGTTTCAGCGACGGTAGCGAAGAAGATGATGCGGAGTCGGACAGTCACAATGTTCGCTCATGCAACACCGACTGGTAAGCTTCAACTTCATTATAATGACACATATGGTGTGAAAACTGTCGACAACAACAATTATATCGTTTTAGTACGACGTTATATTATAAAATGCGGTGTCAAAGCTGTACAGAGAGTTAGCTAGAGGTTGTAGCTAAGTAGCCTAGTAGGTCATCGGACGAAGTAATTGTAAACAGACTTGTCAAAGACAAACTTCACAAAGTTACGAACCGTCGAACGTCGTAAGCATGGTTGTCTGGTTTATGCGGATCGAGTTTAGGACGTTATAGCTACTTACGATATCACCCCTCTGGACAAAACCCACACTTTTTTAGTTGCACAGTTGTTCGCGAGATGACCATAATATCATGACATATATAATGACAGCTCTAGATTATCATTATGTCATTTATGTGGAACAATAATTTCATTACTCTGAGTCTGACACATAAGTGACATAACAATATAGCTACTATATAATCAAAATAAACTAAAATAAACATTAAAACAACATGCAGAACAATTGAATAATTATGGTAATGGGTTATAGCCTGAAGGGTTATGTCCTAGACCTAGGGGTTTAGTGTAACCTTAGGGGTCTTATATGTGAGATGCTACCAGTGGGTATATATGTGCCCTACGACTATGTCCATAAAAATCATAAGGACATAGAATTTTTAATCACATTTTTGTGTGACATATTTATTACAAATCCATCAAGCAAGTTTCAGAACACAGTTTTACTGGGTTGAATCATTACAAATTCATCAAGCAAGTTTCATAACACAGTGTTACTGGGATGAATCATTCCAAATGTTGGTAACTGTGTATACCTGGTAACACAATGTGAATCACCACACGGTGCACATACAATGGTTATAAGCCAAACAACACCCATGGGAATACTTCCCCTGCAGGCAGATGAGAATATGGCTTCAGCAAATACCCATTGATAAACAAGTTATCTAGTCCATTTTGTTGATCACTTTACCTATGACATGCTAATAAATAGCATAGCTTCACATCTACAGACCAATTATTATCTTTACAGGGCAACTTCCCATTGAGCCGAGAAACTGCTGCACTACGACATTGGTTTGGCCAGTGCAGTTTCGGCAACGTGCGAAAAGATGACGAAGTGAAGACTCTGCAACCAAGAAGTACCTCTCCCTGGAAGGGCAGCAATCTTTCCTCAAGGGAGTCTTGTTTGTAACACCCTCCTCTGTGTCAGTGTACTGGTCGACATGGTCATCGCTGTCACTGTTGCTGCTGTCACGACTAGTCGACTCATTGTCAGAGCAAACATACTCTGGATCTGCAGCAGATGTCACTTCCTCCCCGTTTTAGTCACTCGAGTCACTAATCGGACCAGTCAACAAACTGCACTGCACACTCGTTGACCTCACTGCTGATGTCACCTGCACAGCAACCTGCTCTGATGCACAGACTGCTTGCACTCTTCTCGTGCGAGTTGATGGCCTGATGTCAACCTGAAAGCATTTGCTGCTCCTTTTTGGAGTGGAAGCTGTGACTGACTCAGGTGTGGAATCCTCTGTATCACAGGAATCCGTACGAGAGCTGTCATATTCAGTTGCTGTATCTTCAGATGACCCATTCTTGGTCGACGGTGGACTATCTCGAGCTGCTGCCAGAATGTCAGCAAATAACTGAAATAACAAATGACCCTTATAGAATTTGCAATAAAATAAATTGTTGTAGGTTTCTGACAAAAGCAAACAAAATCCTGTCTTTTACCATCTTGTCAGAAAGGAGTACATCCATTTGTCTAGTCATTTGCCCAGCTTCCAAGTGTGAACAGACTGCCTAGCTGTGAAAAATACAAATTAATAAATTAATTTCAAGTTGCAAGGTATGTATTGTTTATTCTATGATAAAAACATCATAAATAATTGATATCACGCTTACAGAATCTACACAGAGACATAGTTACTTTTGTTATGTTACACTTTTATGCAAACAATTACCTGGAAAATGTGACAATATATTACTTGTGAACATTTTATTTTTGGTTATAACTAATCATCTATTAAATATACAATAGATAGGTTTGCAACTTGCATTGCATTTATTGTTATTGTTTCACAACAAATGACCATTTTCACACTTGGTAGCTGGGCAACAACCCACATCCAATTGTGAACATATTTATTATTTGATAAATTTACTTGATTTTTTAATAACATTAAGTTAAAAATCAAATAAATTCATTAATGACATTTTGTAACATCATTAGTAGAATCCTTATCCATTGATATAGTTACTATCATAACAATATGTGACTGCAGACATGAACAATCCTGCAATACTCAATGTTATAGTCACTATAGGAAGCCTGCTCCAGGAGTGGTGTAATAATAATAATACCTATTAGTAACAATAAGTTGAACAAAGCACAATATAATAACAGAAACAATGTAATAGTAACTGGCATATAATATATATACATGTTTATTAATAAATGTCGCATCAAAATATAAATTTAATTATGCTTTCTGTATCCTATTGAACTAGTTTATCCAGGTTTTATGATTGCCAACATCCATCCCATGAATAATGTGGGAGCCGAATACTGGTCCTTGGTACATTTCTGAGCTTCTGTTTAAAAAAACATCATGACTTGTGCCAGTAATTAGCAATGCACCAAGCAGTAAGGTGTAATTACACTGATTGCAATCTATTAAATTGCAGTGACATTTCTTTTGTCTTCCATTCATTCATGTTATACAGACATAAAATGAAAAATATGTTCTATCCGTAAACGTTGTTAGTAGATAATACAAGATACAATAGTTATATTTTTGTTCTAAATATTTATCTCGGTACATACTGTAGTTCCAATTCAAAATGTAATGATAATACCTTCAAATGTAATAGTATATATTGCATGATGTACATTGTCTTCGATATTCAACTGTAATAAAATGGAAACTAGGCAATAGCAATATATGACACTGTAATGTAATTCACCATAGGCCTGTGCACTGGAGTTATGAAAATACAAATCAATAAATTACTATTGAAATATTAAAAATTATATAGTAACAAATGTAACAGTACTTGTGTGTTACAATAGTGTGTGTTATGAAAGCTGCATCTACTGTAAGAATTCTATAGTAACAAATGTAACAGTACTTGTGTGTTACAATAGTGTGTGTTATGAAAGCTGCATCTACTGTAAGAATTATATTTATTGAAAACATTACTTTTGAAAACTTAAACATAATATATTATTAACTCGATGAATACATACTGTAATCTACAGGGTGTTCAATGTGGTAACCATTCAATATTAATAATGATTAATCACATCTACCTGCAAGGTTTACCAATTGCAATGGTGATCAGGGTGATGTTAGGCATGGGTTAATTGCATGGGTTAATTATAGTAATAATAAGTATCCGACATGTCACATCCATGTTACCCAGTTCCTGCCATTTCCACCTAGCATGCTTTAATTACCAGTAGATCAGGTTCAGATAACTATTTTAACTGGAGGGAGAATGCAGTGGGCCAGCTGGAGGTGGCTGGTGTATTTGTTATTCATAGCAGGAAAGACCTACAAAGTGCATGGTCAACTGGTAATTAATTAGATTTGATCTTTGATCAGTTGACTAGGGCAAACACTACACTTAGTTCCTCAGTCAAGTGGAGGAGTCACAACAAAGGAGTCCAATTAGCTGGATTAGCAGACAGGTGCCAAACACTGTAATAAACTGTTTCTACAGAGAATACTGATGGGGGATAATTCTTCAGCAAGTCATTGATGACATAAGACTTTAGTGAGTCATGTGTCAGAGGAGGAGATTGCCAGCAACTGGTTCCAACTATGAGAGTGAGACAGACCACTTCCTAATTTTTTAATTTGTGTTTTAAATATCTAACTTATGCATGGTACTTTATGTGTACATACATTTGATGTTGATCAAAATGCATGGCACTTTCATAAAGTCCAAGTATTGTCATTTAAAAAACAACAAATGTTATGTATGAAAAATAATAATTAATTTATGCAAATTCAACGTTAAATACATTTGAAAATATAATTATTCTTCCATCTGCAAATTCACATTGCAATGTTCTACATCCAAGTATTGCTTCTTACGGTTTAACAAACTTATTATAACAGACTAACCTGACTCGGCAACGAGTATAATTAAAATAATTATTTCTTATTTGCATGTAAAAGTAAATAGATTAATTAAATGCATAACTAACAAATTAGCATCAATTAATTTGCTGACGTTTTTGTTTTATTGCCTTACATTCCTGTAAACATGATAATGATAAAAACAGTCACCTGAATCGATTTGATTACACTATCAAATTTTCCACAAAACTGAGTATATGTAGATTTATTATAGTAGTATCGTGCATAACTACAACATTTAGAATATAAGATACTTAGGAAGAGTTCCGTGATATGATTGGAACCAATGGGATACAATGACAATAAGTTGAATAACTTATTTTGACACTTGACTCACACGAGACCGTCCAGTCCAGGCATTATACTAGACCTACAGAATAATAATAGTAGATATAACATGTAAGAATTACCTTGATTCGTTGCCGCTTTCGGTAAGCAGACCTCGTAAATTCACCACTCGTCGAAGGAACCTGGTACCCCAAAGAAGCCATGGGTGTAGTTGCTGAGCCGGCTGTAGTGACAGCGGCAGCGGAGCCTGCAGCGGCGACTGCGGCACTGGAACAACGCTTGCGAGACCCGCTTGCCTTCGACTCGGGCAAAGCGGTCGTCGATCCTGCCCGTGCCGACGCCTGTCTTCTGCGGATTGACGGCATCAATGCAGCTTCTACTGCCGGGAATATTGTTGGGACTGCATCGCTTTTCAACGATATTCGAGCACCAGAATATCCAAGGGTTGCCAACATCTCCGGATCGCGATCAAAACAGCTTTTCTCAAAATGAGCGGAGCAAAGCCGGCTGTGTTTCTTCAATAAAACTGGATCCGTAGGGAACCGAAAAAAATGGTGTGTTGCTGTATGTTTAGAAGAGTTTGCATTACAACCGAATGCCGCACAATGAACCATGATGATATTCGCATTACACAGCCACCTCTGCTGTCATATTGCTGAGAATGAATGTAAACAAGCGGTCGCTGTATCGGCAGAGTCAACTCTGACGTCACATCTCGGCATCCCGAAAAGCGCGCCAAAAATATGCATATTCGAAAATGTCCGGATGTACAGCATAAAATGTGGAATTTTTAATTCTTCGATTTTGGGGGATTTTTTTGGCTTGGTGGACATGGAAATATATAGCAGGATCTAATTTAATATGAATTCAAGCAATAGATGTTTTTATTCCCTTTAAGGTCAACGCATATGAGAAGGAGCGGTTATCCTGAACAAGCAACAAAGAACGAGGAAAATTTAATAAACTTTATTACATTATATCTTCCTTTACATGTGTATATCGATTAGCAAAGATGAAAAGAATAAAGAAATCCCGTAACCCAAATCTTAACAGAACATAATAAACAATAACACTGAATCCTTGAATCTATCTATTGATAGATATTGACCCTCACATAATAGGTATAACCGAATCGTGGGCCACCACTGATATATCAGATGCCGAATTGGGACTAACAGGATATGTAATGTTTAGGAAAGATAGAATAGGAAGAAAGGGAGGTGGAGTTATTTTATATATTAAAGAATCTATCCAGGCTTATGAAATAAAATTAGAAAGAGATGCAGATTGCGAAGAAGCTGTTTGGTGTAACATAGTTACAGGAAACTCAACGTTAACAGTTGGGTTAGTTTATCGAAGTCCAAACATAAGCATAGAAGAGAATGAAAAAATACAAAACGCTATAAGGGAAGTAAGCAAACGGAACTGTATTATTATGGGGGACTTTAACCATGGGCATATACAATGGAAATCTCTACAGAGTATGGGGAGTGAGGACCACAAGTTTTTAGTTTTAGTACAAGATAGTTTCCTTTCTCAACATGTGCTAGAACCAACCAGGGGAGAGAATGTGTTAGACTTAGTTTTGTCCTCACAGAAAGAATTAGTTGACAATGTCAAGATATGTGAGCCACTGGGGAGTAGTGATCACAACCAGATACATTTTACCATCAAAGTAAAATCAGAAAGGAATAGTAAAAGCAGTATAGGAGAAATTTCCACAAAGGAAGGTATAAGGACATGAGGAAATATTTAGCAAAGATAGACTGGAATAACACACTGAAAAATAAGACAGCAACAGAATGCTGGAATATATTAAAGAGTGAAATTAAGTGCATAGTCGATAAATGTGTACCCTTCAAAAAACAAGGGAAACGGTCCAAAAAGAAACACTTATCGAAAGAAGCCATTAGAAAAATTAAGTATAAACAAATGATGTGGAAGTCATATAGATGTACTGGAAATGATGAAGACTACAACATTTATAAAGAAGCACTTAATCAAGCTACAGCTGAAATTAGAAATTCAAAGAGAAGCTATGAAAAAAAATTAGCTAGTAATATAAAACATGACAGTAAGAGTTTTTATGCGTATATTCGAAGCAAACAGAAAGTTCAGGATAAGGTCGGTCCTCTAGAAGATAGTGCTGGAAATACAATATCAGAGGGATTCTTAATGGCAGAAGACCTGAATGAGTATTTTAGTTCAGTGTTTACCAGGGAAGATATTAGTTCACTGCCAGTACCAGAGGCTAAGTTCAAGGGGGCAGATTCAGACCATTTAGGACAGTTAGTTGTAACCTCGGAAATGGTAGCTAAGAAAATAAGGGCTATGAAGGATAATAAATCACCTGGAGTGGACGGGATTCCGCCCAAACTACTATTGGAAATTGTAGAACAAATTAGCGTACCGCTTGCAACAGTTTTGAATTTGTCATTAGAAGAGGGAGTGGTTCCTTTAGAATGGAAAGAGGCAAACATTATACGGTTATTTAAAAAAGGTTCGAGAAACAAGTCAAATAATTATAGACCAGTTAGTTTAACATCGGTGATTTGTAAATTATTAGAAAGACTAATTAAAGATCACATGGTGGATTTTCTTGTTAAACATAACTTGATAAACCCATCTCAACATGGGTTTTAAAAGCGAGGTCATGCTTAACAAATATGTTATGTTTTTTGGAAGACATCACTAGGTGGGTAGATGAGGATCACCAGTAGATATCATCTATTTAGATTTTCAAAAAGCTTTCGACAAAGTACCTCATCAAAGATTACTCCTTAAGCTAAAGGCCCATGGCATAGGAAATGGTATAATAAACTGGATAGAAAAATGGCTGAATGACAGAAGACAACGTGTAGTAGTTGATGGGGAGGCTTCAAACTGGAAATCGGTATTGAGTGGGGTACCACAGGATCAGTACTAGGACCTATATTATTCTTAATATATATCAACGATTTGGACGATGATATAACAAGCAAGGTGTTAAAATTTGCGGATGATACAAAAGTGTTTAGAAGGATTAAAAGTGATGGAGACAGACAGCATTTACAAGATGATCTTGATAGGTTGATCAAATGGTCTGAAAAGTGGCAAATGCTGTTCAATTTTGGGAAATGTAAATGCCTCCACACAGGTCACGGGAATGAAGAGGTAAAATATAAAATGGGGGGTACTGTTCTAAGTACTACTGTAAAAGAAAAGGACTTGGGGTTAACCATTAGTGCTGATATGAAGGTTTCAGAGCAGTGCGGAATTGCAGCGTCAAAGGGAAATCAAATCCTTGGATTAATTAGGCGAAATATAGCGTATAAGAAAAAGGAATTAATAGTACCGCTGTACAAAACAATAGTGAGGCCTCATTTAGAATATTGTATACAAGCATGGAGGCCATATCGCAAGAAGGACATAGATATGCTAGAAAGAGTACAGAGGAGAGCGACTAAAATGATACCAAATCTGAGGGATCTTAGTTACGAAATACGCCTAAAAGAATGTGGTTTAACAACATTAGAGACCAGGAGATTGAGAGGAGATCACATAGAAGTGTTTAAAATATTGAATGGTTATGAAAATATTGATAGAAACATTTTTTTCTCAGTTAAGAAAAATAGAAGGACTAGAGGACATGAAGCTACATTAGTAAAGGAGCAGTGTAGATTAGATATAAGAAAGTTCTCATTCTCACAAAGGACTGTAAATGAATGGAACAGATTATCTCCTGATTGTGTTGGTGCTAGTAGCGTGAATATGTTTAAAAATAAAATCGACACACACCTTAAAAAGGCGGGATACATGTAGATAAAAAGTATTGGACTCTCGATAAGCCAAAAGGCTTCCTTGTCCACCTGCCATCCAGAGTAATTTTCGGGATGGCAATCTTGTTAAATCTGTTAAATCTTGTTAAATCTATCTAACTAAGAAAGTAAAGTTACAATTAATCTTTCAGTTATCCAATTCCTCTTCCTTTCTAAAGTGGATTGTTCCACTACACGATCAAACACTAGGCACCAAGTGTTATCTAAGAATAAATCCCATAAAATAAATACACAACATATCGCTAGCCCTCGCGGACTCTCATTACAGTAATCGGTTACAACAAATATGCATATGTATACTTCAAGAGTAATAATACCTCACTTCAAAACCACGGATAACTACCATTCACAAAACAGCAAATAATAGTAACGTTCAATTAGAAAATAGACATTTACATTGGGCTAGTCCCATCTCGAACCTATACGAACGTTTGTTGAAGTCATCACGCCGAGCTCAGAAAACAATCAGAACGGTGTATCTTGGCCGCACGAGTGATGACGCCGGGCAATCGACGCTTGCCGCCGTCCGCCGCGAATTCTCGAGTCGCGTTCGTGCTATGATCGACTTGTCTCGCACGGTCGCAAACGATTGCGAAGTCAGTAGAATACGTTCGCGTGAATGACGACGCCGGGCGGTAGACGCTTACCGCCGGCCGCTACGAATTCTTGAGTCGCGTCCGTGCTTCGATCGAATGGTCTTGCCCGGTCGCAAACGATTGAGAAGTCGGACGATTGGGTTCGCGCGAATGACGACGCCGGGCAATATACGCTTACCGCCGGCCGCTACGAATTCTCGAGTCGCATTCGGTCACGCTGTCGGACAAAGTCGCGATGAGACTGCTGTTCGAGGATGGCCCGAGCTGGGGTGAGCGCGTCGCGATTTTCGCTCATCGACACAAATACTCGCCGTGGCAGTTGTTCTCAGACGTCGGGACCGACTGGAAAGTTTCTTCAATAAACCGCTGACGTGGCGGCATGGCTTCTTCGAAGCTCGAATGGCTTCTTCGAAGCTCGAACAGTCACTCTGGACACTGAATATCGCACACAAATTTTGGGAACGTAACCCACATTAACAATTCCCATCACGCTCCACGATTTGATTCGCCATTCTCTGGGCAGCAGGGCAACCTGTGTCGTTCAACCCTGGATCTGTCCCAGTCCTTCGCCAGCGCCCAGATGGCGAAATACTTATGACAGACGTTAATATAAGCGGACCTATGTACACATCATATGACCGGTTTCCATCAGTTCTATTGGCTAATACAATATACAATTCAAGCTACACATTGTGCAACACCCTCTAAGATACAGTGAAACCACCTGCTTGCATAGAAACGCTAGCAAAAGAATACCACGCCCCACTGAACGCATCTGCAACCGAGTTACTTACGTAACTAATACGGTTGGTCAACAATCTGCCTATCTCCTGGCTTGACCTTCCTCATTTACTAAATTAAACCTAAAGAAAGTAGATTTAAACACCCATAAATAGCATAAATGCTACATTGATGTTGCCCATTACCGTTCTGTGGTCACTTCCAATGTTGACTTGGTTGATGACAGTTACGTCAGTGACCTTGTCTGGCTTGTTTGTCAGGATGTAGTCAATTTCGTTCTTCGTTTCTCCATTTGGCCTTTTCCATGTCCATCTCCTCCCTGCTTTCTTCTGGAACATGGTATTCATGATTTTGTACTGTCTTTATGTTGCCCATTCTACCAAGGTGTCGCCTCTTTCGTTTTTCACACCTAGGTCAAATTTGCCTGTTGCCGTTTCCGAAATGTTTGTTCGTTTCCCTACTTGCGCATTAATTAAAGTCTCCCATCACTATCGTGTAGTGGGTTGGCTTTTCTAAGGTCTCATCCATGTCGTTGTAGAAGTTGTCTGTGTCTTCTTCTGAGTATGATGTTGTTGGTGCATATACTTGTACTATCTTTAGCTTGTAGAGGTTTGTTATGCATAGAACAAGTTCTGCTACTCTGGGGCTGATTCTGTTAACCCTCACTATATTGTCTTTCCTTTTCTTGTTTATGAGAAAGCTTACTCCAGCTTGGCCGTTGTTCGCTGTGGAATGGCATAGTAGATGGCCGCTTTGTAAGGTAGTGAAGCATGTTTCTCTTCTTCTGACTTCTCCGATTCCGATCACATCCCACGCCAACTTGGTTTCCCTAAGTTCTTCCTCCAGTTCTTGTATCTATCGAAAGAAGCCATTAGAAAAATTAAGTATAAACAAATGATGTGGAAGTCATATAGACGTACTGGCAATGACGAAGACTACAACATTTATAAAGAAGCACTAAACCAAGCTACAGCTGAAATTAGAAATTCAAAGAGAAGCTATGAACATAAATTAGCTTGTAATATAAAACATGACAGCAAGAGTTTTTATGCGTATGTTCGAAGCAAACAGAAAGTTCAGGATAAGGTCGGTCCTCTAGAAGATAGTGCTGGAAATATAATATCAGAAGGATTCTTAATGGCTGAAGACCTAAATGAGTATTTTAGTTCAGTGTTTACCAGAGAAGACACTAGTTCACTGCCAGTACCAGAGGCTAAGTTCAAGGGGGCAGAATCAGACTATTTAAGACAGTTAATTGTAACCCCAGAAATGGTAGCTAAGAAAATTAGGGCTATGAAGGATAATAAATCACCTGGAGTGGATGGTATTTCACCCAAACTACTAGTGGAAATTGTAGAACAAATTAGCATACCGCTTGCAACAGTTTTCAACTTGTCATTAGAAGAGGGAGTGGTTCCTTTAGAATGGAAAGAAGCAAACATTATACCGTTATTCAAAAAAGGTTCGAGAAACAAGTCAAATAATTATAGACCAGTGAGTTTAACATCGGTGATTTGTAAATTATTAGAAAGACTAATGAAAGATCACATAGTGGATTTTCTTGTTAAACATAACTTGATAAACCCATCTCAACATGGGTTTCTAAAAGCGAGGTCATGCTTAACAAATGTGTTATGTTTTTTGGAAGATATCACTAAGTGGGTAGATGATGGATCACCAGTAGATATCATCTACTTAGATTTTCAAAAAGCTTTCGACAAAGTGCCACATCAGAGATTACTGCTTAAACTAAAGGCCCATGGCATAGGAAATGGCATAATTAACTGGATAGAAAAATGGCTGATTGACAGAAGACAGCGGGTAGTTGTTGATGGGGAGGCTTCAAACTGGAAATCAGTTTTGAGTGGTGTTCCACAGGGATCAGTACTGGGACCTATATTATTCTTAATATATATAAACGATTTGGACGATGATATAGCTAGCAAGGTGTTGAAATTTGCAGATGATACAAAGTGTTTAGAAGGATTAAAAGTGATGGAGATAGACAGCATTTACAAGATGATCTTGACAGGTTGATCAAATGGTCTGAAAAGTGGCAAATGTTCAATTTTGGGAAATGTAAATGCCTCCACACAGGACATGGGAACGAATATGTAGAATATACAATGGGGGGAACTGTACTAAGTACTACTGTAAAAGAAAAAGACTTAGGGCTGACAATTACTGCTGACATGAAGGTTCCAGAGCAGTGTGGAATTGCAGCTTCAAAGGGAAATCAAATCCTTGGATTGATTAGGCGAAATATAGCATATAAAGAAAAAGAACTAATAATACTGCTGTACAAAACAATAGTTAGGCCTCATTTAGAATATTGTATACAAGCGTGGAGGCCATACCGCAAGAAGGACATAGATATGCTAGAAAGAGTACAGAGGAGAGCGACTAAAATGATACCAAAACTGAGGGATCTTGGTTATGAAAAACGCCTAAAAGAATGTGGTTTAACAACACTAGAGACCAGGAGATTGAGAGGAGATCAGATAGAAGTGTTTAAAATATTGAATGGTTATGAAAATATTGATAGAAATATGTTTTTTTCAGTTAAGAAAGATAGAAAGACTAGAGGACATGAAGTTACATTAGTAAAGGAGCAGTGTAGATTAGACGTGAGAAAGTTCTCATTTTCACAAAGGACTGTGAATGAATGGAACAGATTATCTGATGATTGTGTGGGTGCTAGTAGTGTGAATATGTTTAAAAATAAAATCGACACATACCTCAGAAGGGCTGGGTATATGTAGATAAAAGGGTTGGACTCTCGATAAGCCAAAGGGCTTCCTTGTCCACCTGCCATCTAGAGTTAATTCTCTGGATGGCAATCTTGTTAAATCTTGTTAAATCTTGTTAAATCTGTTCGTCTCTTAGTAATGTTCTTACGTTATATGTTATTATATTCAGTCTACTTACCTTCTCTCGGCGGCTCTTCATGACCCATAGATTCTTAGCACCCCCTACACGTAGCCCTACTTGACACGAACCGCCTCCTTTGTCATAGACTCTTTCGATGCTGCTGGGGACTGGGGGCCTTGGCTTCATTGTATTTTGCATGCTGGTGTTGTTGGTCTACCCTCCCCGCTGGCCGGTGCGGGTTGGAAGGGGGGAGTCGTACGGTGAACGAAATTGCCCAAGTTTCGACACGGCAGCCGAACCAATACCGAACCACTGCTCAGCCGGCGCCGAGATTTGAACCCCGGTCCCTCCAGTCGAGAGTCCGGTACTCTAAACACTCGGCCACTGCGCCCCATATGTATATATATATATATATAAACTCAGGAACTTCACAATTAAGGTCACCAGTGAGACTGGGTAAAAGTAATCTGAATAGCAAGGTGACCATATTAGTGGGACTAATTTCCTATACTTTACATTATATATGGAACTAATTTGGGACTGGCCTATGGTGACCTTAATAGCAATGTGGCTATATTAATGAGGTGATCGTAAACCGAGGTTCAAGTGTAACTATATGACATGTGTGGATGTAGATACTAATTCGTTTCAGGCTATATTTTACCATTGTAACTGCCGATCACTAACATTGTGTACACCGTTTCGAAAGATGTGTATGTTTAAATCCGGAATGCCTGTTTAAATAATAATGTACTTCCAATCTAACTGAAAACCTGAGTTTTTGTCCAGATAGGCAAACTATTATTGCATGAATATCCCCTCCCTAGTTATTAAAATGTATGCCTTCTTATGCTCATCATGTTTGGATTGTGTTCTACAGCAGTCTTCAAAAATGTTTGAAACAAGTTTGTGTTAAGTGAACTATACTGGGAGTAGTGTATAAAAAGGTGTCGACAAAGTTGCTTTTACATTACTTTAGAAAATTCATAAAATATAAATGTTCCACATTTATAATATTTTAGGGATCTTATTGAGCTAACTTCACTAATGACTGAAATCAGTGTTTTAAAATATGCGTTACTTTTAAAGTTTTGTAATTTTATAACTTTATTTCCATCATACAATGGCCATTTTATTTGTTATCGAAACAGGAGTTCGACAGAAACAAATTCAATATCTTTTACTCTAAATGATGGGCAAAACAAATAGTTATTGCACTCCCAGTACAAAATTAAATATGTTTTTACACTGATGCGATATATTTTAATATTGTCGACACTAATGTTATGCTCTTTATAGATCTACATTTTTCAAACTAAAATTAAACCTTATGTAGACAGGAAAGTACATAACCACCTATCCAATTTTAATACCGTAAATTGCTTCAGTGATGTATAATGTATTTATACTGCTTATGGAAATAGCAGCTGGATTTATGGTGCAAATAAAATGGTTTCATTATTGAATGTTTCTCGGCTTCATGGAGTACGTTTCTGTTATCTAAACGTTTCATTAAAACTTCACTTCAAAATGTATAGCTAGATGTACCTAGTGAAAAAGGAACATGATACAGTTTAGTACCATAGTTTTTATATTCCAACAAAAACAATGCCGAGTAAAAAATAATGCCGAATAAAAGTGTATCCAAATTTAATTTGTTATTTCGTAATTGGCCTGAGAGCCAATCATCGTCTCTACCCGAATCTGGGGTAAAGCCCCCTACCGGTAATATTGGCAGGAGTTTAATAATCCAGGCCGTTGTGACTGACCTGTTGGGCTAATTTACATATTTGGCTTCGCTTGGGTGGGTTCTAAACTCGCCAGTCACCTTACGGCAATTTTCGTGAATTTGCATATCAACAAATCTTGTTTTTAAGAAGCCACTGATTAAATTACGATGTTCCGTATCGATAAATAGTACCTAGATAGGAGTGTACGGCGTTTTGCTGAAACGAGTGAAATTACATAAACGGGGATTCCCCACTTGTTTTCAAGGCCAAGCGGTTAGATCCAAGGCCACGCACGTTGTGCACATAAAGTTGGCAGAATGCACTCTCACTTAGTATGTAAAGCAAATAACTGGATTGGGCCCAACTATGCTCAAATGTTATCTTTAGAACAATTTCTCGAATTTAACTGACATATCAATCGGTTTAAAGGCAATTGCGGTTGAAAGGGACAACATGTTCGGAGGAAGCGAACACGTTCGCAGCCTCATTCTGACTCCTCTGTTCTGACTCGAACTCGATCAGGCGACGTTGGTGAGGGGTGCCACCGTGAAATAATTATACAATCGCGTGAACTAGATTCCCATTTCAGACATGTTTGTGCCTTTTGACTCGATGCTTAAACTTAAAAGTCTTAAATGTTTTTTTTTAAATATACAACATTCCCCAAACACACCAAACACCCTAATCACTGTTGTGCTATAATTACACGTCATTTCTTTGACAATTGTATGCCCTTTCTTAAAAATGTATAGATTATTCTGTAGGATTGTTTTGCGCGTTTTTCAATATAATTCTTTATTATATAAACACTGTAGTATTCTGCATGTTTCTATCATATATGAATTATTTTGTGATTGTTGCAGATATTTATATATAACATTTTGTACTATGTAATTGTATAGTATTATGTGGAGTTTTAATGCATTTGACTGTGCTCTGTAGATTTCTATAGACTTATATAATTGTCTGTAAAACCAATGCATTTCTGAAGATTTTTTTATTAATGGTAGGAACTTTTATTATTAATTTTATGATATTGTTGATTACATATATTATATAATAATGTTAACTATCTTGCAGTTTTAATAACGTTTTATTGGTGCATTTTTATTGAATGCAGACACCTGTAACCATTTATTTACACTGTTATCAGACTGTGGTTTGTGAAAGTATTACTTGAATCAATATTCATACGCCGAAACGCGATATTTAGGGTGATTCAGCATACGTGCCTGGAAGGGTTAACGTGACAGTGACACCCCCGGCTTGTGGACATCGCGCGAGTTCGTTCGCCGAGTGTACTCTGGAGCCTCAATCGCAGCCAGTGAGTAGAACTCTCGCGTCAGGTAGCCTGTTAGACGACGTCCGTCGATTTTGCCTGGCTATGCATTGTCAGTGACACCAGTAACGACGATGGGCAAGGGTGCGTTAAACCACCCCAACTTGTTCCTGCAGGAGTACAGTTGGGAGGAGATTCGGCGGCATAATACGAAAAAAGAACAATGGATTGTGATAGACGGCTACGTGTATGACATAACGGTATGGTCTCGCAAACATCCCGGCGGAGGCAGTATTATCCGCAACTACGCCGGAGAAGATGCTTCGGTAAGAATTACCGATGTCTGGTTTATGTCAATGTTTGCCCTCTCCTAGAATGTGTTCAAACGCGGTCTTTGTGCTGTGACCTTCCTCGGTGCTCAGCGCCAGTGCGTGCCGCATCGCAGCATCTCGAGGACACGTGTGCGGCTGGCAATCGCATGACAATTGGCGTTTTCTTTTCGCTTACCATACGGCATAAGTTTATAAATATAACTTACGATAGTGCTATTATTATTATGTCAACCTGCCGTATATTCGCAGATTGAAGTATGCTTATAGTCTATAAAGTCATGACATTACTTAGTAAATTAAACCAACTTCATTCATACCTGGCATTTGTTTTGTTTCTTGGCAATCTTGTTTACCTTTTCCTGGCTTAGACTTAGTCTTACGCTTAGTCTTAGATTTGCGGTAATGACTTTTTATAAAGCTCACCTGTCATAATCACATATGCATTCAGTGAGTTGGACTCTTTCTTTGCTTTGACCTTAGCATGCCATATATATATCATGTACTTAAGATTTAGTCTTCTTAGTCTTAGTCTTAGAGTTAGTCTTATGAGCCAGATGATCCTGCATAAAAA
Source organism: Paraescarpia echinospica (assembly GCA_020002185.1). Taxonomy (NCBI): domain Eukaryota; kingdom Metazoa; phylum Annelida; class Polychaeta; order Sabellida; family Siboglinidae; genus Paraescarpia; species Paraescarpia echinospica. The sequence continues at coordinate 50,687,591 of CM034536.1, forward strand.
GGTTAAAGAATGGCACTAAATTATATTTATAGTACTATAATTTGTATAAGTTTTTAATGTCATTAAAATCATTAAGCATAAAAGTAGGTACATTACAAAAAAAAAATCAAAATTGATATATAATAATTTAAACACTTCTATGTGATAGTGTATGCTATGTAGTTTACAACCCTTTTTGAAATTTTAAAATATCTCTATTATTAACAAAGTAAATCCACTTTTTAGTGTCTGAAAAAAGGGTCATTGTGTCTATAGGATTCATGTCCATTTCTTGTGATCTGGAGCTTGTGCAGACTGTGCTGCCACCATGTGGCACTGAATATAGGCAAAACATTACATAATCTGTTCTAATGAAGATATTCAAGTAAAGTAAAATATTATGACCCAAAAATGTTGACCTTGTACTGTGACTTTGACATGACCTAGTTATTTGACCTTTAATGACTTGACCTATATATGCTGACAAGTGACCTAATTAAATGATTATGTGTGACACATGGGCTTGGTATGATTATAAAGTGTTAGAATGGAACATTTATGTACACATTGACTATAAAGTAGCATATTAAAGCATGAACCAATAGTGAGGTAACTTGTTTAAAAAAAATGACCTTTGACCTAATTGCATGTATGAATGTGCAATTTATTTTAAACTAATAATTATAGTATGTTGTGCTAGCAAATTAAAAGTAACTAAATGTTTAACCTTGACCATAATAGCATATGACCTTGATACGATCTAGATAATTGACCTTGAATGAGCACCGACCGAGCATGGACTTAGTAACTTTATAAATCCTTGTAATTTATCACATATACTTATTAACCATAATTTTGGGGATAAAATGGCATATTAAAGTGTGAACCATTAATTATTAATTTGTTTAAAAAAAATGACCTCTAACCATATTGTCTATATTATTAATGTCCATTTTATTTTACTTAATAATTATGGTAGGTTGATCAAAATGAAAGTTCAACTATTAACTGTTGACCATTGGGCATTATTTGACTTGTTTGTAAACATTGAGGTGTCCCTGACACAACCATTGTTGTGAAGAAACACAACAGCATTGCTTGAATTTAAAATAATTTATTATGCATTCCAAGATCTGTATAATTTCCTGTATAGTTCAATGTCATGAAATGTTCACAGTACAATGCAAAGGTCACTACTACAACAATGACACTTAATTGTTTTGTTCATTAATGTCACACATCAACATGAAGTAATGTTAACATGTTGTTCACAGTATGCAGCTGACAAGTAGACATTGAAAACAACTGAAACAGCAGAAGTACAAGAACTAGTCAGCTTCACTGCACATACAGGGAACTATAGAAGGCGGAACAGAGTACATTGCCGACTAGTGTAGATATAATCGGTTCACTGTTTCATATATCCATGCAAGTGAAGTGTACCAATGTTCACAGGACACTGTTGGTCGAGTGTAGATAAATCCATTCAATGCATCATACAGCAATGCAAGTAAAGTGTACCAATGTTGACAGGACACTGTTGGCCAAGTGTAGATATAATCAGTTCAATGCGTCATATACATAAATACAAGTGAAATGTGCCAATGTTCACAGGATACTGTTGGTCGAATGTACATATAATCAGCTCAATGTGTTATACATCAATGCAAGTGAAATGTGCCAATGTTCACAGGACACTGTTGACCAAGTAGATATAATCAGTTCAATGTGTCATATATCCATGCAAGTGAAGTGTGCCAATGGTCACATGACAGCAATGTGTAACTGTGTCAATGTTCATGTGACACGAGGCTCAAGTACCGCTACAGATCATTGGGCAGTTTTGTTCGCAGGATGGCAGATACATAGTTAGGGTACAGCTCCGTACTATGACCAGATCAATCCTGACCCATATGTGTGAAAAGGTAGTTTACCTTAGGAAAGGGAAGACATACCACAGATGGTCTAATACGGCACATTCAAGTTGTGCCAGCAACTGCAACAAAGGTGTTCATCGTTGACATAGGGACAAATGATCTAAGCAAGATTAATGTAACTGTAGTAATAGTATGCCAAATATCGAACTTTGTACAGTTAAGAGAAAATGTTGATATTTTAGAAAATAAATTTGCTGGAAGTGAGAATTTACATATACAATAGTTAACAAAAGAATTTAGAGAAAAAATGTATTGAGGAGTATGTCGAGAGACCTTGCACATGAAGTAGCATGAGGATAGCAGCCAAGACTACTGCAACCGCTGGTTAACAGCATGGAATGCATGTATAGCTGCTAACCTCATGCTACCGACATACCTAATCGATCCAAGTGGACTCATGTGCACACCGTCTTTCGCATAGTATTTCTCCTCAAACAATTTACGGTGATGCCAATAAGTTATTGTTTCCAAATCTTTTACCAATGCATAAATTTTATCATTAAGAATCTGTCTGGCATGTTCCAAATCAGATCTCACTTCAAACCGACTAAACTTTACTGGTACTCGGGTCAATATTTCGCATACTACTACCTGGACCACAGAAGGTATTGCGAGCAATTCACGAGCGAATGCCACAATACGGTCTGCTAGGTCCTCAGGTACACAATCTATGCTGCTTAGATCATTAGTTCCAATGTCAACAACAACAACAGTTGGTGCAACTGCCCGCACAGCCCCCAGTTCCCGAAAAAGGCCATCCATAGTAAGCCCACCTTTCCCTCGGAAAACGACCTTTCCAAACATATCAGACAGGCAGAGGTCTGGTTGATAGTACCTGTGCTGTACCCCACATATGTTACCTCTCCGACACGTCTCTGCCATCCTGCGGACGAAACTGTGACCAATGATCAACAAGGTTGGCGTCACCTTCGGCATGATCTGGAAAGTAAGAATGTACATATAGTTAAGTTTGTCCAGCTATTCCATACATTTTATAAGTGCAGTTATTACCACACTGTTCTTAGTGCACACAACACCGATGTCTTTTATCAGTGTTGTGATTCACGACAGAAACCAACGTGGAGGTGACAGTGTGAATCTTCTGTCTCTGTATGTGAGTATGCGAGAATATTTGTATGAGTTTGCAATTGAGTATATCAACAATAATATATGTTCAATTAAATGTAAACATAACACATTTTTTCATTATATTATAAAATTAATTATTTTATATTAATTATAAAAGTGTCGATGGCACTGGATAAAATGTTAAATGGCTCAATATCAATAATGTAAAACTCGGCCAAAACATGTCAAGATCATATAGATTTTTTAATTGTGAAAGTATTATTTTAACCAAAGCTTTTTTTTTTTAAATAAATAACATCATACATTATTTACATATATATAATTCATTATTCGCACAAAATACATCGGGATTTACGTGCAAACAGTGTTGATTATGTGGATTTTAAATTGTAGGAAACAGTGTGACCTACAATGGCTACATTCTGTTCGTATCTCATACGAATCGAACAGTCGGGCACAGAAATATTGGATCACTTCAGTCTACGCTCACATTCTCAGACCCAATGCTACATTTGTAAATCAATTAAAAACTATGACTAATTTTTAGAATAGCTTAGAAGCATACATTTTAATTGGTGTCAGAGCAAGCATTTTGTGATTTGCATAGCGCGCGCCCGTCGAACTTAATTGTGCCAACGCCAACGTGGCGTACATGCTGCGGCACAGCTCGTGCGCTTGTCTGCTAACTGCGCTTTTCCATTTTGAACGCCAAACAGCGTGCAACATGCCTATTTTCGACGGGCCGCTGCGTCTTTCCGACAAAGCTCACAACTATAACATGCATATCATATTAAAGTAGATATACATAAAATAGAGTGCGTAAGATAAATAAAAGGCTGTTGGTAATTTTTACCGTATTTTTAAACGATTGTTTAAACGTCAAAGTTAACAACCACTTACCTCGGTCAAAATTTTCGGAAAACTGTCCGCGAACATGGCTATGACGTAGTTCTGTCTTTCATTGGTTCATGTGATCATCAATATAGGTCGAATATTCATTTGCATAATGTTGCCACGCAATCTTGGGGAAGCCCCGAATCTTGGCGGGAGCGGAGCCACGCGACACAGATTTTGGTCTAGATTCAGAGGACAAATCTACAGTGCTGCCTCTAGCGGATTGTAATGTACCTAATAAAAGGTGTATGATTTTAAGTTTATTATCAATATTGATTATCAAGGTCTTCTAATATGCACTGCTCGTATCTGGTTAAGCAAAATGGTTCACGGTAGTCAGCTGGTAATACTAAATTTAAAAAATGAAGAGCTCTGCAAAAACTCACTGTAACTGAGACCTTCTGACTTGTTAAGCATATTTTTGTTTAATAAACATGTTTAATTAAAAGTTGATTCTATTATTGTTGAGTAACAAACCACTATTATTTAATAACTTGTGGTAAGATGGAATCTAAATGTGATGTGACAAAATACATAGGTTGGTGATTATTTTCTGGTAGATAATCTGCAAATTTTAGTAACTTGTTGAAAGAGAAAGGAATAATAATGCCTGATTTGTGACCAAAATTGTCTGCTTCCACTAGGCTAAATATAACTCAGTTAATCTATTTGTGTAAAACATGCAAGCACATTGATCAAGAAATAATAGAGCACCTTCAGCTCTGTACCCAAACAAGTACTCAAGTTCAGCAAAATGTATTTTCATTATACTATAATACTACTTAGACTTAGAAGCTCCCGCGTCATCCTACGCATGAGGCAGTCAACACTCTCCAACTGGATCAGTCAGCAGTCAGCATTTTGACATCACCCCAGCTCCTGTTCACTCATTGAAGATCTCGCTGGATGGTCTGGTGCCAGTTCATCTTGGGTCGGCCTCTCCTCCTTCTTCCTTCTGGGGTCCACCATAACACCTGGTAGGCGAATCTTGTGGGAGGAAGCCATGAAAAATAACCCAACCAGTTCATGCAGATCGTATTGGACACTGGAGTTTGTAATGAAGTCGCTCCATTTGATGCCCAAGATCTTCCTAATGTATCATCCGTCTTAGTAATAATTATATTCTAGTCAGTCGTTATAAAGCTAAAAGAAATAGTTTTATATTGGGATGCAACGGACATATATATAGAATATGTTTCTGTATTTTTTTCTGTAACTTGCTAGCTCTATTATATAATTATTCCGTCTTGTGGAGCTTCCGTGTGCACACATGCATGCGTGAATGCGCGCATGGCACATGTGTGCACACATGCATGCGTGAATGCACGCATGGCACATGCACACATTTGCGTACGCATTCATCTTTATCAGTACCCACTGCAGTGATTATTTTTGTATTCCATGTATGATTATAGTTACAATAATCCTTTGTCCAATGCAAAAGTGTAGAGCTCTGATGACCTGTGTACCTTGAGTACTTGGCAGACTCTGGACTACCGGTAGTCAGCCTTTGACCAGGGAGCACATTTCACATGCACACACCATGAGTGGCCTTATTTGATACCAACCGGCAAAGCCTACTTTTGGTGTTGGTATTGAAGAGGGTTAATGGCTCATAGGCACACATATATATATAATACACAAAGTGAATACTGGGATGTTAAATTCACTATAATATTTGTTACTGTTAGAAATAAAATTGTATATACTTTATTATTTGGTTGACATTAACATTCATGACAAGTTTTTACTAAAATGTTTTAACTCTTAGTTTCATATAAACATTTATTGAAGGCAACCTACATCTATTTTACAAGAAATTGGATCAGTGTACTTCGTTCATGGCTGCATTCAGAACAGATAAGCATCAATATTGTCTTAACATGGCAAACACCTGCAGTACGTATATATATATATCTGTATTTGTGGGGGGGGGGGGACAACATATCTATCATGCAATTTATGGGTCAACTCAAGATAAATAACTTTGTTTATTTACTCTGTTAATTCTAAATGAGATGATGACAAATGATTTGTGACAATGAAAAAGGAATGTCATTTTATAGTTGTTTTTAATATTTTTGATATCTGGAATTTTTATCTTATAATATATTTATACACTGTATATATAAATTTGTATGTATTGTCAATTATGTTTTTTAACATTTAGTAGATACTAAATATATTCCATTCATTTCTTGTCATCATTGAGAATTAATATATATAATTCTTATATAAATATCCTTATCTGTGTGTCCTCTGTTCTTTTACTAATGCTACCTCATGTTCTCTATTATTTGCTTTATGAATTAACTCCGTTGTAAATTGTAATATTATTTTCATTTGCAGGAGGCGTGGTATGCGTTTCATACAAACAAGGACTTCGCATCCAAGTTCCTGCGCACCCTCGTTGTAGGGCAGGTGAAGGGAGGCACGTCGGACACGGTGGGTAAATGAAGACAATCTTTCATGATTTCTTTGACATTTTTGGCAAGTTCTCTCTATTATGGAGCACAGTGCAGTGCTACACGTTTGTAACCCCCTGAAAATTGCAGCTGATTAATGATAATCCCAAGTTTTCAGCCTGTTTGCAGTAAGAAATATTTGTCTGTTTTCACCGTAACGCTAACATTGATAACCTCTGTTATTATTCCTTAGCCAAATTCTTGTTGAATGCAAAATTTTAAACCTTTTAATAAATATACTAGAACGGTTCTGTGAATTGTGAATGCTGAGAAATGGCGCCTCCCTTGCAGTTACTCATCATAGAAGACTTCCGGAAGCTTCGCAAGACAGTCGAGGACATGGGACTCTTCAAACCGAGCAAGACCTTCTTCACCTTCATCATGCTACACATCTTTGCTGCCGAGTTCATTGGTTGGTTCATCATGTGGTACTTTGGCACCGGTTGGATCCCCTTCGTCATTGGTGCGTGCTTCCTCACAATCGCTCAGGTTTGTTCAGATGTTTTCTTGAAATCAAGTCTTTATGCAGGATCAAATTTTTACCAACTGGTCCAAAAACGTCCTGGTAGATATACATGTCTGAGCACACGTGCAGTCCAGTCCAAATGTGCATATATGTACATAAATACATGCATGTATGCAATAATACACGCGCACACACTTGTGACACACATTTTTAAGGCATGATGGCCAAAGCCCATATAAAAAATCATATGTGTATGTATAAAAGTGAGGGTCGATAATTTATTTAACCCTTTTTATCCGGAATATGTACTGGTGCGTAGTTCCGCTTGTTTCCGGGATACGTACCGTTGTGTAGTTTCTAAGAACATTCTTAACGCTGAGATGATTGTCTTAGTAAATGACGTGACTTTTTAAAATATAAGCGAACATTGGAGTTTACGCAAACACGTGACGCTAAGTAACTGCGTAACTTTAAGTACACTTCATGAAACCGGCCCCTGTTGTCGTTTAACATTCCCATTTGTCACATGCTTATATCACATGATCGCTACAAGGTTTTGCCAACTTCCTGTAATGGCAGCGTTTGTTTTATTTCACAATGTCAACACGTTTGAGTGAATTTTCAGCAGACTTTTAACTGTAATTTAGTGAGTTGCGGTTACGTGATTTCAACCCGGCTGATGGCAACACATTGGACAGTGACGGGAGCAATTTATTAGACAGATGTAGATCTTGAGGATGTTTTAGATGGGGAAATGGAGGAGATTTTTTATCCACTTGACAGGGCACAATTTTATTTGAATGGTGGCGAGATTGGTTCCATAGTTGATCATCGGATTGCCAATCCGTTTGGTGAGAGCGATGATGATGAAACTGATTTCGAAGGGATTCATGGAGACTGGGTCGCTGAACCTGACAGCTTTCATGCCACTACTCTCCCTGTATTTACCGTGGGTGGTGGCAGCTCAGAGCAACACCCAGAGGAAATGACTGCTGAACATTATTTCAGACTATTTTGGGATTCAGAGATGAGATGGAAATTTATAAAAAAAAACATGGTGTTGGTTTATGGCTTGGCTAATGAAGTTTGTTGTGTTGTTATTGTAATAAATCTGTTTACAAACTGACATAAGGTGCGCTTATTTTATATTCTATAAATATATGGGCATATATAAAAAATGCAAATTTTGAATGTTCTATCAAAGTACCTTTCTGCCAGTTAAGCCAATGAAGTCATACTATATTATATTAAATCATAACATTTTATTGAACCATATATATATATATATATATATACATACATATATATATATATATATATATATATGGGCATATCCACACTGTACTGCAACTCACTGGGCATTATAAGAAAATTTTTAAATGCTGATTTGAATGGAAAAACAAACAGTTATGTTCTAATTTTGGGGATACATCAGTCATAGCCATCATAAATATATAAAACAAACATGGAAAATTAATATACTGGACAACTATAGGGTGGAATATCATACATTTTATTGACATCAAATGCATTCTACTATGTATTTACACTTGCCATGCCTTGCTTAGACATGAGACAATGTGAATCAGTTCATAATTCATTATAATAAAAGACATAATTTTCGTATAGCAACATAAACTGCAGTCTCCGTGCCGAAAACCCAACTAATAATAGCGCAAACTTCGTTATTAATAAACAACTATGATGTCCAAGGCGCTGCCATTTTTGCAGGTCCACAGGTGGCAAACGTCTATCACGAAAAACTCATTTTTTTCAATGCAAGCACATGTCAAAAATACCCACAATTCATAGCTCAGATATCAAGGAATCAGCCAGTATTAGTCTCTTAAGTATCCGCAAGATGGGGCCACAGCTTTATCTTCACCGGGCGCTTTCAGACATGCAAGGTCTAATGGGTTAAAGCTTTTTTTATGTTATTCTGTTACTAATTTGTTTCTCTGTTCATTCCAGACGTTAGCATGACCATTTGTCACTCATTGGTTAGCCACTTTTGTTTGTCACTGTAACCATTTATCTCTTATTTTCAATGATATCAGTTTTGTTGTTTATCTGTTAGGATTTTGGTAAATAAATTTATTTGATGATTATTATTATAATTACCACTTGTTATTGTATGACCACTTGAAACTCTAAGTACTTTTGTGACCCAGAATCCAGATAGGCTCCTTTCCACTGGTCACAGTGTAGATGAATAATATGAGTACAGAATGATTGACCTTGGCCTGATAATATTTGGTTGCCTTTCAGAATCAAACTGGATGGTCTCAGCACGACTATGGCCATCTGTCTGTGCTACCAACAAACCGGCTAAATCACTGGATGCACATATTTCTCATCAACTTCATGAAGGTACGTTTGTGACACGCGGATACTAGACCCAGTTGTTTTGGCACCATTGCAATTTCTTTCTCATGAGTTATTTCATGGACATTTTTGAAAGCTGTGACCATAACATGGTATTTTCCAATTTGAAACTCTAAATATTATGATAAGCAAACTGTTTGTGAGTTCTCAGTTTGATATATTGTTTTCCTGGCAGAAAAGATACCGCATGGGTTATTGGTGTCCAGCTTTATGTCACGAATGCTTTCGTTAGTACATTTAAGGGGCAATGAGATATAATTTTTGAAAACAAATTCCTAATTATTTAGTTAACAGCTGCGGCATTGATTGTTGTTATAACGTAAGTTCTAGATCTACAACTTTGGATTGGTTCCGCAGGTTGACGGGTCCAGTTCTGCAGCTTTGACCCAGTTCTACAACATTGATCTATATCTGCGATATTTATTTTATAGGGCGCATCGTCCGACTGGTGGAATTACAGACATAACAACCACCACGCAAAACCTAACGTAATACACAAAGATCCAGACATCAGACTCGACTATCTGCTACTGGTGGGCAAAGTACTGCCTGTGGAGGTAAATATTACACGTACCAAGGTGCAGTTACGGCTTTGTAATCGGATGTGTAAAATTACAACAAAACTATTATTTTTATGATGTCAACTTTAGACAATTTCCAGATGCTAGACGGACAATTTTACTGGAGGAAAATAAAGAGATCAAAAGAAAAATAATGAGATCATAAGGGAAATAATTAGATCATAAGGAAAATAATTAGATCATAAGGAAAATCCAGCATTACACATAATCTGTTGTTTAGTTGAAGGAGCATTTTGAAAATATAAAAAGCCACTGCCCCATCACCGGTGGCACACCTTGGTGTTGACAGTTGTCAGTATCACTGTCGTAATGAGTAAAGTCGCTTATGAGCTCATAAGAATGTCAGCGAAACGACCCCCTGGTGTTGGTGGATGGCATAGTAGCACAAATAGTCAGACCAAGCCTGTGTCCTTGGCCGATTATTTTAACTACTCCACCGCTGACTCGTATGATTTCAGTTGGATGTAATTTTCAAATATGCACTACTACTGACGGCTTTCATTAAACACACATGTCTGCTTTTTTGCAGTGGGGTAAGAAGAAGAAGGGGGTGATGCCCTACAATCATCAACACTGGTACTTCTACATGAGTAAGTAGTTGTTTGGCGCTTGAACTTATACATTGCTTGAATAATTTATACCATGAAAATGTAGTGTTAATATAGCAGAATGCACTCCTGGTGATTTACTGTAACCTGCGGATGTTAAAAATCACATGGTGAGGTGGCTTCTCTTTAGACTCTCGTGACAAGTGTGGAGTGTGGTTAGAGAATCAGACACTCGGTGTCTCAATCAAGGTATTCCAGGTTTGAATCCTTTTGCTGTGGCATCAAACCTTGGGCCAGTTCTTTCACTCCAAGGTGCTCCCGTTCACTCGGCCGTACGAATGAGTCTAAAGATAGAGGTGTAAAAATCTGGCTCTCAATATTGGGGACTGTGTATCCCTCGTGGCTCGGAGATCACGTTAATGTCAGTCCCTTCTCAATTTCGGACGTAAAAGAACCACTGTGGACGACATGCACCCTGGCAGTGACCACCCACAGTGCCAGCATATAAAGGTCGGTTTGGCGATAATGTTTTGAAAAAGGCTGACTAGTTGAATGAGACCTCATAAGACCATTACATTGTAACCACAATAATACAGACTAGTCAGTTAATAGGACGTTGCCGAGCGCTGGAAACAACTAGAACTAAGGGTGGATATTTGTGTACGAATAGTCTTCATGCAGTAACAGTTTCACAGAGAAGTCGAGATGGCGTTTGATTTAACAAGTTCACCAGGGGGAGAAATGTAAAGTGCTCTGAGCAGTCCCATGGATTAGACATCACGCTATATAAGAACTTTCTTTATATCTTTTAAAACTAAAATTCTCACTTGTTAACCACAGATCTGAGACTTCCCGTCCATTGCAGATATGAATTCGATCACAATCTTGACATCAATGAATTGTGGGCAGTCAGAAAAACGTTTTAAATGTATATTCTGCATTGACAGTGTATGTCTTTGCTTGTTTCAGCTCTCCCTCCTCTGCTGTTGCCGCTCTACTTCAACTTTGAGATCCCCTACTACCTTATCCGACGGAAGAGGTGGACGGTATGTGTTCACTCTAACAATACTCCATGGCTCTGTTCTGTTGTTCTCCTCCTTGCTTCCCGCTGCACAGTTACAGTATTGCCGAAACACTCGCTGTTTTTTTCTTTCCAAAGTTATCTATCCATAGCTCCCTCTCTCCATCTTTCATCTCTTCCGATCTTCTGATGTCTTTGTTCTGTCATAATCTAACTCTGATCGAGCTGGTGTGTGTGAGTATGTTAATGTTTTTCACCTAGATAGGGTGAACCTCGGGCTTCAAGATTTTATGGATTAATCCATGGCCCTTCGGAAGACAAATAATGCATTAATTTTTGGGAAATTCTGATGGGTTAAGGTTTTTTAACAGTTTTAGGGTCCGTACCATGCATTAGATATTGATGGTTCAGATTGTTACTCATATTTTCTGTGATTGTTTCAAGGTCAAACCGGAGATAAATTTAGGATGTTTTACATAAAACACGAGAACTTTCAAATCTACATCGTAACAACCGTCATTTACATATACTCCAGGAAATCGTTGTCTGTGTGTACATAGCACCATCCAGAGGAAGTGCATTTTTGCAAGTGGGTTCAATCACAGATGATGACTCATCAATGAATATTTCATACTCTGTGCCGGTTTGTTTAGTACTTGGATAGGAAGGTGGAAATAATTCAGGTCACTTAGATGACGCTAAAAGCCTGTGTGTTGTCAGGGGAAGAAAGAATTCCTTGTGGGTGTTTGTAGTATAACCTGCCGCAAACCGTCTCACTTGTGTCGTAAACTGAACATAATCCAGTGATGATAGTGAAAAGGCTTGTAAGCGATGTAAAAACATCACCATGACTGGTAACCGATAGTTTTTGTTATCTATTTCGGAATTCTCCACTTTAGGAAGTTATGTGGCATAGTTTGTGCTTGATTCACTAGGTGGCACCACATCTCTTCATTGTCCATAAGCAGAGCTGTTATTGCGTCTGTTCTTCCCAGACTGTGGAAGGATCGGCCTGTTATCTTAAGATTCACTTTTGTTACATATTATTCACCTTCATGTTGAAAGTAACATGGCATACAATAGGCATGCCACCTAAGTGCTATGTAGTTTTAATTATAAATGGCCTACGTAAGGTATGTTGCATTCAGGGTCACGACAAGATAGAACTCGTCTCAATTTATATACATATATTATATATTTATATATGCAACAGTACAGTAAGCAACAAACTTGTGTCTCATTTCCCACGATGCAATTTATTGCATATGATGACAGCATATTAATATAGGATAACAAAACGATGTTGCTGAATTACTTTTCAAACATTATTCACCATTATTATGTACATTATCAGATATCTGTGCTAACAATCATGTTACAAGTGTCTTACAGTTAAACAGGATACTCTGTCATCTGAAAGGTCTTCTAGTTTCTATAGTAGTCAATATATTATTATTGACATTGTGTCTTTTTTGTACAATCAGTTTTTGTTATGTTAATCTGTATAATTAACCACCCAGTATATTATCTTACAACTGAAGAAATTTACTGCTTACAGGAGTTATTCTGGACGGCGACATTCTTCCTGCGTTACCAACTCATGTTCAACAGCATGCTGGGATTTGCTGGCGTGTTTGGCCTCTTCATGTTTGTCAGGTGGGTTCACAGAAACTTTCCATGTGTGTCGTGATATTTATCAGGTGTAGTGGGAGAGAATTATTTTGATCAATCATTATAGTCCTATTAAAAGTCATCACCGGCAGTTGCGTCTTAAAGGTTCATTTTGAGATCTTCCATCTTTTAAATACAAATTTCCAATAAATCAACATGCGGCTTGCCCCATACATTATATATCACTTTCCAATTTTTGAGATAACACGGCACGTGCCATACGCTTATTATTCAGCTGGCCGGACATGGCGACTGGTAATTTTGCAAAAACACAATTTATCGCATAACATATCAAATGCCAAAGTGACAGACAGACTGTAGCAAGTATAATCAAATAAGTAAATATTCATGTTGTACATATGCTTTCTTTTCTTCTTTGGTGGATTAACTCAGAAAGTCAACTTTAAAAACCATCTCAGAGTTGCATAAATCCAAAGTGACAGACTGTAGCAAGTATAATCCAATAAGTAAATATTCATGTTGTATATATGCTTTCTTTTCTTCTTTGGTGGATTAACTCAGAAAGTCAACTTTAAAAACCATCTCAGAGTTGCATAAATCCAAAGTGACAGACTGTAGCAAGTATAATCAAATAAGTAAATATTCATGTTGTACATATGCTTTCTTTTCTTCTTTGGTGGATTAACTCAGAAAGTCAACTTTAAAAACCATCTCAGTGTTGCATAAATGACCAGTGTCCTCTGACTCTGACCCGTGACCTCTGACCCGCAGGTTCCTGGAGAGCCACTGGTTCGTGTGGGCGACACAGATGAGCCACCTACCGTGTGAGGTGGACCACGAGAAGGCCGACAACTGGGTGAGCATGCAACTGCGGGCGACGTGCAACATCGAGGGCTCCCTCTTCAACGACTGGTTCAGCGGCCATCTCAACTACCAGATCGAGCACCAGTGAGTCGCCGTATTCATGCGTCTGCTGTTTTTGTGGCACATAAGAATGGCTAGGATGATACACAGTAGTGTGAAGGAACAGTGTAGATTACAGTCAAACCTCACTATTAAGATCACCCTAGCGACTGGGTGAAAGTGACCTGGGTAGTGCGGTGACTGTATTAGCAGAACTCATTTCTTATACTTTACTGTGTACAGAAATAATTTGGTGGATTTCTATTAGAAAAATATAAAGATGACAGATATAACAACATTTAAGACAGAAATAATACTGATAATAAATAAAGAATTATGTGTAACATTAAATAACAACACAATGTTCCATCTGTGTCTTGTGGACATGCCATCATATTGTGTATGGTTATGACAAAATATAATGCGAAAATCAAATGTTATTGACGATTTGTTAGCTGTGATTGTTGTGTGATTGCAGCTTATTTCCCACAATGCCCCGCAACAACCTGTGCAAGGCCGTCCCCCTGGTGAAATCGCTGTGCAAGAAACACAACATCCCTTATGTATGCAAGCCGCTCTGGCAGGGATTCACTGACATCATCGGGTAGGTTATGATATCATCAGCGGACCGTTTCATTAAGACAATGACCTCATTTCATGACTCGCTTGCAATAGTGCTCCAATCTTCCAGTGGCGCATACTGGTGTTAAACATGTTCACTAAACAAGGTCACTGTTAACGAATGAAATCGATTTTATAGAGCAAAATTTGGCTTATAAACTCATACGAATGTTGGATGTTGGTGAAACGGTCCCCAGGTGTGATACAGCTTTCTAGATATGCGTGATGTATGTATGGTAATTTTCTCTTATCCTGCTGATTTGATTAAGCAATGCATAGTAATAAAAATGAAAATAATGTATTTATATTTAAAGTAAAAAGTGCATTGGTCAGACATGTTCAGATGTACATACGACAGTTTGAACAACTGAGTTTCATTTTTAAATGAGGTGAATGTCTGGACTTGGCTGGTTTTCTTTCTTTTTACTTTTCGTTTATACTTGCATAAGTCAGCATTTACATTACGATGCAGTTCACCTAAAATTGATGTCACTAACAGTCGATTAAGTATTATTATAATGTTGACATAAATTGCTCTTTGCATTTTAATGAGAAACGAACTAAAACACTACAACTAATATGGATCCAGTTTTTATCAATATAATTATGAATGACCAAAATAAATGTTTCTATATGTAATGAGTATTGAGAGTGTAATATGTAAAACTGTTGGCTGCCTTCAAAAATTATTCAATTAACAGTACATAACACATAATACGTATTTATATTAATTAAATTACTATAGTTTTTATTTGTACAATTGTTTGGTTTTTAACTCGATTTTTATATAACTGTCTCGTGATGCTCGTTTGAGTGGATCGTGTACATAATGGCAGTTTTATTCAAATAACGTACTTAAGTTCTGTATTTGAATGCATATATACGTGGAATGAGACTTACAAACATAAATAACATATTTACTTATATTTACGTACTTTTACCATGTGTCTGCAGGTCATTGAAGGCATCTGGAGAAATGTGGCATGACGCTTACTACAAGTAAAAGTCAACAGTCGATCACAGAAAGCGGCTGTGGAGCTGCAGAAGTACACAACATTTACAACAAGTGACATTCTTGGCCTTTGTTTAGTGGGTTATATTCAAGACAATAGATGCGACTCTTTCATACAGTATTTGTTATGAGGAAACGTCGTATTTTCTACAGATGACTTATAGGCTATTTTAAAGACAGATTTGGGTATGTTTGATGGTAGATCTGATTTATTACCAGATAAATTGAATAGGATAGGCAATGACTGATGCATTGTATGTACATTTTTTGCATATGGTAAAATTTATTAGTTTTATATATAGATACATGTTAACAGATATCTATATATTTCTTTGATGGTGTTATTCATTATACTATAAGAGCGTTATAGTTAATATAATATTCTGGCGATGTGTAATTTTTGTGTTATCGCATTGCTGAAACTTTTAGCAGTGCTGATACATAATTATGTTCGCAGTGTAAATGTGTTTGGCTACCTACATAACTAGTTATGTAGACTAATATGTATATGTATGTCTTGACGTCAGGAAGATTTTGGCAGGTGAATTTGGTTGTAGCCTGAAATTGGCAACAAACTGACAATGTAAGGTTTCTGTATCAGGTTGTTGTGTTAATAAAGTCCCAGGTATTGATGTGGGCTGGCATTTGGTGGAATGGTGAGGAAGCTCAGGTTTTATAGTACGTCATCCTTATGTTACTTGTAGACTGGTAGTTGTCTACACCTAGGTGGATACCATAGAAAATGTGTATTTTAATCTGCCAGTTATTGTATAAGCTGCCTAGCCATTTCTGCAGGTTTATTGAAATAATAAGTTACGTTTTGTTTTCACAGAAGGGATGCCAACTGATATTTTGACGTGATCAGAGATGTGAACTGCTGTGTCACTAAGCAACGTATTTCATGCTTTTTATTCAAACGGTCCTATTTGTCAGTATCAAAAAGCATACATTTTTTCATATAAAAGCAGGTAACATCGTCTTCGACTCAACGTTCGTTGATTTTTACAGGACTCCCGTGTTTTTACCATTTCCATATTTGTGATATGTTAAATTACATAGAATTATATCATGTGCCAAGAATAGCTATATATGCAACAAATAGATACACATTACATAAAAAGTGGGAAATTTTAATCAAATAATTGAGATGGAGGGGAAAATTTAATTTTTCACCAGAACAATGATGTTGACATCAATGGGAAGTCAAACCAAGGAAATTTACCAAAACTGCACCAGGATTGCTCGGTAATATAATATTGGTGCTACTAATATATTCATATGGATGATCTGTAGATTCTGTATCACATAAAAGGCAGATGAACTAGGATATTTCTTTGCACTATTCTTATGGCGTAGGGACACAGATGCCACTCAGCTTCATTTGAGGATAATGGTTGTAACTGTAGAAATGGTAGTACTTGGTAGTGTAATAGTAGCTCCAGCACCAATTTTAGCAAGACCTTGTTGTAGCTTGATGGAACTTGTTGGTCTGCATGTTCTGTTCAGTATGTCTACATTATGTTTCTCCTGTATGTACATGTTGAAATGGTGATTGATTTGTGGTCTGATCATAGTGATATCAAGATGCACATAGGATGTGATGGGAGCAATCCCAGCATGCCTTTGAATAGGAGAGGAATAGGAAATTTAAAATGGCTGATCCCATCATGCTTTGGAGTAACTTATAGAAATCAGATTTTAGCTAAACCCCGCTATAATATATACCGGTATGGACATTTCAAGTATAAAAATGGACATGAAATGGAACTGATCTGGAAACACTACATTCCATGGACGTAAATCAGAAATGCATCTGATTCATTATTAAAACAGACAAAATGTAACGACAACATTTGCAAAATGTATTTCAGGATTTTGTCTAATAATAAAGATGATGATGGTAACAAATAGAGGACTTTCCATCAATGAAAAGATGTACTATCTACATTAGTACGTAGAACAGTTCACAACACTATTTAAACATTCCTTGAAATAAAAATTGAATAAATATGTCTTGAACAGATACATTTTTGTTTTTCTTATAGCAATTACCCAAATGCACCTCGTATTAAAACAAAATCGAAGATAGTGCTATTGTCACGATGTTTTAGACAATTGTTGCCATCTTTGAGCAGCACCTATACAACTTGCCGTACGCAGGATTCTGTTCTTGCAGATTTACAGCGGCGACTCGCATCATTCGTAATCAGCAGTCGTAATTACTCATCACGTGCAAATCTGCTCCCTTTCCTGAAGCTAAGGCTCGAGACTCGGATTCTCGATCAAAAGAACCCGGGTTTGAATCCTGTACTGCCGTGTCGAAGCTTGGGCAAGTTCGTTCACTCTACGTTGCTCCAATTAACTCGGCTGTATGGATGAGTACCTGGCAGTAACCAGTGGTGGATATTTGTGTACGAAGTCTTTGCACTTTAATTGCAGCGGGGCTGAACACTTCCCAGATAAGTCGAGATAGTGTTCAATTGAGCAGGTTGCCAGGGAGTACAGTTCAAAGCACTATGAAGGGTCCCAAGGACTGGATACTGCGCTATACAAGAACTTACCTTTTATATTTATTTTTTCCAGGAGAGTCCATTCCTGTAGACTGTGCACCCGCCCATTGCTGCAAATGATGTTGGAGAACCGTGCTGTGCGGGTTTTCGATATTAAGACCTTAGCTGTAACATGTGTTCGTCTACGTTCATTACCCATTGAGTATATATGGAATATTGTTTGGCCTAAACACTCCAATAATTGTCCGAAGATGGGGATGGGTAGGGCAATCTTTCTCAATCGGTCTGCCGTGATAATGTGCCGCGGAATTAGAAGACAACTGTCACATTTGTACAGATAAATAATTAAATAAAGTTATGATATCGGATATGCGTCATCTTTCTGCTAAATAATCAAGGTTCCAAACGGCGGCACCGAGTTCGAACTTGGGCCCTCTCGATTGAGAGTTCGATGCTCTAAACACTGCGCCACTGTGCTCCGGTAGCGTAGTTATTAGAGTATCGGAATCTCCATCTCCATCGTTTGAATCCTCTTGTTGTCATTTCGTTCAATCTACGTTGCATCAGTTCACGCAACTGCATGGATACACGACAGTGGTGGATATTCGTGTAGGGATAGTATTCGCGCAATAATTACCGCGTAGCTGAATGCTTCCCACAAAAGTCGAGGTGGTATTCTATTACATAGGTATGTTTGTGAGTAAAGTGTGAGCGTGTTGAGTGTATCACAATGATTGGATACCGCTTATATAAGAACTTGTTTGGCCAAAACACCACAAGAATCTGCCGCACATGCAGAACGTGCTAAAAGCTCCCTGGCGCACGGCCCGAGACAGCCATCCGCAGAACAGCTATTGGCAGAAGGAGACGGACACGCACGAGGAAACACGGAGAAGCACAGCGGAGATGAACATAATATGCAACCGGACAGGTTATTCGTTAATTGCTACCTGCATGTGGAACCGACACCCTGCACTGCGTGGACTACCCGCTGTTTCAATAATACTAAGTGTAACGGGGGATTTACCATGAAGACAGATCAACACGAGTAAATGAGTCGTAGATCATTTATTGTGCGTAATCTGAACTAAAAAATAAACCTGCAACATGTAAAATATTAATACTACACGTGCAGCAATGGATACAAAGGATTATTCAACAACAACATTAAACACGATATTCCCTGTATAACATTGATACAGTTAATTTGCATATAGATCATCTCAGATACCAAATAGCAGCCTAGCAACTGTGATATTTGTAACTAGATATCCAAACGGCAATATTCCTTGACGGACTTACTATCAATAACACATAGGTCTATATTAGTTTAAACACTATATTCCCAAATCAAGAAATACGTTCAAATGCATCCTAAGTATCATCAATACAGTATACTGTTTCCTGTATCAAATCAGTGTAAAATATCCATAAAGTATATACTCGGCTATTGATACATCTACAATTAACCACATGTATATAATGCACTCCTTTTGTACATAATATACGTATAACACGTATACATGGCATCCATTACAATCATACAACGGCTCGTCTCCATGTAGAATACGAGTCCATTAATCACTACTAACCGCATGTATAACTGCGTTGTCTCTAATTCCTTAACACAGTTATTTATTACCGACAGACTAATTGTTTTTAACCAATTAATAATACACAATGACATTAAAGGTAACAATGCACACCCCTACTGGGAACTGCAGTCGAACACAGAGTCTGAGCACTGCTCAGTGCAATCACACCATGTAGTGTCTTATATCTGGAGTTTCATTCGTTCCGCTGCCAAAACACGAAACCTCGTCGGAAAATACTGGAGAGATTCCCATTTGCCAGCTTCTATCAGCATCTCTCTGATGGCGTCCTGCGTGCGTAACCCTGGATTAGTGATCGGGATGTGACCCTCGCTTGCTGGCCCTGCGTGGTGACCGCTGGGTAAGCTGATCTAAAGGCTTTCCCAGGCCATGCGTGCCTCACTGGTGAACTGAGGTCTAAAGCTTAACATACCAAAAATAATAAGAACAAAAAGATTACTTAGAGAATTTTGGAATAATGAAAAAAATAATTAACTAATTCATCAGTAACCATGCACACACAAGTATTGAGTATATTAAATGTCTTCTTAACATGTCCACACATTTTGCCTGCTGTATTTGATCTAGATTTTGAACTTTTTTTCTGGACGATTTGTAAGCACTTTAATAGTAGCCCATTCTGTGAGATTCGGACATAGGCCTAGTGGTAATCCCTTTATTACCTCGCGTGCAATTAACATATCTGTTAAAAGTTCTCACGTTCCAGGTTCAAAGCTGACCCAGGTGAGATCTGCTTAAAACATACATGGCTTTAAATGTTCGACGTGTTTCGAATCGTTTTTTTTTTAGAAACACCTTCGCTCTGCCAATTTCTGATGCCAGTGAATCAAAATGGCTATTTAAAGTCGAAACTCACCCACATACTAATTGAATAATGGGTTAATGTAAAGTACAGATATTGCTTGCGTGTACTTACGCGGCTCAGAGCAATCACAGCAAGCTCGATTGAGCGGGATGTTAGGCAAACATTTATATATTATTATTACGTCAGAACGAGCTCAATGCGTTCTGCATTTGCACAATCTATTGTTGATACTTTTCTCCACTCTAATCCATAGATCACTGGGCCTCCTGTGCTCAAAACGTTTCTCCCGTCGAACAGCCGGCACCTCGATAGGACTGCGGGCAACTTTTTTTCTGAGTGCAATCCATCTCCCGTAGTCATGTAGACCCGCATGATGTCATCTCCGACATCCCAGTGTTGCGTCTGCCGCTCCTAATCCTTCTTTGCAATACCCTCGCATATCACAATGTCATGTATTGCTTGACGTAAGACCAGCTGCTTACAAAGAGCAACAGCTTAAATCGGAGGTCGAAGCCGCTACCTCGATACACCACATAAGTGCCAACGAAAAAGTATTTATTCATGTAGTCCGGATATCTGGAAACGTGCTTCTTTCTTGTAGTTGGCATCGGCGAAAACAAAAACGCAGCACGTAGTTCAATTACGCATCGGGCGCATGGGAGCTATGTTGTCTACATCGACTCGGCCTGAACTGAATCATAATGCAATCTATGTTGATGGGTGCTAGTCCCATTTCGTCGTGCGTCCTGACTCGGTAATCCGTGACGCAAGTCACCACTTCCTGGAGCGGTTCCTCGACCAGTCACCGGCACTCCCGCGTCCAGTCGAACGGCGCGTGGCCGTGTCGTGAGGTCGGGGGTCTATACGGCCGGTGGTTCCCGGCAGGTGTATCGACGATCGATACGCGAACACCGACCAGCGCAGCGCTGTGTGAAAGTATGGATCGGTGAGATCAGCTAACACATGCCGACATTACCGCTGCCTCTAATCGCGTCGTACAGTCGCACATCTACGTCGGGCGCCAGTGCGGTAACATCTACCAACGGCTCACTGTCGACTCACCTGGTAGGTAGTACGTAGCGTAGTGGTAGCGCTGTGATAGCGATCCGATGTTTTGAATACCTGAAGCGGAAATATGTAAACAAATATAGAACTTCAGGCTGGGTGAATGTTTTTTTGTATTTGCAGTTTCATGCGTTTCGTGAGGTCAATGCCCCTTGCATTGTGAGTAGGGACTGTGTTGTTGGATTAGCAGGCTATTTCAGCAACGTCAGCTATTTTGGTACGTGAGTAGTGGTTTACATTGCTGCTGACATTGTTATCGTTTACGTGGTGGTGTCCATGCGCATGACGTGATCGTGGCCCCGGGGGTAACTGCTGTCAATAATTCGGATAGCAGCAGGTGTGCGTACGAGCACACATGCAAACGCGCACGCGGTGATGCACGTAGGGACGCGAACACGCAGTGGACGCGCGCAGGCGCGCACACTCACCAATAAAATTTTAAAGGCACAGACATACACGCGCACGCACACCCACACTCACGCACGTATACACGCAAAAATGCACACGCACACAGACACACACACAAACACACACACACGCGCGCGCGCGCACACACACACACACGCACACAAGTACGCATGCACGCATGCACACACACAGCAATAATAACAGCGAAAGCAACACACGCATGCACATTGACATAGACACACGAGCACGTGACTGTCAGGATCCCGTCAGCCATTGACAGATCGACTGAGCAAGAACCCAGAGAAACGCGCTGAACGAAAGGAAACATGAATCCAAACACAAATACACAACATATGCGCGTTCTGCACGCGCACAGATCATGTCATAATCACGCGTGTTGGTTCACAGAAGATCCGTTCGATCTGACACGTAATGAATAGGGGATGAATAATATATATGCGGGACACAATGAGACCGTAATGGCTAACTGCATTATGGACAAACAGTACGCAGTTGGACTAACCCGCTAAGGATTACTTAGCCTTCCAATACTTGCTGGCGAGAGTTTCACAAAGCAACGCGTGCTTTAATGCATTTGTAGACTGGCCACGAATCTGCATAGCCGCGGAACAAATGGAGCACTGTAGGAGATCGGAAACCGACCAGTCCATCCGCGAAATTGTGTACCCGTGAAAGCGACGAGGCAGTATATGAGATTAGAAAAGGGACGAATAGAAACACGACATGGCACATCGAAACATATTCCAATTAATACATGTACGAAGTTTCGCATTCAATATAATCCGTGCCAAAACACCCGGCGCGGGTAGGGCACATTTCCGGTTCGAATTGACTTGCGTAAAGTTTGTGCCTTAAGAGCAACGTCCGGACCAATTGGGTGTAGACCTATGTTTTTGCAGATAAATTACGAGGAGGATATTCACGATTCTCGTCTCCCCATCCCACCCATCTCTCCTACCCGGTAACCGTGGACGATCGTTTAGGCACCTCCGATTATGATTTTATAATCTCTCTTCATTTCGCCAGTCATGATGTCTTTACGCTGTCCGATGTTTTGCTTTATTCTCTTGCGTACGTCCCCGTTTGTGACATATTCTGAGATGCACAAATTGTCGCATCTCATTTCCATTACTATAATTCATCTTTTGGGCTCTGCTGTTGGGGGTCCGTGTTTCGAAAACAATATTCTTACTTTGGTAGATTAAAACCATCAACCTGATCCATCATTACTTTCTACAGTTTCTTAGAGACATATCACCTGATACCAGATATTTTCTAGTAAGGATGGTGCGATACCACCGAGCTTAGCAGCAGAGACTAATGATTTTGCTTGAGCGTGCTTAGACAATGCCTTTGCATTATAACAGATCTGTCTTCTTTGACTGCTGCGTGACTGGAACATTTCAGTTAGGTTTTGATGGTCATCCTATCAAAGTCAGGCAACTCTTCATGCCAAGAGTCTATTTCATTTGAAGGATGTAGTCTCAAGGGATATCACAGCACTGCTCATTTAATGAAACTATCCTTAGGGTCAGCACTAAAGACCGGTTTTTAAACTCGTGTGGTTGCGATCCAAATTCCGGTCGCGGTACTTGCTTGACGACCCATCTCGTGATAAAATAACATAAATAGATATATAGATATTTATTAACCTTCTTCTCTGAACACGGAGGAATCACCATCTTGGGAAGATTGTCAAGTTGTCGATAATGTTTGACGGGTACGACGCTTCAATCTGAAGATACTAAGGAGGCAGACAATTCGACAGGCAATAATTATATGCATAGCAGTGTGCCTGGACAGGCTGATTATATCGATATTTGTATGCGAAAGTGTATGTTGAGGGCTTCGAAAAGAAGTGAATCAAAAACGGCTATTTGCACAGAGCGTGTACGACGCATATTTGGCATCATCAATCAGAATATGATTTGCCCATAAAAGAATTAATGCAAGACGAACAAATTACGCCAAATGTCGCGTGAATGACAAATGCCGTTTGGTTTTGTATCATACGGCTTGTCAAATGCATGCAACAGTTGGCATAAAGTATTCGTCTCGCATGCATCTAGTACGGGTAAGCGGGACAGTAAAGTATATTTCAAACAGTCACAGGATACTCTCGGCGACCCACTCAAACTGGCTTGGCGGCCCAATTTTGGCTATTGACGTATCAGTTATCTCGAAAAGGGGTAAAGGGTCCAAGATTAGCCACAATAAGTAATTATATCCAAGATTAGCCATGTAGTTGCGTGAATGGGATATACGAAACATCTTATTGCGGGGTCAAGTGGGGTTGGACACCGTTGTGTAGTTCATAATATTTAGAACATTGAAAACCAGTTCACACGCTGCATTTGGCCATTTCCGAGATAACTGATACGTCAAAAGCAGCAACAATCTTATGTGTCAACCAACATTATAAACATTGTAGTAGAGAAGAAAGTACAATTTTCGCAAGGATTGGGTGGGGGGGGGTAGAATACTAAGTTGTCAATGCTTTAGAATGTAGGAATTTGAAACTTTGATTTTGTTTTCGTTGTCTTATTTAAATCAACTGTTAATAATAGATGTATCGCGTCACGTAGCCAAGGCTCGCGCATTCTCTTTCACTGGCATCAACACAGCCAATCTGGACACTATTGGCATATTTCCTGATTACTGATATACTGCCTAACACCTACCCGTGGAGCAACCTACCGAGGGCTGCGGTTATCACAGCTGCAGTATTTGTTTTATCTTAAACTCGTTTTCACAGATCATTTAATTTCTGCGTTCTGCGACAGTAAATCGAACGCAACACCATCTGGAGAATGGATCATCTTCACGGTTTTCTGACAGGTAGAAAGATAAATCGGGTACATATAAATAGATTACCCTAAATAACTGCCATTGTGGTTTGTTTAATACATCGCAAATTAGTTTATCAAAGGCTAACGATCCATGGAAGCGGATGGGCAAAGAGAGAGGCTAGCGGACATCGGCGCCTGTGGGGAGATACTGTTACACTTCGCCAAAGTTAGCGCATTAATAATGTAGACGTCAAAGAACAGCGACACTGTCCGTCGTCATGCACGGTCCCTAGGTGCGGCGGATGAGCCCTGGCATATTGACCCGTTGACATGGATTTATACATTGTCCATGTGGCTGTCTTATCCAATGATCGTACGAGCTAACAGAACCTTTGCCTACACCTGCCACTTCGTTGGTCGGTCGGACGGGTGATATCAGGCATTTCCTGGAATGATGGCTTTTTGATGTTAGGCTTCGTTTCCGGAATCAGTGCATATTTGTTGTAACGCTTTCACAAAGTTGCCGGGAAATCGATTGCCTCGTGTATATTACATATATGCCAACCAAGACAACAAGTCGGACAAAGTACACATGATTCGGCATGCTAATATCCATTGTACATTATAACAGGATCGACGCCGGGTATAGCAGTGGATTACTTCTAGTAACTTCTGTTGGCAACCTCGAGTTGTCAACACCCTCGCCAGCTTGTGGCTGCTGAATACACCAGTGGGTCTTCCTCTAGCATATCAAACTGCCGAAACGTTGATTTATCCCCGACATCCAAAGCGTTTAGATCTGAACGCGAGTACAGAGGAACGTCACTATTGCGGTCACCCTGTGGACTCGTTGAAAAGTGACATGAATAGCGAGGTGACCGTATTAGCGGGACTAGTTTCCTATACTTTACTGTTACAAAAATAATTCAAGACTGTCCAAGGATGACCTTAATTTCGAGGTGACTGCATTGCCGAGGTGACCGTAAAGCGAGGTTCAGCGGTAATACTGTTGGTTGTGATACGGCATTACGTGTGGATAGTTTTGTGTGGATTGCTCGTTGTTTGCGCCCTATTCTTTGCGGCGTCAACCATTCGTATTGATAGTTTTTTTTTATATTTAGGCGATGTGGGAGTCACATCCCCACGTTGCCTGTGTCTTTCGGAAGATACACTATAAGCCGTTGGTCGCATCTACCTGGTGTCTATGCCGGTGAAACAAACGATCCCACGCCGGGAGTAAGTTGTAAAGGACTTACTAACTCTAGAGAATAATACCCTGAATTAGACCCTTAGCGCAATATCCTAGCAGATCCAGATATGCCCTGTGTACTGGTGTAGAGTGGAACCTGGCTTTGCGATCACCTTGATATTACGGCCACCTCCATAATAAGGCCACCCAGCAACAGTCCCAAATTATTTCCATATACAGTAAAACAAAGGAGGTTATTCCTGCTAAAATGATCACCTCGCATTTTAGGTCACTCTCGGCCAGTCCCGAGGGTGACCTTAATAGTGGGGTGTTCCGAGGGTGGCCTTAATAGCGAGGTTACGCCGCATTCAGCAGCTCGCGCGGATGGTCGGCGAGGTTGCACCGGCGTGAACCAGTCACGACGACCCGTGGCTCACGTCGTGCCGTCGCGGTCCCGTCTCCGAGGACGACACGGGCGCCGTCCTTGTATTACCGTCGGCGACTGTCTGCATCACCCCGTCGCAGACACGCACCACGTGCAACACTGACTCACACCGAAGAGAGGCTAGGTTCAATATCTATTATGAACGGCCGCAAACATTTTGGCATTTGGCTTGTAGGTGCCTAATTGATTGCTATTAGTGCAATGAGGCGTGGGTCAATAAGTCGCGTTATAGGATACAGGCCTTCGTTGCGGACACAAAATAATGTGTCGGGATACAGCGTGGGATAATAAATGACTCCCCCCGAATGATTAGTACCTTCCACGATTGAGAAATAATTCCCTCGGTTGAGTAAACTCCATTGAGCGAGTAGATCATATCTATGCATGTCAACTCTCCATCATTTGTACTGATTCTCCGTCATTTCGACATCTTATTATAATCGAGCTATGCGAGAATGTTAACGTGTTCCTCTTAAACGGCTTGAATCTCGATCGCCAAACTGTCAGGAATTAGCGTACGACCCCAGAAATTGGACGTAAGACCTATATATTTTTTTCAAAACATCTCATATTTCAAGAATTATTGGTGTTTTAAGGGTAACTCCCATTTGTTGACTACGTAACACGTAAGGTTAACGGACCCCACGTATAGCATTGCAGGGTCTGGTAAACACGGGCTGGCAAAGGAAACAGTCGGCGTTTCCCTTCTCTAGAACAACATATACGTACTAGCCGAGATAAGCACCGTCGCAGGAAGTCTGACGGAAAACAATCACAGCTGCGCCACAGAGGAGCTAAGTAATATTGCACAAAAAGCGCTAGATCTGCCATTTTTCATGTTGCGACGGCGATGGGTGAGGATATGGCGTCACGAGCTTCGAGTAGCAGTCGCGAGAGGAGAGCGGGTGGGTACGGAAAAAGAAGCCGCTCCATGCCCGGATTTATTATTTAATATTTTTTTATTTTTGTGCATTGTCGACGTGAATTTTTGGTTAGGCAGTATAACTAGATTCAAAGTGAGTAATAGGTATTTGAATCCTTGAAATTCATCAGGTTTATGACGATTTAAAATCGGTAAACAAATATAGACCTAACACAAAATATATCGATCTGAGGGTAAATTTCGACACAAAAATTGTAGATTGGGATTATCACAAACATAAAAAAGAAGCGTGAGATCTACCACCAAAGCGGTGGACTTGGTACCTCTGCTTGCCACCGTCGCCGTTATTGTATGCACAGATATTCAACGTAATGATTCTGTTGTCTATGTTATTTGTTTCTTTTGTATTTGTATTTTGTTGGACTATTCACGGTATGTGACTGTCGGCATGGTGGGCTATGTTCACACATAAATGTGTGAGTCTATTTTTTCTGTATTTAATGTGATTTTACGTTCGAATAAATGCTTCTGATTCTGAGACAGCCGGGTATGCGCGGGGGGGGGGTCCATTGGCTAAGCGTCTCATTGTCATCATCACATGTTGATATTTCGACTCCTGCGATTAAATGTCGACTTCATCACACGAACAACGTCTCCTTTGCTTCAGTAATGACTGCCTCGAGTGAATAACCATCTTCTAGAGTGCAGTTAATTTGCATCGAAATCACTATGTCCAGCATATGGTCAGTCACTCCGCATACGGCCAAGTTAAATAATAATTGGTTCGTTATGATGAACTGCCCAGCCTCCCTGTCTAGCTCCGGTGTGACATTGTAAATTGCCCCCCTTGTGAAAAAAGGAACTGTTTATGTTTTAGTGATTTAAAAATTGTAGACATGGTTGACTAAAATACTAAAATGTACTATTATGAAAAGCAAAATTGTACCGTCAAAACAATGTTAATAACCTTAAATGGATATTGAAATGGGCTTTGTTGATTTATAGAAAACCGAAGCGATGACGTCACGCTGCTTAGCAACCGGCCCAGCTGGTTCCAGCAAATGTTTTCAGGCGTATCTGTTAACATGATGTTACGTTTTGTTCTACACTGTAATAAATATTCTGAAAGTCATACGTGTAGTTCTTTGTGGTTCCTATAAGTTGAAAGTGAGAAGCAAACATGGGTGAAACAAATTTTGTATTTTTAATATTCTGGAACGAGAAAATTATTTTGTAACCCAATCTATTTTATCGCATGACAACATCGGTCCCGATGCAACACGGTTTTTTGTGTGCATCACGCTGTTTTCACCGCAAAATGCGAATAGAGAACCTATCAATACTATTTAATTCATGTACGATATTGACAATATCGAATGATAATATCGTGAAATAAGGAAAACATAAGTTTCAGGCTTAGAAGTCATGGTGTGGTGTGATGCGCCAAGTGCTGTAGTGTAGTGTGTAGTTTCCGCTTCATACTCTTGCTTTCAACTACAGCCGCCAGATAGCTCCTCGGGGTGAAAAGAGAGCCGAGTGTGTAAGTCTACCCTGCTGGTACTTAGCCTTTCCATAGACACGACTCGAGCATAACCTCCTTATGGTACATAGCGGATACTGGGCACCTTGCGGCCCCAGGCAAGTATGCTAGGGATCTCGGAGCAGTTTGGAGTCCCAGAGATGGGTGTGCTGAGCCCACCTAGGGTGGACACGTCCCGACATTCGTTATTCTAACCCCCAATTATGGGTGAATAGCACCGGGCAGATCAAGCTCATTAGCCATGCTAGGCAATTGATCTAGGTAAAGGAAACCCCCGACCAAAAACCCGGGCAGGAGAAGGAAACTACCAACAAGAAACCGCATTGGAGGTCAGCCAGGATAGCGCTGCAGTGGCTGTCAAGTCCCAAGCAAATGGAATGGCAAGGATACATATAGTCGATATAACTTAGCTACCGCGTCCGGGGCAGCTGACGCGCCACGCTTCCCGGCAGAGGTGAGAAATGAGCGAAGTCCGGGTGGATCGTCCCGCCAGCGGCGACCAAGATGAGAGGTCCGGCTAGGGAGGCTCAATGTGGGGATGATGGGGGGAGGCATGATGGAAAGGAGGAGAATAGAAGTGTTGTGCGTGCCTGAAACCAAGTGGAAGGGAGACCGAGCGAGGACTCTGGCAGGATGGTATAAGACGCTACATGCAGGAGGAGATGGAAGGAGCAATGGTGTAGGCATCATAGTAACGGAGGAGATCAGTAGAGATGTGGTGAGAGTGGAGAGATGGCAAGGGAGGATCATTGTTGCATGGATGATGGTGAGGAAGTAAGAGAAAAGGGCCTTCAGGGAAGAGCTAGAGAGAATGATGGGAATGGTGGAAGCGCATGTGATGATGTGCGTAGCTGATGATTTTAATGCACACGTGGGTAGAGAAGGGGATTCAGTCGGGGATTTGGATGGGGCACAAGGAACCGAGAGGGCCGGGAGTTAGTAGAGTTGGTGATGCGAAATGGGCTGACGGTGGCTGGGTCATTTTTCCAAAAAAGGGAAAGCCACAAATTATCTGATAGGAGTGGCCACCATAAGACAGAGCTGGACCTGCTGATAGTGAGGAAACAGCAAAGTGGTGAGTGAAGGACTGTAAGATCATCCATGGTGAACACGTGACTACGCAACACAAGCCCCTCGTTTTTATTGTGCGTAAGCAGAAGAGGAGGGATACTAAAAGTGTGGGGCGAAAGATCATTAACTGGTTGAAATGCCAGAGCATATTGAGATAGAGTGACATCAGAGTATGAGAAATTGCGGCCAACAACAGGAACTGTGGAGGAAGAGTAGAATCACTTTAAGGATGCTTTCATTGGATCAGCAGAGGAGCTATGTGGCAGAACATCTGGTAAGGGAGGAGCTTCCTCGAAGAGAAAAAAACAAACATGGTGGACCGAAGAAGTAGCGAAAGCAATTGAAGAAAAGAGAGAGGTATGGAAAGAAATAGAAGGGATCAAGGGGAATGGAGGACAACCAGGCATTGCTGTACAGCAGCTGTATGGACAGAAATAGAAGGGATCAAGGGGAATGGAGGACAACCGGGCATTGCCACACAGCAGCTGTATGGACAGAAAAAGAAGGCAGGTAGGAGAGCTGTGGATAAAGCAAAGAGAGAAATGGAAGAGGAGCTATACAGAAAGCTTGATGAGGACAGTTGAAAGAAGATGATCTCTAAGATGGCTCGAGAGAGGGATGAGGACAGCAATGATGTAAAAACTGGAACATTGATTAAGGACAAGAATGGAAAGCTAGTTACGGACAGGAAATAGGTGCTACAGGTCTGGGAGAGTATTTCAAGACTCTGCTGAACCAACACGAAAGCAAGAACTAGATCTGCCAAGTGCAGTAGAGGGAGAAGTAAAGGTGAGGGAGATTGTGGATGAAGAGGTAGAGAGAGCAATGAAGAAGGTGAAGAAAGGACGGTCGACTGGTATGGATGAAGTACGAGTGGAAATGCTGGTGGTGGCCGAACGTGTGGGAATCTGGGGACAACACGATTGTTAAATACCTGCATGAGAGAGGGAAAGATCCCAGAGGAGTGGAGAACAGGCATAATAGTTCCGATATGGAAAAGAAAGTGAGATGTGCATGAACCAGGGAAATACAGAGGCATCACATTACTGAGCCACATGCTGACGATGTTGGAGAGAATCCAGGATGGAAGGATAAGAACAATAGTGGAAGGAGAAATCGGAGAAGAACAACAGGGCTTCAGAAGAGGAAGAGGTACAGCTGATGGGATGTTTGCGTTAAGACAGCTGATCGAAAAGAAGTTGGAGGGACAGGAGAGTATGACTGTGGGTTTTATAGACCTGGAGAAAAGCTTATGACACGGTACCGAGAAAGATGGCAATGGCGACACTGAGATGGATGGGGTCCCAGAGGCAGAGGTCAGGATGGTGGAAGGGACATATGAAGAAACGAAGGGCAGAGTGGTGTGTGGGCATGGAATGTCAGAATAATTCAAAGTGAACGTTGGCTTGAGACAGGGGAGTGCCCTGAGACCACTATTATTTATCTCAGTGATGGAACTGATAAGTAGAAAGATCAGTACGAAAGACATTCTCCAGAAACTACTGTATACAGACGATCTAGCGGTGTTAGCGGACGGGGAAGCGAATTTACAGGAACAAATGATAGAGTGGAAAGATATCTTTAGCAAACACGAACTGAAAGTGAATCTGGGAAAGACAGCGGTGCTGTGGGTTGGGCAACAAAGCCAAGAACTGGGAATACACCTGGAGGGGAAGAAACTAAAACAAAGAGACAGTTTTGTTTATCTGGACGGAGCTGTTTGTGGGGATGGCTCCTCGGGGACAGAAATTCGCAGGAGAATACAAGCAGGGGCGAATGCATGGAGGAAAGTAGAAGGTGTGATGGGAGACAGGCACACATGTATCACGGAAACTCAAGGGAAAGGTACTATCCGCATGTGTGACACCTGCCTATCTGTAAGGCCTAGAAACTATAGCAATGACAGAGAAACAACATGAGAGGGTACAAGTGTGCGAAAAACAACTGGGTCAGGAGAATTACGGGGGTAAAGAGAATAGATAAGCGAAGAGTGGAAGAGCTGAGGGAGGATGTTGGTGTGAAAGAAACTTTCAAGAAGAAAGTTGGTGAGAAGTCGGTTGAACTGGGCAGGACATGTGGAGCGAATTGAGAAAGAACGGATTGCAAAGAAAGCAGATGCCCGGAGAGTGGAGGGAAAAAGAAGACGAGGGCGACCGAGACTGAGGTGGGAGGAT
This sequence comes from Paraescarpia echinospica, assembly GCA_020002185.1. Taxonomy (NCBI): domain Eukaryota; kingdom Metazoa; phylum Annelida; class Polychaeta; order Sabellida; family Siboglinidae; genus Paraescarpia; species Paraescarpia echinospica. Next base: position 50,719,637 of record CM034536.1, read on the forward strand.
TGCGTGAAGAGAGACCTGGAAGGATGGAAAGGGGAATGGAGGAAAAGAGTAAAAGACTGAGGAGAATGGAGAAGGGTGGTAGAGAAAGTAGTGCAAGCGCGATAAGGAGGAAGAAAAAGAAAAGAAAATGTCGAGGTATCCAAGTCAGCCTCACCCCTGAAGACAGGGAATGACAAGGGGAACAACAACATTATAATGCTGTGTTTTGGGTCACCATCAAAGAAGATGCAGTCGGAGGGTTTGGGGGGACCTTATGTGGGCATACAGTTGGGGATTTTAGTGAGCCCCAAGAGGGGTGCAGTTCGACTTTTTGTGAGCCTCTAGTTGGAGGGTTTTGATGATATATTCATCCCGTTGCGACGCATATTTAAAATGTCAACAACATGACTATTAACACATTTAAAAATTAAATATGCTGTTAGCAAAATATTACTAACTATACAAAGTCAATAAACACATTATGCAGTTAATTAACATTAACATTAATCATATGTATTGCATATAATAATTAACTCCACAAATATCTATGAATGTATAACTGTGAGCCTTGCTACCACGAACAATGGTTATTGTCTTGGAGTTGGACCAATTTCTTGTAGTTTTCATAGCATATTTTCAAACTTAGCGCTATTATGGATTATTTCTCCTCCACACTAGCATGCACCACACCTCGAAGAACTATTAACCTGATCAGATCTGACATGATTGTCTCCCCTTTTAAGCGGTTTGGGTTCGTCTGAGAGCCATATTCGAACAAAAGTTAGCGATGCTAGCGGTTTGTTTTCAATGGGCAAATCCCCCTCCAATTGCTTTTTAATTAATTGTGAACTAACATGGATACCCATAGATTTTCACTAAGTGGTCCCAGGAGAGTATGAATGGTTTTCTCAACAAAATATTTTTTTAGAATATCTGATTATCTGTAGTTGCATTCTTCTTGCAACTTTTAAAAATCGATAAACCTGTACGTGTGGATAAAAAAATTATGATTACAATCGTGGACAAAACAACTAAAAACATTTTTTAAACCAGCCATTGCACCTCTGCTTGACGCTCACCAAAACGCCAACTTAATTACCGCTCCCTGACTTCTCAGCCTGAAATAGATTTTGTTCCATATTTCAAGATATTATAAAATCCTTCGATTTTAACAATTTCGTATAATAATTGTTGACAGGTTATCCTTCCGCATTTTGCAATGAAAGTAGTGTGATTCACAACAAAACATATGTTGCACCGCGATCGATTTTGTCACTGCGATCAAGTAGCTTGCGTTAAAATATCGTTTTTACGTTCCAGTATACATAAAATACCTAATTTGTTTCACCCATAATTATTATATGCTTCTCACTTTATAATAATAATAATAGTGACTTCTTATGCGCCAATATCCTCGAAAATCAAGCTCAGTGGCAATTTATGGGAACCATAAAGAACTACAAGTATGACTTTCAGAATAATGATTATAGTTTGGAACAAACCATAATACCATGCTTAAAGATACGACGGGAGACATTTGTTGGAATCAGCGCTGCAGCGTGACGTCACAGTTCGGTGCTCTGTACCAGTAAGGTTTGCATAGTTTTTGTGTTATAGCACGCACACAAATGAGCCACATCGAACTCACTTAACACATTGAAAGGTCATGTTGTTCACAGGGGGGTCATTTTCACGCCGTGGTAAATGATCACCGGTTCAAATACGTCGAGGGTCCATTTCTAAGATCACACCGGCGGCTTGCAGGACTCGTCGCGTAGACTCGGCAGCGTCGTCCAGGTGCCAGCTCACATCCGCTTGATCCATCTGGTGTCGACCGCTGCTCGCCTGAACAACCGCATTTGTTAAGATAGGGAGGTTGTTACTATGACAACGCAATGATACGTATTCCCGCGCTGACTGAAGCTGCCAAGAGTGCAGTCACGCGACTCAGCTTCGTGGTCGATGGAAATGACTTCGTTGATGCCTATGACTTCATAAGGGACGGCAGCGTGGGTACATAATTATGTTTATATTTGTGGTTGATTCAGTCCGCGAGAAGTTCTCCACTTTGTTCGTGTAGCCCGGAGTGAGGCTGGCCTCAATACTGGAGTGTATGTTTTCCTTTTTTCTGTCAATTTCAGTAGTTTGTTTAATGGACTGAGCCGCGCCATCTACACTTCTGTCGTCACTCGTGTTGTTGAGAGACGAAGCTCATAGCAAGTGACATACATATATTAATACGCTAAATGTTACGCATTGTAACAATATTTAGGGGCTGGCCTAATATTTGACCAATGGGGGTTAGGGTTGAGGATCACCAAAAACCCTCCAGCTGCAACGCCTTGAGGCTCACCCAAAACCACCAACGGGCACACCCACTTGACGCCAAACAGGGGACATGTTTCACACCACGTGGAATCATGGATCCGCAAAATACATCCAACTAAATCCCACAATGTCGGTCGTGCATGCAAAATGGTGGAACACGTATGCCCCCAAGCCCACTGACTACCCGCTGAGACGCAAATATCCACTCGCCTCTTTTTTGTATGTTATTTCGCTTGTATGTTATTTCGATGGCACCACTATAAGCGAGTGATTTATTGCTCCTGGGTGGGTGTAAGCTGGTACATATTTGCTTCCTCTGAGGGCTGTTTTCTTCCCCTGTGGGCTCGAACACATTCTATCAAGATTGCCAGTGCGACGCTGTGTTAGACTAACAGTCAATCAACTGCGCCCTACAAATTGTGTTGCAACTGCTGGCAAGAAATATTTATTTATGAGTAATTTATTTTGATCATACACACTAGAAATGTCACACATATAACCCATATATAAGCCAGCTTTATCCGGTGTTGTACATTTATCATGCGATAGTGGATTACCGACCTTTACTTTGAACTAGTTATCAGGCGCTGTTTATATAAAGCCAGTGTGATGGACTGAATTAAATTCCTAATCATAATTGCTCCTAATGAATTATTGGTTTCTGTGGACATGAATACCTTTCACCATGGCGAGTTAATATTTAGGACACAACGCAAACACCTCACATCCTGGAGAGGTAGTCGTTAGACCACAACATGAAAATGTTCAGCGGGAGAATTTTTTTTCAATATACACATAACTTGAACGTCTAATAAGAACTCCCTCTTTGGAACATGATATGAACATCTCTCATCCAGAAATTTGGTTTATATTTAGACAAGCGACGAGTAGGATTTTATATGTTTAAATGGCATTTTGATTGCGCAAAACGATGAATAAAATGTATAATAGAGATTAATGGAAGTACTTCCACGTGAACATAGACAGATGCTTTTTCCACGTGGACGCGGATACGGAAAACTAAATCGCTCCATTTAGCAATTAGAATTGTATCCGCACAGGAATCAGATAGGAAATTCCCAGAAGTGCTGTCACTAGGCCTTACAAAATATATTCTCCATTCTGCATGCCTTACAAATAATAGCTTAAGCCGTCGATGACGTTTGGAAAATAGTTGATATACTTTCAATTATTAAACGGATCAGTTCCACTTTCAGCTGAAAAGGTCAGCACTAGAATACGTTTATTGACAGACGCAAATCGATTTTCTGCAAAAAATGATCGCAACAACGCGAGAGGATTGTTGAATTACGTATAATGTCGCACAACATTGTATTTCATGGTTCCAAGCTACAGTTCCTGAAATGTGACGCAATTCGGAAGATCTCGCTGATATATCTCAGCATGCGAGCTTGCAGAATTGGTCACCTGCATACAGCGTGCAATTATGTCAGTGACGCTCCCAAGCATATATATTTTACGTACCTGCACCAAGGTACACTTCCTCCTGGGGCAGTATAGGCTTCAGGCAGACATTGCCAAACAGTCCAGTGGCTCTCCACAGTGTATTGTGTGAACCTGATGATCTGTATCATATGATATTTGTATGCCACGAACTCAACAAACCTACATACTGGCTTTCTCGAACGACCAAAACAACTGATCCAGATATCTGGAAAGCAAGAAACTTTAATTCAATTAAAACTGGACTGCTCAGAACCTACCTTGTGTATGCTAGAAGATAAACTCTATTCATTTAAGTTCTTATCTAGACAATGACCGAATTGCAAAAGACAACACCAAGAAATCAACCTGATTGTGTTTCTCCTGATATAGGAAGAAGCTACAATTACCAGCTACCAGCTAGGCAAATGCGCTATATGGCTAATACATAGACAGCTGATACATTTCTGTCACTGACCCGATGTTGTGACCTGCGCGTGATGACATGTTATGATCCTGCGTTGTTTTGTGTTTCATCTAGCGTAAATCGCACACGTTTCTTTCGCATTTGTTACTCGCAAATGACGTCAAATTCAGATGACCAAACGTAAATATTGTTGTATGTGCTGGGTAGGACACGACTGCAGAATGCGCAAGAGACTTCCCAAATGTGTCTTCTTTGGCAAGTTACAGGATGGAAAATAACAGTATGCAGACTACGTGTCCGCTATAAAGACGTTCTGAAAGATGACTAACCTCTTTTGAATGTCATGCTGGCGGGCCATGATTCACACTGGCTATGACATAAACGCAAAAAATTGACAAAACTACGATGCCTACTGCGTCACAAGGACTAGGAGATTTACTTTCGAGGCAGACGTCAGAATGGAGAGAGAGAGAGAGAGAGAGGGGAGAGAGAGAGTGAGAGAGAGAGAGAGAGAGAGGGAGAGAGAGAGGGAGAGAGAGAGAGAGAGAGAGAGAGAGAGAGAGAGAGAGAGAGACAGACAGACAGACAGACAGACAGACAGACAGACAGACAGACAGAGAGAGAGAGAGGGACATATATATATATATAGAGAGAGAGAGAGAGAGAGAGAGAGAGAGAGAGAGAGAGAGAGAGAGAGAGAGAGAGAGAGAGAGAGAGAGAGAGAGAGAGAGAGAGGGAAGAGAGAGAGAGAGAGAGAGAGAGAGAGAGAGAGAGAGAGAGAGAGAGAGGGAGAGAGAGGAAGAGAGAGTGAGAGAGAGAGGGAGAGAGAGGGAGAGAGAGGGAGAGAGAGGGAGAGAGAGGGAGAGAGAGAGGGAGAGAGAGGGAGAGAGGAAGAAAAGGGACGTAACTATCCTTAATATCTATGCTACACTGCATGGACCCGTTGTTGCTCTACAGGGGTCAGGGTCAGGTACAATATTGCAGAACCACTCGCCGTGTTTTTTCTTTCCACACTTTTCTACCCATTGCTCCCTCTCTCCGTATGTCATCCTCCCCCGATCTTCTCATCTCCCTCCTCACGCAGTCTTCCCACCTCAGCTGTGGCCGTCCCCTTTCCTGTGTTCTTTGTTTTGTTCCGCCTCTGCTCTGTTTGCTATTTTTCCGGCATCCTTCCTTGTCAAGTGGCCTGCTCATTTCATTCGGCTTCTCAATAATCCTCCTGTTAGGCTTCATTGTATTCCAGCCTCTTTTCTCAGGTCATTCATCCTTCTTCTGTATACCTCAGTTGTTCTTGTTATTCTTCTAACCCAGTTATTTTCTCGAACTTGCAGCTTCTGTTGTTGTTCTTCTGCCAATGCCACTGTCTTCAGACCATGTAGGAATGCCGGTGCAACGCAAACTCTCAGGATCCCTTTAAGCTTTTTCGAGATTTTTCTGTCAGTCATGACACCCTCTACCATTCTCCAAGCATTCGCTGCTGCTTGTATTCGACGTCGCACCTTCACATCTGAACGCCCATCCGCCGTAAACATTCCTCCAAGGTACACAAAGCCGCCCACTTGCTCGATTTCCTTCCCATCCATCGTGATGGACAATCCGTCTCTCTGGTGTCCAACCCACATCAATTCTGTCTTCTCCAGGCTCATTTTCACTCCGTGTTTCTTGAACACCCTATTCCATTTCTCCAACATATCTTGTAGCTCTTGTTTGATTTCTGCTACTACGGCTATATCGTCTGCATACATCATCTTCCTAAGAACATCCTTCGCTTAGGACACTTGCACACAGCATTTACATAATTATTATGCATGATGGATATAGGCCTTCATGTTAAGGTCGACTGACACGAGCGATTAACTATTCAGTTGGTCGGCAGAGACGGTGTCGCGTGATATTGTAGTGCACGTATTGACCGTATAAAGTTTATATATTCCAGCTAACTCTCTGAATGTCATGGCACGTTTTTACGCTTACCTGAACAACCTGCGGATAATTAATAAATTACACTCTCCAAACCTCTTGCCAAGCAAAATCAATTTGTGAGTGAAGCATCTTCTTCGACAACCGATTGAAGTCTGGTGATAGCAAAAGATCTTCCAAACGTTTTCCCGTCAACCAGACGTGTGTTCCAGATGTGATTCATTGCCGAAATACACGATTTGCAAGACGACGTGCTGCTAAAAATAATAAATGTATCTGTGTCGCTTCAAACAAACTACGATGGAAGTCAGATGACTCTGTTGACGTCCAGAAAAGCTAGTGTTCTTTGAAGTCAGACATAATTTTAAAGTCAATGAGATATTCTCTTGCATAGTAGCTTCGTCGACTCCAGCTGATTACGACTACTTCCGACAAACAGCAGGCTTGATAATTGACGGACTTGCAAAGTAGCAGCTAACGGCATCGACAGCAGCGAAGTCAGTGAATCGATCGGCGAAGGTCGTCTGTAGACATGTTTGACGTCTCCATGCACGCCTCGGTCGTCTTTGCCATTCTACTATCTGGTGAACTTGAAACGCAGACAGAATTGCCGCTCTCGGCATGACATTTGAAGATCGATAGCTAGCCGTCAAAACTACATCGGGCAGATTGCAAAATTTCCTTTGCATTTCCCGAAGCAACAGCTTCAGTTTGCTCTTAGTTCTAAATGTATGTCTAAAGCAGACACCCGCCCACACTACAGCGCTCCAAACGGAGAAACTGGCATTGTTTGCTTACGTCACAATCATCACTATGTAGGTATTAACAATAAAGATATGATAAGATATTTAGCAAGTACGGATTGGATTAACTTAATGAAAAACAAGACAGCAACATAATGTTGGACATTTTTAAAGAAGAGATTTATTGAATCACTGAGATTAATTGAAAAAAGACGAACACGGTAAAAGAATCCTATTAATTCACACGTACGCACGCTCACATACGCGTGCGCATATCCTTGACATTAATTTTCGTAATTAGCTAGTGGTTTTTTAAGTGAATTCCAGTTTTGTATCACTTGAGTTTGTATTCATTGACTTCGTCGTTTCTCTGTTCAAACAGATCACCAATGACTCGTGCGACTATGACTTCGATCGCGGCTCAGTCGAGATGAGCACTCTCTTCAACGGCACGGGCGAAAGCCTGAGCCAAGGGCCACATCCAGCCGTGGAGGTGAGAGATGCAAACGAGTTTGACCAGCGGAGCTTAATCCCTGGGTCGCGGGCCAGAATTTGGTCGCCACACCTTTTTGAATGGATCGCCAAGGGACACCAGTGGCTGTCCGAACGTTTATGTAATGTCACGTTTGTCTGTCCTTAAATAAGGCATTACGAATAATTAATAAGCTATGCCAAACGTTGCATGAATTTAAAAGGCTGGGTGATATACTATCACAGGATATTTCAAATTTAAGCTATTTAATTTAATTTTTCTTGTCCGTAGGTGGCCATCTGTGTAACCTTCCTGAAGATCGGGGAGATCGACACTCTGAAGGAGCAGTACCAAGCCGACGTGATGGTCAATTCGACGTGGCGAGACCCCGCCTTTGACAATATGGACCTCAAAGTTAGTCATGATTGAAAATCTTTTATTGTCGTCGTAAATACCCATGCGCCATAAGTAAGAGTATTTCATTCAAACACACACACACACACACACACACACACACACACACACACACACACACACACACACACACACACACACACACACGCGCGCGCGCGCGCACACACACACACACATACACACACCCGCACGCACGCACGCAATCACGCACGCAGGTCGCCTCTAATTCGTTTATTTTCCGTCGGTGTCTCAACCATTCGCCCTCCTCCCTCCCTTACAGTCCCTCATTAATACCCTCCCTTCCTCCCTCCCTCCATCACTAACTGACTGACTGACTGACTGTCTCACTCACTCACTCACTCACTCACTCACTCACTCACTCACTCACTCACTCACTCACTCACTCACTCACTCACTCACTCACTCACTCACTCACTCACTCACTCACTCACTCACTCACTCACTCACTCACTCACTCACTCACTCACTCACTCACTCACTCACTCACTCACTCACTCACTCACTCACTCACTCACTCACTCACTCACTCACTCACTCACTCACTCACATGGAAAGCAGAGATGATACACTGATGTTGTCCTTCGTAGTTTCGTCGATAACACAACAAAACAGCCGTTTGTACTCACTTCACAGAGCATCCGCAAGATAGACTGGCACAAAAGCTGGAACCCACAGATCATCATAGAAAACACGAACGGCGAACTTCGGGAAAACGCCTTCCAAACGGTCACATTCAACCAAGCGCAGGAAGCGTATGTGGTGGAGAAGCGACGCATTAAAGGAATGTTTCTTGAAACCCTTGAGCTTAGAGATTTCCCTTTCGATATACAGGTAAGTTGTGTGCAATATTAAGATGTTTGGACAATTTCGGTCACGTCACGTTGCCTCCTAAATGTATACATGCATGGTTATAGACGGTGGTAAATATATGTGAACGAATAGTTTTAGCGCAGTTATTGCAACATGGCTGACACTTTTCCAGAGAAGTCTAGATGGTGTTCAAATAAACAAGGCTGTCAGGTCAGTCAGGAGATGAAGAACGTAACGCGTTTTGAGCAGTCGTAAGACCTTACCTTTGGTATGCAAAACCCAGCGAAATGAACTCGGTCGAAACCTATCAAGAATGATAAAAAATACAGAGGTGTCAAAAATGGCGCTGGTTCCAGGACCTGACGGTGACTGTGACGTCAGAGAGGCCGGCGTCAGAGGTGCAGCTGACGGAGGACGAGAATGAGCTACACTCCGTCAGTCGTCGCAGCTTCATCGACGAGCAGGAGTGGTACCTCTACAAATTCATCTACACGGAGAAGAAGGAGCTCGTCAACGAGTACACGGACCCTCTCATCCGCCGCACGGCGCTCTGCGTCAAGTGTCAGGCGGCCAGACGTCCGGCTTACTTTTTTTGGAACATCTTCCTCATCACGGTGAGGCTGCGACGTCGTCGTTAAGTTCTACGATTAGCAAGACATTCGGTAGAATATATATTTTACGATCTACATGTTTAGTGCAATTATTATTGTATTGAAAAGCGCCGTAGAGTAATATGTGATTATTGCGCTATATAAATATCGTATTTTATTATTATTATTATTATAGAATATATGCGATATTAAAAGGATTTTCTTTAGAATATTTGTTATTATTGAATTCTATATAAATTTTGTAGAGTTCTAAAAAAGGTATGTGGTCATGAACATTATATATAATTTTTATGTACGTGTAATTCTATATAAATTGAAGTGACCATAAAAAATAAAGTCTACATAATGATATAGAATATTCTATATAATTATACAGACTTTATAATGCCACATCAATGTCTATCGAATTCTACGTATTTGTTTCACATTTCTATAGCTCTACATAGATTTTCTATAGATCTCTAAACAATTCTGTAGATGTTTTGGTAAAGGTAATGTAGGGGAGTGTAACATTTTTCCAGACACATAACAAAAAAACATCATAGTGTATTTTTTCATTAGTAGAACAACACAATTGTTGTTTTCGTCTTCTATTAATCGTACCTAAATGTGTAGTCGCCCTTTGTCGTTGTCTGTAGGAAGTAGGTCGCGAATGTAGTGATGCTCTCTTTTATGGTAGCCGATCACAGCGTAGATTATAATATTCTTAGATACATATATTTTAAAATGTAGACATTCTAGATTACCAACCAACCAACTAACCAACCAACCAACCAACCAACCAACCAACCAACCAACCAACCAACCAACCAACCAACCAACCAACCAACCAACCACCAACCAACCAACCTACCAACCAACCAAAGAATCAGTTAATTAATAAATCGTATTCAACACCCAACTAACCCAGTCTTCGCAACAAATAAATCGTACTCAACACCCAACTAACCCAGTCTTCGCAACAAAACAGTGCACACTGTACAGGTTCCTATGTAACATATCGGCTGTTAATACAGAAAGAAACGACTAATTGCAACATAACTACTGATATTACATGAATATTGCTGTGGCATCAATATAATGACGATCTCTTTCATTCATTTCAGTTTTTAATTTGTAGCCTTTCGTTTGCCACCTTTGCCGTTCATCGGAGTCTGCCCCAGAATCGACTACAACTAAGCTTCACTCTAGTGCTCACGTCCGTCGCCTTCAAGTTCGTAGTTAATCAAAGTCTACCAAAGATTTCATACCTCACGTATCTAGTAAGTGCGACAGCGCGAAGAAACACCACAACTGTAGGTTTCATCGCTTGTGGTTTTTACTTCTACCAGTCGGAGCAAGGACATATTTGGGAGAATGTTCATGTAACTGTAGTGGCAATCCCATTTCTTTGATCGCATCTACCGATTGGTAAGGTTTTTATTGGCTAATAATCTTAGGGTTACGTAACCAATATCATAAAGTGCGAAGTGTTTCAAATTACGATATTGTTTTGCAAGTAATAAATGTGGATATTAAAATAAAATGGAGTGCAATAGGCATTAGATACAAGCTGTTAAATAAACGGTTCACGAACTGTCTAGTAGTCTATGTGTGTGTGTGTGTGTGTGTGTGTGTGTGCGTGTGCGTGTGCGTGTGCGTGTGCGTGTGCGTGTGAGTGTGCGTGAGCGTGTGCGTGTGCGTGTGCGTGTGCGCGTGAGTGTGCGCGGTGTGTGTGTGTGTGTGTGTGTGTGTGTGTGTGTGTGTGTGTGTGTATATATATATATATATGTATGTGTGAGTGTGCATGGCCGTGTGCGTGTGTGTGTGTGTGAATGTCTGGGTGTATGTGTGTGTGTGTGTGCGTGCGTGTGTGCGTGCGTGTGTGCGTATGTACGCGCATGCTCGAGTGTTCGCGTGCGTGCGTGTTTCAATATGCGCCGAGTTTGTGAGTATGCGTTGTGTTTGTGCGTACATGTGCGTGTGTGTACGTGTATGAGTGCGTTTTCCGCACACAAACGGAATGTCTGTGTCTCTAGTGTACATGTTGTTCAATAATAATAATAATATTAACACACGTCGTTGTCGTCAGCTAACAGTTGTATCTCTGAACCCGCTGATTCCGTTGCTTCAGGACAAGTACGTGCTGGCGACTCTGATCATCCTCGTGTTCGTATGCGCGTGGCACGGCCTCGCTACTAAGATCCCGCCCGGAGACTTCGGCGATATCATCGACAACTGCGTCTTCTTCGGCTTCCTCAGCCTCTATTTCCTCTTTAACGTCATCTTCATCATCAGACTCTCCATGAAGGTTTGTCAACATACATTTTTCGTTTTGATTGTATGATTCTCTGTTACACTTTATGTTCGTCAGCGTCACTTTTGTCGTCATGGAATCTTTCCATGAATAGTGTTTATATTTAAACAATTTATTTTTAATATACCCATGTCGGTAACTACCATGCTTAAGCTTCTGCCTGCGTATCACCCAAATTTAATTAGTACATATGATGTTTGATTACGTAGTTGTCCATGTCTCTTTTGATTTGTGTTTTGGTCTTTCGTGTGTCGCATCTTCGGTTTGTCTCTTGTTTACTATTTTCGTGCACTCCCAGTCTACGGTGTGGTTGTCTGTGCTTATGTGGTCAGTGAGGGTGTGTGTGTTGATGGCAGACTTGGACACACGTGTTTTCCCGCTCGTCGTGTAAATCTCTTATTGTGTGTAGCTACGTTCTTTCTATGTTCCTCGGGCCTTGTTTTGAACAATCTTCCCATCTCCCAATATACCCAGCAACACAGCTCTTGTATGGTATTTGATACACCAATTCGTCATGTTCGTCTGGCTCTATTTTGTCCTTTGTATATACCAACAGGCGCCTATTTCTGTCTCGTCTTCGTCATTAGTCTCTCTGTGAAATCACCGTCCATTGGCCCGTAGGCCTTTCTGCCAGGCTGTATCGCTTAGTATTTAAAAGTGTACAGTTAATAGGCAAAGCATCCAACAATCGGTTTCTCCAAAACGTCAACTGTGTTCAGATATAATAGATAAAAGGCAGGTTTTAACCACATATTTAGAAGTGAAGCTTAGTGATTGTTTTTCCATTTTGGATGCATCGTTATATACATTCCCTAACACACCTTCTAGACTTACACCCGCGAGTGAACTATGCACCTCAATCAACTATGCTACTGTTGGATCTCCTTTATTGTGTCTGTGTTCAAACCTACTACATTTAAATGGATTTATTGACAGTAACAATGCCAAAATCAATACGTTACCTTTCACAGCCTGGAAAGAAGAGACGACTAATGAGGAAAAAGGAGAAACGTTACATGGTACGTTTCGTGATGTATTATATAAGCTCTTGCAGACAAGACATCGATGCATATTTAAGAATGTGTTATTTTTGATTGTATGTTTTATTTTATAATGGTTTCATAAATACTTATATTACTGTATATATGCATTACAACGACGACGACGACAACAACTAATACAAATATTGTCAGTGTGCTTTGTATACGTAGACAAGACTTATTGTATCGATGTTGTCATAAACGTGAATGATGCATGTTTAGCTGTGTATTACGGCGATGATGTTACTGTATCAACGTCATGGAACATTCATTGACACTATTGGTGTCCTACGTAACTGTCGTTAGTTTGGTGATGTGTTTGTCGTCGCTACGGTTCTTTCTGATTGCTTCTGTTGCCGCAGGAAACGGTCAAAGAGCACATACGGCAGGCTAGCATTGCAAAACAGAGACGGGACGTATCCATCGACAACGTCAGTGTCACTGCCGTCTGACGGACGGTCCGAATGTGGTTTGGTGTCAGCGAGTTCAC